>CM046963.1:66775993-67375993 GCA_025698475.1 Gossypium anomalum
AGATCGTTATTTTATTAAAAGTAAAGGAAAGATTTTTACAGAGAAGATTGTTTACAAAAGAGAAAAAGAAAAGATATCTAAACTATTTTTCGATCTTTTACAATGAGAAACTAAAGTAAAGAGAAAAGATTTCCAATTTTTTTCGCCCTTTCCTAGGCTCTTTACATTCTTATTTATAGTAGAATTTACAAATTCTATTTAATTTCTTCTTCAATCCCGAAAGTGTTTCGATAAGGATGAATTTATTGTTGCTTCCACGTATGTTGTCGATGTCACTTCATCTCTTTGTCCATACTTGGATGCCTTGAATGTTTATTTACTGCCAATCTTGAAAATCTTCTTTGAAAATCTTGTTGACTTTCCACATGGTTTTTGTTTTGTCTTTTACCCTTCTTGGATGTTGTCAAGATTTAATGTCTCGATTTCATCCGGATGTAAAGACTCGTGATGGCTCGTGAGTTCCAAGCCTTCCACGTGTCTTTGATTTCTTCTGTTATGTCAGAAGGAAAATCATCGAGTTCCATATCTGCTATTTTCTTTAGCAGTTGTAAGGATTCTTCATCTCTCGATTTTTGCATTAGACTATTTTTGTCAGCTACTATTCTTCTTCCATCGCATGTAGTGTATATGTCCGATCTTGAAGTGCGTGTCGAGTCATTGACATTAAATCAATTCTGCTTGGATTTGAAGATATTTTGATTATTATAACACTTGTCAATGGTTTTGTCAAGTGTTCTTTGTTTTCTTTAGTGCTGATAAATAAGGACTATCAATCATTTTTTGAATAATCCATATTTGATAAGGCTTGATAAAAACGTTCTTTTCAAAGAATACCAATTAGGCTACTTATTTGGATATAAAAATAGTAGAAAAATCGTCTCTATATACTAATAGTGATAATATAGCTTTTATAATAGCAGAAAATCTTTTAGATGATGAAAAGAGAAATTTTGTACTACTATTTCTCTAACAAAACCCCATTCAATACTGCTTATATCAAATGGTTCATGGTCCAGTCTAAATTTTATAGAAGGAAATTCTTCTCCTATTTCATTTATATAAATAAAAGATTGTAAAAAGTATTCTTAAAAAACTTTTTAAATTGAGCTTGCTGGTTGCAAATGACTCTATTAATTTTTTCAAAAACTTCAAATGGTAATATATTTCTAGCTTTATTATATAAGCATATTCTAAACATTTTATTCATAATGGGACTATTTGTTCCTTTATGAATAAAATATTGAAATATATCAATAAGATTATTTATCTCATTGATATTTTTGAATTCTATTTCAATTCTTCCCAATCTCTATATAAAATGGATTTTAATAATAAATCATGAGCTTCATTTTCTTTAGTTGTTTTTTCAACTAAAAATTGGAAAGTTTTTGTAAGAGCTCTTCTAAAATTTGCTCTTTGATCTGTAATATGGGTTTTCCATATTTCATTAATAAAGTTATATAAATCATTGGTAAACCTTGGATTATAAAAATCTTTTACTTCAGAAAAAGTTGTTGTTGTTTCAACAAATCTTCTCTTCCTTTTATAACTTCGAATAACTAGCTTGGAAAGTCGAGTTTGGATCCCGAGACCAAGGGAATTGGCTTGTTTGGCTTATTCTTCTTGGTGGGTACTGCTTGCCATTTTTGGTGCATAAGATGGAGAAGATCCAATTGGTTGTCTTACCATTGGATAAGGAACATAATAACCTTGATTGGCATAATATGATGTTAATATCGGAGTAAATCCTTGATTAGGATTTGTTTGCTTCCCTTTGTTGGGTTTTTTATGAACCGTAGTCCATTCTCCGACTTGTTCTAGAGGTTTTTTACCTCTATCCATAAGGCCCGCTAAGATAATCAAGAATAACATTGTCGCTTTTAACATATAAAAACTTCAAAATTAAAACTACATAATTCATTGTACCATCTAATTCTTCTAGGTACATTTTCTAAACTATTATTAGTAAGAAATTGTTTAACCGCTCAGTTGTCGCTTTTGATAATAAAGTTTTCAGATGCTAGATATATAAAAAGGTTTTATTGCTTTTTGATGGCTAATAATTCCTTTTCATATATAGCATAATTGATTTCGCTTTGGTTTAAATTTTCCAGTAACTATATCCGCATATTAGTTCTTCTTTATTTTTTTTTTTGTCGTTTTAGCTTTTAAAATACATCCCCAATAATTTTGTGATGCATCGGTTTCTAAAATTAATTTATCACCTTGTTTAGGTAAATAAACTTTTGGAGTATAATTTATTTCTGCTTTTATATTTTTAATAATTTCTCGAGTCTTCTTTAGACCAAACTAAAAGTTTTTCCTTTTTTAATTTTTCATATAAGTCACCTATTTTTTGGGACAAATTAGGAAAGAAGTTTCTTCCATAATTAACTATTCCTAGAAATTGTTGAAGTTGTTTTTTATCTTTAATTTCTTCAGAAATTCTTTTATTTTTACTATAATATGATCTTGTAGTTTAAGACCATCACCGATAAATTTAAACCTAAAAATTCTATTTCTGTTTTTTCTAATTCTATTTTCTTAGGACTCAAAATAATTCCATGTTTTATGAATTCTTGAGAGATAATATTTAAATGTTTTCTATGTTTTTCCAAAGTGTTTCAAAAATATTAAAATATCATCTATATAAACTACACAAATTTTTTATATTTATTAAATATAGAATCCATCCATCTTTGGAAGATTTGAGGTGCATTACATAACCCAAATGGCATTACTCTCCATTGATAATGACCATTAGGTGCACTAAAAGTCATTAATGGTTTAGATTCATCAGCTTAGCATTATTTGCCAAAATCTCGATTTACAAATGAATTTACTAAAATATTTTGCTTGTTTAGCTTGATTTATCAAAACATCTTTTCTTGGTATAAAGTATCCATCAAAAATAGTATTTTGGTTTAGTCTTTTATAATTAATTACCATTCTAGCTTTTCCTCTTTTTTTTTCTCGCATGGTTTCTTACCATAAAGGCCGGACTTGAGTGTGGACTATTAGTTTTTTCTATTAATCCTTTTTCTAATAATTCCTTAATTTGTATATCAAATTCATCTATATCTTGTTTAGTATAGATCATGGGTTTGATTCTAATAATTTTATTAGGATTTTTAATTTTATCTCGCAATATCTTGGATCAAGTTTCCCATAATTTTAGTGGTTCTTCACTAAAATTATTTTCTAAGATTTTAAACAACCAATGATTTGTTTCTAGTTGTTTAATTTGTTCTTTTCTTGTTGGTCTAAAACCTTTA
The DNA here is from genome assembly GCA_025698475.1 of Gossypium anomalum. NCBI lineage: Eukaryota > Viridiplantae > Streptophyta > Magnoliopsida > Malvales > Malvaceae > Gossypium > Gossypium anomalum. The sequence continues at coordinate 66,779,269 of CM046963.1, forward strand.
TCACATATAAATTTATGATTTTCTATCAAAGGTATTTCTACGTAAGTTTTTTCTGTTGATAATATAACTAAATTTCTATCTATGGAAAATGGTAAATGATGATATATAAAATTATTTCCTAATAATATATCTCCATGCATTTCTGGAAACATAATATTTTAGGAATTACAAATCTAACATTATTTATGTAGATTGGTATATTTCTAGCTTTGAATTGAATTATGGTTTCTTTACCATCTATTCCTATAGCTCTAATTGGGTTTTCATTAATTCCCATTTTTCTACACAGTATTGCATTTTCTCTCAACTCTACCGGTGGTAGCTCCTGATATCTAACAAAGCATGTAAAGAATATGTTTTATATTCTCTAAATTGAAATGTAATTTCTATATATGTATAATACTTTCTAGGTTGAAAGTTTGAAAATGTAATAATATCATTTTTTCCCATTTTCATTTGTTGAATAATGGTGGCAGATTGTATTTCTTCCATTCTAGTGTTTCTAGAATTTCTACTAGGTTCTGTGGGGAAAATAGGTATTTGAACCGCTTTCATACCTATTGGTGTTGAATTTGTACTTATATTATCCTCATCTTCTTCTTTGAGAATTAGAGGTAAAACTAAATTGTCATTCGTATTTGTTATAGCATTATTTTTAAAATATAGTCTATCTCCCCGATGACACATATTCTATTGTACTTACTGGTTTTGAAGTATCTGCTCCACTTATTCTATCTATTATCCAATCTCTTGGTATTGATAGATCTTTTAAATGTAATAATTTAGGCTGGATTTACAGTAGTAAATTTATTAGGCTCAAATAGCTCTATTATTTTATTATTAATTTCTTTAATTTCTACTTCTGTGTGTTGGTGTATTCATTAATAGAAGTCCAACTTATTGCTAGATCTTCTGCACTAAATCCTTAATTTCAGAATTTTTTGTCTCAATTCTTAAACATAAACATTCTTCTATTAGAGGATCTGTAATGGATATAAAATAATTTGGTTTTACTTTAAATCCTATTACTCCATTATGTAAATTAGACTCAATACCTCCAATAAGTGCTTTTATTGGATTTTCAAATCTTTTATCTAATAACACCGCTATTATAGGTATATCATGACCTCTTCTAAATAAAGCTCTAATTGTTATCATAATTATTCCTAAATGTATATATCTAACTTTGAGGGTATTTCTTTTTTTAATCCTCATGATTTTTCTTTAGTAAATAATGGGATTTCTATTAATCCTCCTCTAGTATCTTTAGCTGATCAGTATTGCCACTAATTTTTTCTATATGCCTTTGACTCCAAATTTTAAACTTAGATATTTTATATATTTCTTCTTTAGAAATATGATTTTTATTAATTTTTTCTATCATTTCATCGTAAAAGTCTTTTTCTTCTCCAATTAAATTTCCTAATTTAATATCTTGTCATTTCTTTTTGAGGAATTTCTTCTAATTGGTTTTTAGAACTACTTCCTACATTAAACATAAATATATATTCTTCTTCATCCAATCGAATCTGCTTTCGATACTAGCTCATATAATATTTCTTCTGATTTATTTCCTCTTCAAAACATATTTCTAAATCTTGTTCTTCAAGACTTTTAATTACCTTTTTAGCACTTTTGCCTTTATTAGGACAATTTGTTGCTATGTGACCTTCTTCATCACATATAAAAAACATTTACATATTTGTTTTTAGATTTTTAGAAGTTTTTCTTCTAATAAATTTTTCTTTTTCTTATTATTATTACCAAGATATCTTTTATTTCCTGGCTTCCATTTAACAAATTTATATTTCCTATTTTTCTTTCTATGTTTTTTATAAGTATTAGGACGTATTGTTTTACATCCAAATTCCCATTCGCTTTCTAGAATTTTTGTACAATGACTATAACTTAATTTATTTTTACTTGTTTAGCACTTTTAGTTTGTAGGCAATGCAAAGTTATTCTTTCTTTTGCAAAATTTATCCTATTACCTATAGAATCTATATTTTCTTTTGCTATGCCTCGCTTCTTTACTATGTTTATCTAAATAAGATACATATTTCTTTATACATATCTCATCCTGTGGTGGAGGTAATTTATGAAAATATTGGTTTTTCCAAAATTCTATATTTTCGTTTTTAACTTTTGATATTCATGAAGAAATTTTTTAGAAAATTCTTCTAAATATCTTATATCACATAATTTTATTTTTGACAAAACATAACTAGCTATACTATCTTGATCTTTTTATCAAAATAGCCACAAAATTCTGCTTTTAGAATATTTGTTAATCCTTTTAAAAGGTCTTTAGGGGTACCTATCTGATTAATTAGTTGTCCTTTTTGGAATTTTCCTACATCGATTCTTCCCATCTTCTTAAAAATTGTAAAACATCTCCCTGAAATGTTCCAACAAAATAGTTTAAAAATTTTTCTTTTGACCATGAATCGTTGTTGTTTACAACAATTGTCATTGATCATGCCCAATCATCTATGGTTTTTTCATAGTCACTATTTGAATATTAGTCAAATCTAAATATATTCCTCCTTGGGCCACATTTCTTTTGTTTAAGTCATCTATCCTATGTGGTATAGGTATAGTTTGACTAGGTTGTTGATTAGAAGATTCTCCCATATATTCGGTTTTAATTTCATTGGTAGCTATATCTTCTGGTTTGATTACCAAAAATCCTAATTGTATTATCTATTGTTTCAAACTCTTTGTTTAGCGTTCTCAGATAATCATCTTTTTGAATATCCGAATCTATTTTTCTTTTACCATATGGATCTGTAGTTTCAATATCCATAGGTTCTGGTTTTTCTTCCTCATCTGTTGAAGTGTCTTCTTCATCAGATTTATAACTAGTAACTTTTAAATCTTCTTGATTATCGAATTACTTGAACTACTACTTTACTCAGAGTGTCATAATTTAACATATAATGATAATTAAACTTAGCAAATAGGTCTTTTTGTTTTTCATAAATTTCTTCTATTAATTTTAAATATTCTACTCTTTCATTTTTATCTTTACTGTTTGTAAATCTTCTTTTCCAATGTTCTATAAGTTCTTTATAGGATTGGAAATCATATTTTTGTTGAGTTAAAGATTTTCTTTTTTCAGATTTTTTACCTTTACTAGTAGAAGATGATTCTTCTGCAGAGGTTTCTTCCTCTTCATCTGATAAAGTTAAAATTATATTACTATTACCATAATATAAAGGACCTAGATCTATGTCCACTCTATGTTATTATTTATAACTTGTTCTAATTTATTATTAACTTCTAATAATATTTCTTTAGATTTGTTGTTCAAATCTAATTCCTTAATATTTCCTAGATTATTTACCTTTTCTTCTATATTATTGACCTTATTATATATTTTATTAAAATATATAGAGGTTATATCTATTAAACTATTAAATCCTTTACTAAGGGTAGAAATATTATTTTCTTGTTTAGAATCTATATGCATAATATGATCGCATGTTTTATCTTTATATAAACAATCTGTTTCTTCCATGTTATTCATCTTCTGTACCTAAAACCTTCATTATTATCTTGTCTTAAACACTGTGGCCTAACGCCTCTCTCTAGACTTAAACAGCAAAGTTAAGACAAAATAACAGATGTATGGGTTTTAAGATAAATAACCGAGAATTAACAAAATTGTAGATTAAAGATAAGAACTTACAAAGTGGATATTTGATATAGATTCTCCAAGAATCGTTACTCTGGGCCTCTGATACCAAGCACGGGGAGGATGTTATGGAAGTAAAGATCGTTTATTTTATTAAAAGTAAAGGAAAGATTTTTACAGAGAAGATTGTTTACAAAAGAGAAAAAGAAAAAGATATCTAAACTATTTTTCGATCTTTTACAATGAGAAACTAAAGTAAAGAGAAAAGATTTCCAATTCTTTTTCGATGCCTTTCCTAGGCTCTTTACATTCTTATTTATAGTAGAATTTACAAATTCTATTTAATTTCTTCTTCAATCCCAACAGTGTTTTCGATAAGGATGAATTTATTGTTGCTTCCACGTATGTTGTCGATGTCACTTCATCTCTTTGTCCATACTTGGATGCCTTGAATGTTTATTTATCGCCAATCTTGAAAATCTTCTTTGAAAATCTTGTTGACTTTCCACATGGTTTTTGTTTTGTCTTTTACCCTTCTTGGATGTTGTCAAGATTTAATGTCTCGATTTCATCCGGATGTAAAGACTCGTGATGGCTCGTGAGTTCCAAGCCTTCCACGTGTCTTTGATTTCTTCTCATATGTCGGAAGGAAAATCATCGAGTTCCATATCTGCTATTTTCTTTAGCAGCTTGTAAGGATTCTTCATCTCTCGATTTTTGCATTAGACTATTTTTGTCGCCTACTATTCTTCTTCCATCAATCGTTATGTAGTGTATATGTACGATCTTGAAGTGCGTGTCGAAATAATTGACATTAAATCAATTCCTGCTTGGATTTGAAGATATTTTGGATTATTATAACACTTGTCAATGGTTTTTGTCAAGTGTTCTTTGTTTTCTTTAGCTGCTGGGATGTTATGGGTGCGGAAGATCGTTATTTTATTAAAAGTAAAGGAAAGATTTTTACAGGAGAAGATTGTTTACAAAAGAGAAAAAGAAAAGATATCTAAACTATTTTTCGATCTTTTACAATGAGAAACTAAAGTAAAGAGAAAAGATTTCCAATTTTTTTTCGATGCCTTTCCTAGGCTCTTTACATTCTTATTTATAGTAGAATTTACAAATTCTATTTAATTTCTTCTTCAATCCCGAACAGTGTTTCTGATAAGGATGAATTTATTGTTGCTTCCACGTATGTTGTCAGATGTCACTTCATCTCTTTGTCCATACTTGGATGCCTTGAATGTTTATTTATCGCCAATCTTGAAAATCTTCTTTGAAAATCTTGTTGACTTTCCACATGGTTTTTGTTTTGTCTTTTACCCTTCTTGGATGTTGTCAAGATTTAATGTCTCGATTTCATCCGATGTAAAGACTCGTGATGGCTCGTGAGTTCCAAGCCTTCCACGTGTCTTTGATTTCTTCATTATGTCGTAAGGAAAATCATCGAGTTCCATATCTGCTATTTTCTTTAGCAGCTTGTAAGGATTCTTCATCTCTCGATTTTTGCATTAGACTATTTTTGTCGCCTACTATTCTTCTTCCATCGCATGTATGTAGTATATATATCGATCTTGAAGTACGTGTCGAAGTCATTGACATTAAATCAATTCTCGCTTGGATTTGAAGATATTTTGGATTATTATAACACTTGTCAATGGTTTTGTCAAGTGTTCTTTGTTTTCTTTAGTCTGCTGATAAATAAGGACTATCAATCATTTTTTGAATAATCCATATTTGATAAGGTGATAAAAACGTTCTTTTTCAAAGCAATACCAATTAGGCTACTTATTTGGATATAAAAATAGTAGAAAAATCGTCTCTATATACTAATAGTGATAATATAGCTTTTATAATAGCAGAAAATCTTTTAGATGATGAAAAGAGAAATTTTGTACTACTATTTCTCTAACAAAACCCCATTCAATACTCTTATATCAAATGGTTCATGGTCCAATCTAAATTTTATAGAAGGAAATTCTTCTCCTATTTCATTTATATAAATAAAAGATTGTAAAAAGTATTCGGAAAAAACTTTTTTAAATTGAGCTTGCTGGTTGCAAATGACTCTATTAATTTTTTCAAAAACTTCAAATGGTAATATATTTCTAGCTTTATTATATAAGCATATTCTAAACATTTTATTCATAATGGGACTATTTGTTCCTTTATGAATAAAATATTGAAATATATCAATAAGATTATTTATCTCATTGATATTTTTGAATTCTATTTCGAATTCTTCCCAATCTCTATATAAAATGGATTTTAATAATAAATCATGAGCTTCATTTTCTTTAGTTGTTTTTTCAACTAAAAATTGGGAAAGTTTTGTAAGAGCTCTTCTGAAATTTGCTCTTTGATCTGTAATATGGGTTTTCCATATTTCATTAATAAAGTTATATAAATCATTTGGTAAACTCGGATTATAAAAATCTTTTACTTCAGAAAAGTTGTTTGTTGTTTCAACAAATCTTCTCGCTCCTTTTATAACTTCGTAATAACTAGCTTGGAAAGTCGAGTTTGGATCTCTTGAGACCAAGGGAATTGGCTTGTTTGGCTTATTCTTCTTGGTGGGTACTTGCTTGCCATTTTTGGTGCATAAGATGGAGAAGATCCAATTGGTTGTCTTACCATTGGATAAGGAACATAATAACCTTGATTGGCATAATATGATGTTAATATCGGAGTAAATCCTTGATTAGGATTTGTTTGCTTCCCTTTGTTGGGTTTTTTATGAACCGTAGTCCATTCTCCGACTTGTTCTAGAGGTTTTTACCTCTATCCATAAGGCCTGCTAAGATAATCAAAGAATAACATTGTCAGCTTTAACATATAAAACTTCAAAATTAAAACTACATAATTCATTGTACCATCTAATTCTTCTAGGTACATTTTCTAAACTATTATTAGTAAGAAATTGTTTAACCGCTCAAGTTGTCGAGTTTGATAATAAAGTTTTCAGATGCTAGATATATAAAAAGGTTTTTATTGCTTTTTGATGGCTAATAATTCCTTTTCATATATAGCATAATTGATTTCGTTTGGTTTAAATTTTCCGTAACTATATCCGCATATTAGTTCTTCTTTATTTTTTGTTGTTTTAGCTTTTAAAATACATCCCCAATAATTTTGTGATGCATCGGTTTCTAAAATTAATTTATCACCTTGTTTAGGTAAATAAACTTTTGGAGTATAATTTATTTCTGCTTTTATATTTTTAATAATTTCTTTGAGTCTTCTTTAGACCAGCTTAAAAGTTTCCCTTTTTTAATTTTTCATATAAGTCACCTATTTTTGGGACAAATTAGGAAAGAAGTTTCTTCCATAATTAACTATTCCTAGAAATTGTTGAAGTTGTTTTTATCTTTAATTTCTTCAGAAATTCTTTTATTTGAAAAAGAAGATCGTTATTTTATTAAAAGTAAAGGAAAGATTTTTACAGAGAAGATTGTTTACAAAAGAGAAAAAGAAAAGATATCTAAACTATTTTTCGATCTTTTACAATGAGAAACTAAAGTAAAGAGAAAAGATTTCCAATTCTTTTTCGATGCCTTTCCTAGGCTCTTTACATTCTTATTTATAGTAGAATTTACAAATTCTATTTAATTTCTTCTTCAATCCCGAATGCAGTTTTACGATAAGGATGAATTTATTGTTGCTTCCACGTATGTTGTCGATGTCACTTCATCTCTTTGTCCATACTTGGATGCCTTGAATGTTTATTTACTCGCCAATCTTGAAAATCTTCTTTGAAAATCTTGTTGACTTTCCACATGGTTTTTGTTTTGTCTTTTACCCTTCTTGGATGTTGTCAAGATTTAATGTCTCGATTTCATCCGGATGTAAAGACTCTACGTGATGGCTCGTGAGTTCCAAGCCTTCCACGTGTCTTTGATTTCTTCTGTTATGTCGGAAGGAAAATCATCGAGTTCCATATCTGCTATTTTCTTTAGCAGATTGTAAGGATTCTTCATCTCTCGATTTTTGCATTAGACTATTTTTGTCACTACTATTCTTCTTCCATCGTATGTGTAGTGTATATATGCGATCTTGAAGTACGTGTCAGTTTGTTGACATTAAATCAATTCTGCTTGGATTTGAAGATATTTTGGATTATTATAACACTTGTCAATGGTTTTGTCAAGTGTTCTTTGTTTTCTTTAGTGCTGATAAATAAGGACTATCAATCATTTTTTGAATAATCCATATTTGATAAGGTGATAAAAACGTTCTTTTTCAAAGAATACCAATTAGGCTACTTATTTGGATATAAAAATAGTAGAAAAAATCGTCTCTATATACTAATAGTGATAATATAGCTTTTATAATAGCAGAAAATCTTTTAGATGATGAAAAGAGAAATTTTGTACTACTATTTCTCTAACAAAACCCCATTCAATACTGCTTATATCAAATGGTTCATGGTCCATCTAAATTTTATAGAAGGAAATTCTTCTCCTATTTCATTTATATAAATAAAAGATTGTAAAAGTATTCGAAAAAACTTTTTAAAATTGAGCTTGTTTGGTTGCAAATGACTCTATTAATTTTTTCAAAAACTTCAAATGGTAATATATTTCTAGCTTTATTATATAAGCATATTCTAAACATTTTATTCATAATGGGACTATTTGTTCCTTTATGAATAAAATATTGAAATATATCAATAAGATTATTTATCTCATTGATATTTTTGAATTCTATTTCAATTCTTCCCAATCTCTATATAAAATGGATTTTAATAATAAATCATGAGCTTCATTTTCTTTAGTTGTTTTTTCAACTAAAAATTGGGAAAGTTTTGTAAGAGCTCTTACAAAATTTGCTCTTTGATCCATAATATGGGTTTTCCATATTTCATTAATAAAGTTATATAAATCATTGGTAAACTGGATTATAAAAATCTTTTACTTGGGAAAAAGTTGTTGTTGTTTCAACAAATCTTACGCTCCTTTATAACTTCGAATAACTAGCTTGGAAAGTTGAGTTTGGATCTTGAGACCAAGGGAATTGGCTTGTTTGGCTTATTCTTCTTGGTGGGTACTGCTTTGCCATTTTTGGTGCATAAGATGGAGAAGATCCAATTGGTTGTCTTACCATTGGATAAGGAACATAATAACCTTGATTGGCATAATATGATGTTAATATCGGAGTAAATCCTTGATTAGGATTTGTTTGCTTCCCTTTGTTGGGTTTTTATGAACCGTAGTCCATTCTCCGACTTGTTCTAGAGGTTTTTACCTCTATCCATAAGGCTCGCTAAGATAATCAAGAATAACATTGTCAGCCTTTAACATATAAAACTTCAAAATTAAAACTACATAATTCATTGTACCATCTAATTCTTCTAGGTACATTTTCTAAACTATTATTAGTAAGAAATTGTTTAACCGCTCAGTTGTCGGTTTTGATAATAAAGTTTTGGATGCTAGATATATAAAAAAAGGTTTTTATTGCTTTTTGATGGCTAATAATTCCTTTTCATATATAGCATAATTGATTTCGTTTGGTTTAAATTTTCCGAACTATATCCGCATATTAGTTCTTCTTTATTTTTGTTTGTTTTAGCTTTTAAAATACATCCCCAATAATTTTGTGATGCATCGGTTTCTAAAATTAATTTATCACCTTGTTTAGGTAAATAAACTTTTGGAGTATAATTTATTTCTGTTTTTATATTTTTAATAATTTCTGAGTCTTCTTTAGACCAAATAAAAGTTTTTCCTTTTTAATTTTTCATATAAGTCACCTATTTTTTGGGACAAATTAGGAAAGAAGTTTCTTCCATAATTAACTATTCCTAGAAATTGTTGAAGTTGTTTTTTATCTTTAATTTCTTCAGGAAATTCTTTTATTTGGGTGCGGAAGATCGTTATTTTATTAAAAGTAAAGGAAAGATTTTTACAGGAGAAGATTGTTTACAAAAGAGAAAAAGAAAAGATATCTAAACTATTTTTCGATCTTTTACAATGAGAAACTAAAGTAAAGAGAAAAGATTTCCAATTCTTTTTCGATGCCTTTCCTAGGCTCTTTACATTCTTATTTATAGTAGAATTTACAAATTCTATTTAATTTCTTCTTCAATCCCGAACAGTGTTTCTGATAAGGATGAATTTATTGTTGCTTCCACGTATGTTGTCAGATGTCACTTCATCTCTTTGTCCATACTTGGATGCCTTGAATGTTTATTTACTGCCAATCTTGAAAATCTTCTTTGAAAATCTTGTTGACTTTCCACATGGTTTTTGTTTGTCTTTTACCCTTCTTGGATGTTGTCAAGATTTAATGTCTCGATTTCATCCGGATGTAAAGACTCGTGATGGCTCTGTGAGTTCCAAGCCTTCCACGTGTCTTTGATTTCTTCTGTTATGTCAGAAGGAAAATCATCGAGTTCCATATCTGCTATTTTCTTTAGCAGTTGTAAGGATTCTTCATCTCTCGATTTTTGCATTAGACTATTTTTGTCACTACTATTCTTCTTCTTCCATCGATTATGTAGTGTATATATCCGATCTTGAAGTGCGTGTCAGAAATTGTTGACATTAAATCAATTCTGCTTGGATTTGAAGATATTTTGATTATTATAACACTTGTCAATGGTTTTGTCAAGTGTTCTTTGTTTTCTTTAGTCTGCTGATAAATAAGGACTATCAATCATTTTTTGAATAATCCATATTTGATAAGGTGATGATAAAAACGTTCTTTTCAACAATACCAATTAGGCTACTTATTTGGATATAAAAATAGTAGAAAAAATCGTCTCTATATACTAATAGTGATAATATAGCTTTTATAATAGCAGAAAATCTTTTAGATGATGAAAAGAGAAATTTTGTACTACTATTTCTCTAACAAAACCCCATTCAATACTGCTTATATCAAATGGTTCATGGTCCAGTCTAAATTTTATAGAAGGAAATTCTTCTCCTATTTCATTTATATAAATAAAAGATTGTAAAAAGTATTCAGAAAAACTTTTTTAAATTGAGCTTTTCTGGTTGCAAATGACTCTATTAATTTTTTCAAAAACTTCAAATGGTAATATATTTCTAGCTTTATTATATAAGCATATTCTAAACATTTTATTCATAATGGGACTATTTGTTCCTTTATGAATAAAATATTGAAATATATCAATAAGATTATTTATCTCATTGATATTTTTGAATTCTATTTCGAATTCTTCCCAATCTCTATATAAAATGGATTTTAATAATAAATCATGAGCTTCATTTTCTTTAGTTGTTTTTTCAACTAAAAATTGGGAAAGTTTTGTAAGAGCTCTTCTGAAATTTGCTCTTTGATCTGTAATATGGGTTTTCCATATTTCATTAATAAAGTTATATAAATCTGTTGGTAAACTGGATTATAAAAATCTTTTACTTGAGAAAAAGTTGTTGTTGTTTCAACAAATCTTCTGCTCCTTTTATAACTTCGAATAACTAGCTTGGAAAGTGAGTTTGGATCTTGAGACCAAGGGAATTGGCTTGTTTGGCTTATTCTTCTTGGTGAGTACTGGCTTGCCATTTTTGGTGCATAAGATGGAGAAGATCCAATTGGTTGTCTTACCATTGGATAAGGAACATAATAACCTTGATTGGCATAATATGATGTTAATATCGGAGTAAATCCTTGATTAGGATTTGTTTGCTTCCCTTTGTTGGGTTTTTTATGAACCGTAGTCCATTCTCCGACTTGTTCTAGAGGTTTTTACCTCTATCCATAAGGCTGCTAAGATAATCAAGCAATAACATTGTCAGCGCCTTTAACATATAAAACTTCAAAATTAAAACTACATAATTCATTGTACCATCTAATTCTTCTAGGTACATTTTCTAAACTATTATTAGTAAGAAATTGTTTAACTGCTCAGTTGTCGATTTTGATAATAAAGTTTTCAGATGCTAGATATATAAAAAGGTTTTTATTGCTTTTTGATGGCTAATAATTCCTTTTCATATATAGCATAATTGATTTCGTTTGGTTTAAATTTTCGAACTATATCCGCATATTAGTTCTTCTTTATTTTTTGTTGTTTTAGCTTTTAAAATACATCCCCAATAATTTTGTGATGCATCGGTTTCTAAAATTAATTTATCACCTTGTTTAGGTAAATAAACTTTTGGAGTATAATTTATTTCTGTTTTTATATTTTTAATAATTTCTCGAGTCTTCTTTAGACCAACTAAAAGTTTTTCCTTTTTTAATTTTTCATATAAGTCACCTATTTTTTGGGACAAATTAGGAAAGAAGTTTCTTCCATAATTAACTATTCCTAGAAATTGTTGAAGTTGTTTTTATCTTTAATTTCTTCAGAAATTCTTTTATTTTACTATAATATGATCTTGTAGTTTAAGACCATCACCGATAAATTTAAACCTAAAAATTCTATTTCTGTTTTTCTAATTCTATTTTCTTAGGACTCAAAATAATTCCATGTTTTATGAATTCTTGAGAGATAATATTTAAATGTTTTCTATGTTTTTCCAGTGTTTCAAAAATATTAAAATATCATCTATATAAACTACACAATTTTTATATTTATTAAATATAGAATCCATCCATCTTTGGAAGATTTGAGGTGCATTACATAACCCAAATGGCATTACTCTCCATTGATAATGACCATTAGGTGCACTAAAAGTCATTAATGGTTTAGATTCATCGATTAGCATTATTTGCCAAAATCTGATTCTGATCAATTTACTAAAATATTTTGCTTGTTTAGCTTGATTTATCAAAACATCTTTTCTTGGTATAAAGTATCCATCAAAAATAGTATTTTGGTTTAGTCTTTTATAATTAATTACCATTCTAGCTTTTCCTCTTTTTATGGTTTCTTACCATAAAGGCTTGGACTTGAGTGTGGACTATTAGTTTTTCTATTAATCCTTTTTCTAATAATTCCTTAATTTGTATATCAAATTCATCTATATCTTGTTTAGTATAGATCATGGGTTTGATTCTAATAATTTTATTAGGATTTTTAATTTTATCTCGCAATATCTTGGATCAAAAGTTTTCCCATAATTTTAGTGGTTCTTCACTAAAATTATTTTCTAAGATTTTAAACAACCAATGATTTGTTTCTAGTTGTTTAATTTGTTCTTTTCTTGTTGGTCTAAAACCTTTATCACATATAAATTTATGATTTTCTATCAAAGGTATTTCTACTGAAGTTTTTTCATTGATAATATAACTAAATTTCTATCTATGGAAAATGGTAAATGATGATATATAAAATTATTTCCTAATAATATATCTCCATGCATTTACTGAAACATAATATTTTAGGAATTACAAATCTAACATTATTTATGTAGATTGGTATATTTCTAGCTTTGAATTGAATTATGGTTTCTTTACCATCTATTCCTATAGCTCTAATTGGGTTTTTCATTAATTCCCATTTTTCTACAGTGTTGCATTTTCTCTGCAACTCACCGGTGGTAGCTCTGTATCTAACAAAGCATGTAAAGAATATGTTTTATATTCTCTAAATTGAAATGTAATTTCTATATATGTATAATACTTTCTAGGTTGAAAGTTTGAAAATGTAATAATATCATTTTTTCCCATTTTCATTTGTTGAATAATGGTGGCAGATTGTATTTCTTCCATTCTAGTGTTTCTAGAATTTCTACTAGGTTCTGTGGGAAAATAGGTATTTGAACTGTTTTCATACCTATTGGTGTTGAATTTGTACTTATATTATCCTCATCTTCTTCTGTTTGAGAATTAGAGGTAAAACTAAATTGTCATTCGTATTTGTTATAGCATTATTTTTAAAATATAGTCTATCTCCGATGACACATATTCTATTGTACTTACTGGTTTTGAAAGTCTTGGCTCCACTTATTCTATCTATTATCCAATCTCTTGGTATTGATAGATCTTTTAAATGTAATAATTTAGGCTGGATTTACTGTAGTAAATTTATTAGGCTCAAATAGCTCTATTATTTTATTATTAATTTCTTTAATTTCTACTTCTGTAGTGTTGGTGTATTCATTAATAGAAGTCCAACTTATTGCTAGATCTTCTGCTAAATCCTTAATTTCAGAATTTTTTGTCCAATTCTTAAACATAAACATTCTTCTATTAGAGGATCTGTAATGGATATAAAATAATTTGGTTTTACTTTAAATCCTATTACTCCATTATGTAAATTAGATGAATACCTCCAATAAGTGCTTTTATTGGATTTTCAAATCTTTTATCTAATAACACTTTGCTATTATAGGTATATCATGACCTCTTCTAAATAAAGCTCTAATTGTTATCATAATTATTCCTAAATGTATATATCTAACTTTGAGGTATTTCTTTTTAATCCTCATGATTTTTCTTTAGTAAATAATGGGATTTCATTAATCCTCCTCTAGTATCTTTAGCATTTGTATTGCCACTAATTTTTCTATATGCCTTTGACTCCAAATTTTAAACTTAGATATTTTATATATTTCTTCTTTAGAAATATGATTTTTATTAATTTTTTCTATCATTTCATCGTAAAAGTCTTTTTCTTCTCAATTAAATTTCCTAATTTAATATCTTGTCGTTTCTTTTGAGGAATTTCTTCTAATTGGTTTTTAGAACTACTTCCTACATTAAACATAAATATATATTCTTCTTCATCTGAATCAGAATCTGTTTCTGATACTAGCTCATATAATATTTCTTCGGGATTTATTTCCTCTTCAAAACATATTTCTAAATCTTGTTCTTCAAGACTTTTAATTACCTTTTTAGCACTTTTGCCTTTATTAGGACAATTTGTTGCTATGTGACCTTCTTCATCACATATAAAACATTTACATATTTGTTTTTTAGATTTTTTAGAAGTTTTTCTTCTAATAAATTTTTTCTTTTTCTTATTATTATTACCAGTATATCTTTTATTTCCTGGCTTCCATTTAACAAATTTATATTTCCTATTTTTCTTTCTATGTTTTTTATAAGTATTAGGACGTATTGTTTTACATCCAAATTCCCATTCGTTTTCTAGAATTTTTGTACAATGACTATAACTTAATTTATTTTTACTTGTTTAGCAAACTTTAGTTTGTAGGCAATGCAAAGTTATTCTTTCTTTTGCAAAATTTATCCTATTACCTATAGAATCTATATTTTCTTTTGCTATGCCCGCTTCTTTACTATGTTTATCTAAATAAGATACATATTTCTTTATACATATCTCATCCCGTGGTGGAGGTAATTTATGAAAATATTGGTTTTTCCAAAATTCTATATTTTCGTTTTTTTTAACTTTTGATATTCATGAAGAAATTTTTTAGAAAATTCTTCTAAATATCTTATATCACATAATTTTATTTTTGACAAAACATAACTAGCTATACTATCTTGATCTTTTTATCAAAATAGCCACAAAATTCTGTTTTTAGAATATTTGTTAATCCTTTTAAAAGGTCTTTAGGGGTACCTATCTGATTAATTAGTTGTCCTTTTTGGAATTTTCCTACATCGATTCTTCCCATCTTCTTAAAAATTGTAAAACATCTCCTGAAATGTTCCAACAAAATAGTTTAAAAATTTTCTCTTTGACCATGAACTGTTGTTGTTTACAACAATTGTCATTGATCGTGCCCAATCATCTATGGTTTTTTCATAGTCACTATTTGAATATTAGTCAAATCTAAATATATTCCTCCTTGGGCCACATTTCTTTTGTTTAAGTCATCTATCCTATGTGGTATAGGTATAGTTTGACTAGGTTGTTGATTAGAAGATTCTCCCATATATTCGGTTTTAATTTCATTGGTAGCTATATCTTCTGGTTTGATTACCAAAAATCCTAATTGTATTATCTATTGTTTCAAACTCTTTGTTTAGCGTTCTCGAGATAATCATCTTTTTGAATATCCGAATCTATTTTTCTTTTACCATATGGATCTGTAGTTTCAATATCCATAGGTTCTGGTTTTTCTTCCTCATCTGTTGAAGTGTCTTCTTCATCGATTTATAACTAGTAACTTTTAAATCTTCTTGATTATCGAATTACTTGAACTACTACTTTCTGTAGTGTCATAATTTAACATATAATGATAATTAAACTTAGCAAATAGGTCTTTTTGTTTTTCATAAATTTCTTCTATTAATTTTAAATATTCTACTCTTTCATTTTTATCTTTATTGTTTTGTAAATCTTCTTTTCCAATGTTCTATAAGTTCTTTATAGGATTGGAAATCATATTTTGTTGAGTTAAAGATTTTCTTTTTTTTGAGATTTTTACCTTTACTAGTAGAAGATGATTCTTCTGCAGAGGTTTCTTCCTCTTCATCCGATAAAGTTAAAATTATATTACTATTACCATAATATAAAGGACCTAGATCTATGTCCGACTCTATGTTATTATTTATAACTTGTTCTAATTTATTATTAACTTCTGATAATATTTCTTTAGATTTGTTGTTCAAATCTAATTCCTTAATATTTCCTAGATTATTTACCTTTTCTTCTATATTATTGACCTTATTATATATTTTATTAAAATATATAGAGGTTATATCTATTAAACTATTAAATCCTTTACTAAGGGCCTAAAATATTATTTTCTTGTTTAGAATCTATATGCATAATATGATCGCATGTTTTATCTTTATATAAACAATCTGCTTCTTCCATGTTATTCATCTTGGTACCTAAAACCTTACATTATTATCTTGTCTTAAACACCGTGGCCTAACGTCTCTCTCCTAGACTTAAACAGGCAAAGTTAAGACAAAATAACAGATGTATGGGTTTTATTCTGAAATTAAGGATTTAGCAGAAGATCTAGCAATAAGTTGGACTTCTATTAATGAATACACCAACACGCAGAAGTAGAAATTAAAGAAATTAATAATAAAATAATAGAGCTATTTGAGCCTAATAAATTTACTACAGAAATCCAGCCTAAATTATTACATTTAAAAGATCTATCAATACCAAGAGATTGGATAATAGATAGAATAAGTGGAGCCAGTACTTCAAAACCAGTAAGTACAATAGAATATGTGTCATCGGAGATAGACTATATTTTAAAAATAATGCTATAACAAATACGAATGACAATTTAGTTTTACCTCTAATTCTCAAACAGTAAGAAGATGAGGATAATATAAGTACAAATTCAACACCAATAGGTATGAAAACAGTTCAAATACCTATTTTCCCCACAGAACCTAGTAGAAATTCTAGAAACACTAGAATGGAAGAAATACAATCACCACCATTATTCAACAAATGAAAATGGGAAAAAATGATATTATTACATTTTCAAACTTTCAACCTAGAAAGTATTATACATATATAGAAATTACATTTCAATTTAGAGAATATAAAACATATTCTTTACATGCTTTGTTAGATACAGAGCTACCACCAGTGAGTTGCGGAGAAAATGCAATACACAGTAGAAAAATGGGAATTAATGAAAACCCAATTAGAGCTATAGGAATAGATGGTAAAGAAACCATAATTCAATTCAAAGCTAGAAATATACCAATCTACATAAATAATGTTAGATTTGTAATTCCTAAAATATTATGTTTCCTAAATGCATGGAGATATATTATTAGGAAATAATTTTATATATCATCATTTACCATTTTCCATAGATAGAAATTTAGTTATATTATCAACATGAAAAAAACTTACAGAGAAATACCTTTGATAGAAAATCATAAATTTATATGTGATAAAGGTTTTAGACCAACAAGAAAAGAACAAATTAAACAACTAGAAACAAATCATTGGTTGTTTAAAATCTTAGAAAATAATTTTAGTGAAGAACCACTAAAATTATGGGAAAACAGTCCAAGATATTGCGAGATAAAATTAAAAAATCCTAATAAAATTATTAGAATCAAACCCATGATCTATACTAAACAAGATATAGATGAATTTGATATACAAATTAAGGAATTATTAGAAAAAGGATTAATAGAAAAAACTAATAGTCCACACTCAAATTTCCTAATAATATATCTCCATGCATTCCTGGGAAACATAATATTTTAGGAATTACAAATCTAACATTATTTATGTAGATTGGTATATTTCTAGCTTTAAATTGAATTATGGTTTCTTTACCATCTATTCCTATAGCTTTAATTGGGTTTTTCATTAATTCCCATTTTTCTACAGGTATTGCATTTTCTCTGCAACTACTGGTGGTAGCTCCTGTATCTAACAAAGCATGTAAAGAATATGTTTTATATTCTCTAAATTGAAATGTAATTTCTATATATGTATAATACTTTCTAGGTTGAAAGTTTGAAAATGTAATAATATCATTTTTTCCCATTTTCATTTGTTGAATAATGGTGGCAGATTGTATTTCTTCAGGTTTACCAACAGATTTATATAACTTTATTAATGAAATATGGAAAACCCATATTACAGATCAAAGAGCAAATTTGTAAGAGCTCTTACAAAACTTTCCCAATTTTTAGTTGAAAAAACAACTAAAGAAAATGAAGCTCATGATTTATTATTAAAATCCATTTTATATAGAGATTGGGAAGAATTCGAAATAGAATTCAAAAATATCAATGAGATAAATAATCTTATTGATATATTTCAATATTTTATTCATAAAGGAACAAATAGTCCCATTATGAATAAAATGTTTAGAATATGCTTATATAATAAAGCTAGAAATATATTACCATTTGAAGTTTTTGAAAAATTAATAGAGTCATTTGCAACCAAAGAAGCTCAATTTAAAAAGTTTTTTCTCAATACTTTTACAATCTTTTATTTATATAAATGAAATAGGAGAAGAATTTCCTTCTATAAAATTTAGACTTGGACCATGAACCATTTGATATAAGCGGTATTGAATGGGGTTTTGTTAGAGAAATAATAGTACAAAATTTCTCTTTTCATCATCTAAAAGATTTTCCTGCTATTATAAAAGCTATATTATCACTATTAGTATATAGAGACGATTTTTTCTACTATTTTTATATCCAAATAAGTAGCCTAATTGGTATTGCTTGAAAAGAACGTTTTTATCACCTTATCAAATATGGATTATTCAAAAATGATTGATAGTCCTTATTTATCAGCCAGCTAAAGAAAACAAAGAACACTTGACAAAACCATTGACAAGTGTTATAATAATCCAAAATATCTTCAAATCCAAGCGAGAATTGATTTAATGTCAACGACTTCGACACGTACTTCAAGATCGGATATATACACTACATACGATGGAAGAAGAATAGTAGCTGACAAAAATAGTCTAATGCAAAAATCGAGAGATGAAGAATCCTTACAACCGCTAAAAAGAAAATAGCGGATATGGAACTCGATGATTTTCCTTCGACATAACAGAAAGAAATCAAAGACACGTGGAAGGCTTGGAACTCACGAGCCATCACGAGTCTTTACATCCGGATGAAATCGAGACATTAAATCTTGACAACATCCAAGAAGGGTAAAAGACAAAACAAAAACCACGTGGAAAGTCAACAAGATTTTCAAAGAAGATTTTCAAGATTGGCAGTAAATAAACATTCAAGGCATCCAAGTATGGACAAAGAGATGAAGTGACATCGACAACATACGTGGAAGCAACAATAAATTCATCCTTATCGAAAACACTGTTGGGATTGAAGAAGAAATTAAATAGAATTTGTAAATTCTACTATAAATAAGAATGTAAAGAGCCTAGGAAAGGCATCGAAAAAAGAATTAGAAATCTTTTCTCTTTACTTTAGTTTCTCATGGTAAAAGATCGAAAAATAGTTTAGAAATCTTTACTTTTAGTTTTCTCTTTTGTAAACAAACTTTCCTTGTAAAAACCTTTCCTTTACTTTTAATAAAATAACGATCTTCCGCACCCATACTCTCCCCCAGCCAACTTAAATGGCCATACATACCAACATTTACAACCAAAAGCAAACCAAATCTAATGGCTATATCAAATCTTGAAACATACCGTCAACTCACTAGCCTATACATGCCATATACCATATATACAAGCTTCAAAAGTACCAAAAAACTGATCGATAGTGTGACGATGCTCCTGATGATCCCTAATTCCGAGCTAGCTTTGATTATCTATAAAACATAGATAAATAACACATAGTAAGCTTCATAGCTTAGTAAGTTCATAAATGAGTAACTCAATTCATCAAATAAATATAATACAAGCATTTACAAATTACCAAATCAACATCATATTCACACAAACCTTTCTCATGTCTCAAAACATAATTAAATACCATCTCATTGAACTTTCTCAATATAATACTCGAGTAGGTTCCGTACGTACCTGAATCACATCATACTAACTTCTTTCTCAACCACATCATTCTTTTACCCGTTGATTCATTTGGAATAGAAAACGAATACTCAAGGATCACAATCAATAAGTACATATACCATGGCCCATAGCCAAATCAAGGTAACTTATCCCAGAGTACCTATACCATACCCCGTAGCTAAATCAAGGTAACTCCTCTATGAATACCTATACCATACCCGGTAGCTAAATCAAGGTAACTCCTCTATGAATACCTATACCATGGCCTGTAGCCAAATTAAGGTATTATTCACACCTGAAGTGCCGACATCATTGCCCAAAGCCAATACATTAACCTAATGACATGTCATTAGCATTCTAACTATTCCTAACGTTCAACCGGAAAGTTTTACTTATTGATTTCATCGTCAAACACTTCCGTAGAGTCGTACTCACAATTCAAACATTATCAGCAATCTAATTATCACAATTTATGCGATATCAAAGCATTTAACATGCATTTATAATGAAATTACCACATACGAACTTACCTCGGGTATGAAAATGGCGAAATGAGTAAATTACTCGATAAGCTTGCCTTTCCCCTGATCTAATTCCAGATTCTTTCTTTCTTGATCTATATGTATTCAAAATTAACCCATTTAATCATTCATTCATTCAATTAAATCCACAAACACACATTTAAGCATTTTTTCACTTTAGCCCCTAAAGTTTCAAATTTCTTACAATTTAGTTCCTATTTCAACAATACACCAAATTACAAAATTTCTTTCAAATACATGCTAGTTGAATTCTCCTAGTGTACATATCAGCCCATATTTATCAATATTTCACACAGTTAACCACACATTTTTATCTTTTCACAAATTAATCCATTTTATGCCATTTCACCAAAAATCACTTTACAAAACATGATAATCTATCAACAAATACTCATTTTTCATCATCAAACATCCAAAATCTCAAGAACTCATCAATGGAAACTCGCAATTTTATCAACCAATACAAAAATTAGGGTACGGGCTAACTAGTATTCAAAGAAACGGTCACAAAAACGTAGAAATCATCAAAAACTGAACAAATTTCATACCTCAATCAAGCTATGCAAGTGCCGAAAGGTTTAAGCCTTCAAAACCCTATTCTTTTTTCTATTTTTGATCAAGAATATGGACAAAATGAACATCTTTTGTTTTGTTTTAATTTTTATTAACTTAATTACCAAATTAGATATTTAACCTTAGTAAAATAAATACATAATTCACATATTATAAGGTCATTTATGACCAAAACCACTAAAAATGGTTTTATTACATCACAAGGACCTTTCATTTAATAAGCCATGGCAATTAAGCACTTTTAACAAGTAGAATGCAACTTTTGCATTTTAAGCGATTAAGTCATTTCGTGAAATTAAGCACTTAAACGATAAAATTAGCACATGAAACTTTCACACACATACAATCACATGTTGTAAACACCAAAAATAATATTGAAATAATTTTCCAACCTCATATTTGTGGTCCCAAAACCACTGTTCTAATTTAGCTAAAACCGGACTGTTATATCATGTACAATGGCAACAATATTATGGTGAATGAAGCTGCTACAAATTTGTCAAAGGTGATTAAGGAAATTATTTACTTATACTATACCTCAATTTCTTTAATAATTTAATGGTATATATGATGTTAATTATTATTTTACTTTACGGGATTGAGGACATTGGACCAGCTAGTGGAAGCAATAACAATCAACCTGTAATAGATGAGCCAAACTCCAACCAAATTTTGCCTGCCCCTGCCAATGAACTCCATGATTCTCCTCCATCAGCATCTATACCATCTCAGATGCCCAAAACATCAGTACATTATCTCAAATTTATCATATATTGTTTATTTACTTCAATGCTAATGTCTTTGATTTATAACTTAAGCATAATTACAAGGAAAGATTTACATTTCTCTTCATGGTTTATAACTTTGTTTGCCATAGGTGGATGTAGGAGTGGAACTTCCACCTTCAATAGTAACAACAAGTGACTAGACTCAAGTCGATCCCATGAACGAGGATCTCAATACCTTTAGAGAGGTTAGCCATCATAACAACTCAAACCGTTTGCATGTTAATCATATTCTTGATTAATTTCAACCATTACATTACTATAATACTAGTCTCTCTCTCTCTCTCTCTCTCTTTTTAAATAGGTACCACTAAATCAATTGATAGCATCACCTCACTTACCTAATGAATCTTTCTTTCATGGTTGGAGCTCTGATACGAACCTTAAGCAGCCAATATTTTTAGTGTTTGGAAAAAATAATCCTTCACTTGAAAATGATGATGATGCATGTCAAACAACATCTCCTCCTTTTAGTCCTCTTATAATGGAGTGAACAAATTCATTCCCTTTGCCACTAGTAGCATTGTCCAAACTCTATGCCTATTAAATATAAACAATTTATATTACGTGGTATGATTCTTAATTTATCTCTTATATTGTTCAGGAATAAATACTCCCAGAGGATGGGAACTAAAAGACAATGATTACCTAATGGGGTTCTCTGTATGTCCTAGGATGATGTTGGGCAAAACTCACATAATATGAATTTAGGAAAATTCATATGGTAAACATGTTAGGAAAGAAATGCCTTTGTAGCGAATCATGAAAGAAAAGCCTTTGTGGCTAATCATGCAAGAAAAACATTTGTGGTGAGAATTTGAGAGATAAGCCTTTATGGCGCACTCTGAAGGAATGACTTACATGGTGAATTCTGAAAACATTGTCCTTGTGGTATATCATAGTAAGGCTCTGAATGGTGTGCCCTAAAGGAATGATTCATGTGGCGGATTTTGTAATGAAATTTTTTGGCATGTTCAATATGGTTCACAAGTTTGATCAGAAAGATCAGTAAAGCACAATATCTTTATGGGTTACGATAAAGTATTATACAAGACCATGATTCAATTGTGAATAATGAATTGAAAAGATATAGAGAGGTGATGGGTTAACATAAGAAAAGTGTTATGTGAGTAAGGATTTCAAATTTGATATTTGAATGAGGTATCTGTTATTTATGTACATGATCATCCACTAATTGTAATAAAATGATGACTTAGAGTTACATACGTAAGAGTAACGATGTTTAGGTTGTATGGACCTTTGGAAAGGAAATAAATAAAAAATTTATGAAATACCAAGTTAAAAAATGTAAGTGATACATCGAAGATGTTGATAGGTAAGTAATGATTTCAGAGTAAGGCATGTTAATCTATAGTGAATGAAGACTGAAATTTGAGAAAAGTAGTCACCAGAGACAAGTTGAAGGAAAAGTACAATAAGATCGTCAGAACGATTCATAAGTAATAATGAGCAATTATGCATAGGTAAAGGACATTTTCTCACTAAGTTATTAGCTTACATGAGTTTATAGCAAATTTTGAGGTTGACTAAGAGTACGCCAAGAGGAACGATGCCAGGACTACGCCAAAGGAAAAGGCGCATCGGTTTATTACGCATATAGAGCAAGTATTTGTGGGGCATTCAAAGTATGATTTGTCAAAGAGAATTCCATACTTGGGTTGTTTGTAATAGATTAGGATTTCAAATCAAATATCAATGTATTTTAATTACCACGTGTTGTATTTGTATTTGCTTATTGTACATGCTTATGTATTCAAGTTGGTAATTTTGTAATTAAGTAAGCCGCAATTGATTGTATTTCGTATAAGTAAACTATGTTCATGTTTATATTAGTTAGTAATCCCAATATCCAGATCTGGTAAATCAGATTGGGATGAAGGTGTTATATATCATAAAGTGGGAGATTGCGCATGACGAATTATAAATAGTTTAAAAATGAATCCTTAGGGGGATTCCTCTCAATTCTGTTTCATTCTCTTCTCTTCTTCATCTTCTTCCTTGGTTACTCAAAAGAAGAGATAGTTGTTGAAGCTTTGCATGGAGTGATTATTCTAATTAATTAGTCAAAAAAGTAGAAAATTGAAGATGCTAATGCTAGGAGAATGGAAGCTCGGGCGTTTGAAAAAGCTAAGTAGATAAGGCAAAGAAGCATCAGGTGAGTTTTTATACCTCATTTCTGAGATGGTTTATGAATAGCATGAATTTGGGTTGAATGTGGTACTAATACATGTGCAAGTTGGAATGTTCCATGTTACTATGTTGACGGGATTATGTGTGTAATAAATATGAAATATGGCAAGGAATAATGAAGGTATAGACAAAGTTAGGAATGGGAATAAAGGGTGATTATGTTTAATATCTCCATACGGTGTTGTTGAGTGCACTCGTGACGTGCAAAGATCCAGGACTTGCGGAGGGGACACTGCGGTGTTTGAGCATCAAGGTTAGGAATGGTGAAATGGAGGAATTGATAAAATGCAAAGGGAAAAGTAAATAAGAAATATCATGGCTAGGCCATGGGTTTGATCGGATGTTATACACCTAAAATGAGTAAGACCATAGCTAAAATATGTTATGGCATCATAAGAAAGTACACCAGAACAGTAAATAGGACTAAGACCATGGTTGTAAGACACTATGGCAACCTTTGGTAGCTCGTTCGGACAGTAAACACAAGGTTATATTATGTAAGACCATAGATGAAAGATGCTAAGGTATCATAAATAGTCTGTTAAGACACTAAACACAAGATTGTCTGTTGGGATAGTAAACATGAAGATTGCGAGGTGTAAGATCATAGCTCGGCTATGGCAACCAATGGAGTCTTCCAGGACATTAAACATGGGGTATATTGAATAAGAGCACATTGGCAGCATAAAGAGCACATTAGGACAGTAAACACAAGTGGAAATTCATAATCGTAATTGTCACACAACCCGCAAACAAGGAAAAAGGGTTAGAAGAAAAATGGAAATATGGGCATGCAATAGTCAACCAATGGGTTGAAAGGATCCTCCAATAAATGGGGAACATAATGGAAATAAGAAAAGACTGCTGGATTAGTAGTCGTGCAAACCAACAGGGCATAAAGATGTTAACCAGCAAGAAGTAGTCATAGGAGTTGACGCACTAGTGGTGCTTGGTGTATAGTCGAATGAAAGATGGTTTAACAAATGGTCGTAGATAAGGATCCATCATTAAGGAACACTAAATACGCACAAAGAAACCCTAAAGGATAGTGGTTTGTCATAACTACGCCGGCTAGTGCATAAGAAAGTGAGGGGTTAATTAGAACCCATTGACAAAGAAGGATACATGGGATGACAGAAATATCTATCAGGACTACTCCTCTTCAAAGGGAAACCATTGAAAGAGCACCAACCAAATAGCTAGTTCTATAATGAACCTACGTAAGGGAAAAGCCGTGGATACAAATGATCACTCCGAGGATGGCCTATTGGGAACTATTGACCAAAGTGATCCACAACAAATGGGTATGACAAAATTTCAAGCATGGTATCTTGAATAATGTGGATTACAAGAAAATAGTCCAATTGTGATTCGATCAAAGTGGTTTTAACCTGCTAGAGTGATGGGAAATCTTACTAGTTATCCCAAAGGATGGGATAATAGTAAGACCTTCAGGACTAGCGTAATGGATAGAGTCTGCCACAGACTAATCAGATTTGGAATGATCGCCACGGGTAGATACCCTAGGACATTTAGAAGGGTAGACTGTGGGACTATCTCATAAGGACATGGTGGAAGGAAGATCTCCACATTAGGAATAAATAGAAGAAGGATACTAGTAAAGGAAGGAAAAAGGTTTGCAAAAATAGTGAGACATTTGAGAAATCTGACAAGACTTATCATGGATTGATATGATTACCCAGAAGAAATTACTCAATGATTTATTCGGTAATGGTTACGATCGAAATTAAGTTAGAGTCTGCCACGTTGGGTTAAGAGGAAATTTCTTGCATAAGCAGGAAGTTATCTACACTTAATTTCTTTTCCTTATAGCCCATACGAGACTGGGCTTAAGTATTGGTACTCCAATTAGGAGACTAATTGAGTTCTTTGAGATTCATAGAGGTTTGATTTGTGATTGTAAGATTTGTGAAATGGGAACTTGAGGAGGAGCTAAGCCAAACCGTGTTTAAATAAGGAGCTTTGTGGTAAAGTGTCATTCACATAGGAAAGGGGGGATACCTTTAGAAACTTCGCCATGAGAAGCGACTGTATTGTATTTATGATTTCCTTAGTATCCGGAGTTGGGATAGAGAATGTTATTTTGAAATTTGTCTTTGATGTAAATTTATTTTATAATTAAGTAATATAATTTGATTTTGAAATAATGTATTTTAATTTTGTTAATGAAATCGGTATAGTTGTGACACCCTATACCCAGAATCAGGTGAATAGGTCAAGTGGGGGTGTTACATAGGAATTGGTCGTACAAGTTGTCCTCAATCATGCTACTCATAATTCTTGTGAATGGCTAGATTGGGGATATGGGAACGTCAGCTCAGTGACATAGGGTAGTAATCATATGCGGGAAGTACATACTTTGCTTTCAGTGTCGTACACATTTGAGATGATCTCCTCGTAAATCTAGTGGCCGATTCAAATTCCATCTTTCTGCAAGATAGAATAAAGCATAATCGCTTGATAGGTGGTAACATCAAAATGGCATCCACATTTTGGCCATCAGGAACATGATTGCCATGTTTAATTTTAAGGGCACCTCAGAGATGGCTTCGTGAGTTCACCCACCACGCCCCTTCGTCAAATAATTGATAATACCCTCTATATCAAAATCCTCAAATGTAAATAAGTCTAAGGTCTATAGGTGATCATGGGTATAATACGAGGCGTCATAGTAACGTCAAATCTCTCAAGGTGTGATCGACACCCCTTTGCCCCTACAGTAATGCGAGTGATCGTCTCACCCTGTTGCTTGTGATTCTCTCTACCTTTTAGGGATGCATAAAACTTATAAACAATAGCGTCAATCGTCGGTTTGGTCGCAATTGCACAAAAATTGTTCCAACGGTAGGATCATACCAAATCCCATATCTCATCACAAGTGGAAATGATGGGATCGAACCAACACTCTTGTATAAGTGAACACTATTCATTTGAAGAAAAAACCTCTCAACTTTCAGATGAAGCAATTGGCATCAACATTTCTTGGTGACTGATTGGAACGTTGTTGTTTTTGTGGTTCTATTTTCCAATTAACGTAAAATAACAAAAAACTGAAGTAGTAAAAGTGATAAAAATCAAGTTTAGAACACGATACCTCGGGTAGTTGTCAATGAAATTCGACTCTTGATTGATGTGAAATGTCAAAAATAAAATATGAGAACTAAAATGAAAAGAGAAGAAATGCACTTTCCTATGTGAATCAAAGGTTCGGAATGCGAAGAGTCGAAGCTAGATTGTGAAGAAGAAGTGCGACAGCTTAAGAAAGATGTTTTCTCTTCTTTAGGTGTTTTAGATGTGTATTTGTATGCCTAAAACTGGTGGCTATAAATAGAATTTTGACAGGCTTTATGCCTGAAATGACCTGATTTTGGCTGCAAATAGAGGCGTGTCACATCATAGTCTATGCATGGCGTGACACAATGCCCTAAAATTGCCCAACTTAGCTTCGAAGTACTTGTGCCATGCCATAGATTCTGGATGGTGCAACACGACACTTTAACATCAGGCATTTTTTTCTTCAAAGTGACTATGACGTGCCATGACCAATGCATGGCGCAATGCGACGCTACTTCTAGCCCTTTGAGATGTGTAGGTGTCCTCCAATCATCCATTTTTGTCCTCGTTTAGCTTCTCTTTGTCCCGTTACATCCAAAAACCTGATGTCTCCCAATTCTAGCATGTAAATGACACTATAATTATCTTCAAATCTAACTAAAAATAAAAACTTAAAAGTAGTTTACAATATTTTACAAGTTCATTAAAGTTCAATGGTTAATACTATGTCATGCTATAACACCTCACCCTAGACCCGATTGACAGATTTGAGTATGGTGAGTCATAGGTTGACATGATTAGAAAACACACCTATTTACTTTTCTTTAAAGAAAAGAACATTATCCTAATTGCAAGTACCTCCTTTTATCATAGCGGTATCCCCTTAGCTTAAAACCATTTTTATTTAGAAGCGCAATTCTACAATAAAAACCCATTGCATTAAAGATGCACGGAATAACTGTAACATCCCTAACCCGTATCCGTTGCCAAAATAGGATTATAGAGCATTACCGAAAAAACATAACTTTAAAAATACATTTTG
This sequence comes from Gossypium anomalum, assembly GCA_025698475.1. Lineage (NCBI taxonomy): Eukaryota > Viridiplantae > Streptophyta > Magnoliopsida > Malvales > Malvaceae > Gossypium > Gossypium anomalum. The sequence continues at coordinate 66,807,414 of CM046963.1, forward strand.
AACCTCATCTTAAGCATAGTATAAATCATTCATCTATATGCATATCATCTCTTAATCAAGCCTTCGAGGCCTTATAAACACTTTAGAAACAATTCGGGGCTAAATCGAAAACATTTGGGACATTTAAGAAAAAGTTGGAAAAATTGAATTGTAGAGGTTACACAGCCGTGTGGCCAGGCCATTTAACAATCAAAATAAGGACACACGGTTATGTCCCAGCCTGTGTCTGTGCTCATGTAACTCTCTGAGTTGGGCCACACGGCCAAGCCACACACCCTTATGTAAAGCAGTGTAACACTCGAAATGGCCTCACATGCCTGTGTGTCAGGCCGTGTGCTAGGCCGTGTAACTGCCTGACTTGAATGCCTTTAAAACCTACAGGGAACACATGGCCATGTCGCATAGCTATGTGTCACACACGGCTGAGACACACGCCCGTGTCTTAGGTGATATGGACATGAAATTGACCAAAATCAAGCCATTTCCTTCACCCATTTCAAGCATGTACCTACAAGCAATTTGCATCCATGACCAAGGCATCAAAATATACCAAAACATGCATAAAATGACCAATTCAATAGACCATCAATCCATCCAACCAATATTCCAACAAAGCACCTCAAATGCATTCAACCAAATCCTACATAATCACGGAAACATTACCAGATTACATACATATATATCAAGTCCAAACCTTTTTCAAACTTACCTTATCTTGGCTACATTAAAACTATTCCATCACATAGCATATTAACCATTGAAACATGCATTAAAACTTTTCCATATTGACACATACCATCAATGCATCAAAAGTACCAAAAGTACATCAACCGAAAAAACATATACATGCCAAACTATCAACCAACATTCAAACACAAGTCCACCTATACATGCCATTATAACATTGGCCAAAACATCAAAACTACCGATATAACACTGGATAGTGTGATAGATCTTTGACAAGCTTCCAATAATCAATAAAACATAGGAAAGAAAACTACGTAAGCATATAATGTTTAGTAAGTTCGTAAAACATGAATATAACTTACCATTTCAATGCATAACTCTAAAATTTAACATGATTCAATCCAACCATAAGCTTGACACTAGCCTAAGCATCTTCAACAACACATGTTAGTGCATTAACACATAATTCACTTGAATTATCACATGTTACATGAACATAATGCTTTTGAATTCATCCTTTCCATGAACATAAATATGCATTCATTGATCATTTCCATTTCATATCTTTTCATCGATTCATAACAAATTTCATTGGAACACTTACCATTCCCTTCATTTTCATGCCCGTTGAACCATTTAGAATAACATCAGATACACGGGAAAGGTCACACGAAGTGTGCTAAACGTATAGTCATAACTTTTCCCTTTCCTTTTCCTTTTCCTTTACATCGTAGCTCACGCAAGCTGTGAAATGGGTCTGCTCACACAAGCGGTCAGTCGAAATGTAAGCTACATGATGCTACTCACACAAGCTGTAGAGTATTCGCAACAAATACAGGACCTCAACCATCGGTAGGACATTCAAGACCAACACCCGAAACATGGTAACCCTAATGACATGTCATTTGTATCCTATGTATTTCTAAGGTTTCAACGGGGCTCGAAAATCATCGTAACATCATTGGATTTCCATCAAATAATTTCATGGCAAACAATACATGGATATATAGATCAATATAACATTAAAATGTCATTTAATCATACGAATATACCTCGATAACAAAGACGTAGAAACGAGATCAATCTGAGGCTTTCGCTTTTCCCCGATCTAAATCTGTTCTACGTCTATCTTGATCTAAATAGATAAATTCAATTCATTTAATACTTTTATTATTAAATTCAGTCCATAATTCATATTTTTTAAAATTTACAATTTTGCCCCTAATTTTTTAACTTCTTTACAATTTAGTCCTTAAGCTCGTAAATTGAAATTTAAGCAATTTCATCCACATTTCATGCTAGCCGAATTCACCAGGGACCTATACCAACCCATAAAAATCAACATTTCACAATTTTACCATGAAATTTTACTACTTTTATAAATAAGTCCCTAAATGATATTTTCATCAAAAATCACTTTACAAAACTTGTTTATTTAACAATAAGGACTCATAACCTTTCATTCAAATTCAAGAATCATGCAAACACATTTATGGAAAAACCCTAAATCTTTAACGTTTCACAATGTAAGTGTTACTTTTATAAATAAGTTCCATTTTTCAACGACATTTTAATATGACCCTACTAACATTCCATAGACATTAAAATAATAATAAAATATTAATTTACTCATCGTATTTGTTGTCCCAAAATCACTATTCTGATTCCATTGAAAACGGACTGTTACAATAGCTGTTTGGCGGCCACTTAATTAATGTTAATGAGTTACAATAACATTATGCCATCAAGGCTTCCAATAAACATTCAAAATGATCAAAATATTGTTCAATTTAGATTAAGAATTTCAAATTGGAGATTTCTAACAATTGGTCTAACACCCACTACAATTACAAGTTAACCTTAAAATTAAGAAGGCTCACAAATGGTCGTAGATCTAGTTATATTGTTGGAAAATATAGACATCATATATAGAATAAGGATAATTACATGTTATTATTTACTATCCAATAGGGTGGCCCAAATTAAAAGTGACCTAATTTGGTTAAAGTTTATTGGGTTTTAATTATTGAATAAAGTATGGGTCGAATATGTGTAGATACTGTAGTAACTAATTTCTAATTGATGATGGGCTGATTAGAAATTAGGGCTAATGTGTCAAAGTTATATATATTAAAGTTATGGTCCTCAAATTACACAATAAGCTATCTTTTCTAATATCCCATCTTTAAAAAGAGAGAGACATCTTCTGTATATTACTTGTGTGGTAATTTGGAAGATCAAAACCCCAATATCCGTAGATTTCAAGAAATTGATGAATTCAAGTACGCTTCCGCATCTAGTTTTGTTCTTGATTTATTCTTGATGATTTGACATGATAGATCTTAATTTGCAATTTTAAGTTTATATCAGATTTTATTTTATGGTTCTAACAAATGATATCAGAACTTCATTATGTCAAATCATTGAGAACCAATTTATATATATTGGATTGATTCGTTCTTAAGATTTTATGGATTCGGTATATTAGATAAAATATGAAATTTTGGTTTTGATTGTTTGTGTATATGATTGTTAGTCGGTTGATTTTTTATGGTAAGCAGTTTTAGATTTTGATTGATTTTGTAAATTCAATCAGGTTATCTTAGTATTGTTTATTAAAAGAACATATGTATTTATAAATGTATTTCGATATTCTGCATTTTGGTATGTGAAATCAAGGGTTTCGATTTTTAAATCAAATTATCTTCCGTTATTTTGCTTTTGTCGATTCTGTAGAATCCATTCTTATTCACTATTGACTGGGGTTATGTTTAATTTTTGTTTTGAATTAGAATGTGGCTCAAGATTCTGTCAGTTTTTTTTTTTTCGTTTATATTAGTTGAATATTTGGGAGTATTGGTCCCTTCGATTAATGTTAAATTAGTCCCAAATTCTATATGCTTTTAGTAATGTATGGGTAATGGATTTATGCTATTATGCGTGACTGCTGGTATATATATTGGGGGATTAATCATGTTTAATTATTATATTCTCAATCTTTTGATTTTCATAATTTCAGTTTTTAAGGATATATGAGTATAGATTGAATATATACTTTTATATGTTCAATTCAAACAGGATTAAAGTTTAAGATTGATGCAAATTGTAGGGGCATACAATTTCAAAAGTCATAAATAAGTCAACTATTTATTTCTGTAAAATCGCATTTATCTTGATAAAAAAAAATCGCATGCTTTTTTTTTTAAAGAATAAATATATTATAATTGCGGATGGAGATTTGGGAATCTTTATTGCATGGAGGTTTATAGTTTTTTAACGTCTTAATTGCTTTCGGTTATTAGAGTAATTATGTAAGAATTACTTATTTTGTTTAAGGGTTATATATTATCATATTGTCAAATATGATTGAATAAATTTAGTTTAATTATATGATGATATTAGGTTATTTTGCTGTGAGTATTTGGTTTTAGCATATTATGAATTTGGATTTTTGATTAAATTATGATGATATGGTCTACTATTTGAATTATGGGATATACCAATTATTTTGCTTTTGAGATTTATTTGCTTGAAAATATTTTTCAAATATTCATGTGAATCTCTGTTTAATAATCAATACAAATTTGGATTTACATGGCATATGCAGGGTAAGTTTTTCTAATTGATTATTAATACACACATATGCATGAATTGCTTTGGTGTTTTGTCCATGCCAAAATTATGAGTACATGTCCTTGTTAATTATTTGGCCTTAAACCACTATATTATTTCTATTTGGTTTTGACATATATGGTTTTAAAAAAAATTGAGTTAAAAGATTAAGATTTTCGGTTTTTTATTGCGCTATTTAGACAACCTTATTTTGGGTTAGTTCGGAAATTGTTGTGCAATTAGGAATTTTACTTTTCACCTTTGACTATTGGGTAAATTTTAAATTTGAATATTAGTATAATTATATATATATTTTAAAATAACTTAATTGAAGTAATAAGTCGCCAATGTGATCTTTTTCGTATGAATTATTTTGTTTTAAAATATAAAAGGTTGTGTGCATGTAACTTAAGTTATGTTAATATGGATCAACCCAAATGAAGGTTAATAGTATTACATGTGCAACTATGATAATAAACATGTGACAATTATTCGGTTTTACATGTGAGCAATAAATTGGCCCAAAAGAAGATTTATGGTTTGGCATGTTCTTGATGCGTGATTATTACACCAATATATCACTTACAAGTTAATATTTTCTCTAAAGATGAAATATTAGTGGAATGTCTGATATCTTAATATGAGGTTTACCTTTATTTAAATTATTTTTGTTTAAATTTGAAGTCTTATGTGAGGTTGTTTATGATTTATTCGACTATTATTATATTTCCAACATCATTGTATGTTGTTTTGGGATAAATATATATACATATATATACTATTAACTTTTAATTTAATTGAAAGATGAAATTAAGAAAAATATTTTGAAATAAATAAATTCGAATTTTGGCTTTGAGATTTAATTAAATATGTCTAATATTTTAAATAGATTAGTTGAAACAGAATGCCACCAAAGTGATCTCTTTTACATAGATTAGTTTATTTAAAATATCAAGATGATTATATATATATTTTTACTCACACATTTATTAATTGCCCAAAGGTAAGTTAATATTTGATAGAATTTTAACGACATCTATGGTGATAACTGTGTGACAATTATAAGGTATTTTATGTGAGCAATATATTAGTCCAAAGATTAATTCATTGTTTGAGATAATTTATTGTCAATGTCTGAGGGCTGCAATAAGAGTAGCGCTTACTGTTAATATTACTATCCAAAAACTTGATATTAATGTTGTGTTTGGTATCTTGATATGGGATTATCCATTATTGTAACACCCCTAACCCGTATCCATTGCCGGAGTAGGGTTATGAGGCATTACCAATCTATATACAACATTTAGATTACATTTATTAACCTCAAGCATTCATTCTCATATATCATTCAAAACAATCACATTGTCTCTTATAAAGGCCTACGAGGCCTTAATCATTCATTAGAAGTGGTGTAACTGCCCTAATTTGACCCTAGTCGGGAAGTGGTTTCGGGACCACTAAGCCGAGTCATGAAAATAATTGAATGATAAATCTTGTGCTTAATTTGTGTGAAAATGCATATGTGAATTTGTGGTGCTTTGATTTTTGCCAATTAAGGTGAATTTTATTGAAAGGGACTTGTGTGAAAATTTTAATAAATGTGCTAGGTATTTATGTGATGGCTTATTACTATGGTTTAAAAATTATGAGGATGTGCATGTCAAATTGTCATTTCTTTTATAGTGGCCGGCCATGTGGTTGAGTAATTGAAAAAGTATAAATTTTATATGTATTTATATAAATAAATGTATTATAATATGTAATAACAATTTTATATTCTAATGAAATAAGTAAGTGGGTGAAAAGAACAAGGTTGATAACTTTTGTTCTTCATTGCTGAAAGAGGGGATAGGAGAGACCAAACTTTCGGCTATGTTAGCATCAAAATTAAGGTATGTTTCATGTGCTATCTTCAAAGTCTTGTGAAAATTTAGTTAATCACACATAGTTTCCTACATAGCCCATGTTAAAAACTTTAGTTTTGGTTGAGGATATAGCATTCGGCCATTTACCTAAGTTTTTGCTAAATTATTGATAGTTGAATGTTAGTTTTAAAGAATGAATAATTGTGATTGTAATGGAGTTTCATGTTGCTTAGGTGGTGAATTAAGCATATATGTGCATTAGATGCTAAGTAGGAAATCGGCTAATATGTTGGGTGTACTATGGCCGATTGTAACTTGGATAAAATTTAGTAATGTATGTGCTTTAAATGTGTTATGAACTATTATAAGTTAAATTAAGTTGAAGCTTGGTAAAATTGAATAATTGTGGCTTAATTTCTTAATGGCAATTGGCTATTATGGTGAAATGCAAATGTTAATATTTAGTTACTAGTGTTTATATGTGAGTTAGCCGGATTTGAACTTGAATGATGATTTGAGCACAATGTATTGTATTGATATTATACTTAAGTGAAATTATAGATATATATGATGAAATTGATTGGTGATATACATGTTTAAATAATATGTATGCAAAGAATGTGTGAAAGAGTGAATTGGTAATAATCTGTTTGGGACAGCAGCAGTAAAGTGAATTTGGAAAATCACCATAAATTGTGGGAGTTGAGTTAGAAGCTGAATAAATTATGTAATTAAAGCTTGATGAGTCTAGTTTCTTATAAAAGAAACTGTAAAAGCAAAATAATTGCCAATAATGAGATATTTGAAGTAATGTGGGACAGAGTCAAAATGACTTCTAGATTCTCTGTTCTGTTTTTATAAAATCATTATAAAATGTATAAAAATAGTCATATGATAAAATTTATATGCTTAGACTCCTTAATGAGTCTAGTTTCAAATGAAATAAACGATAACATATTTTAAATTCTGTACAATGAGAAATTTATTTTGTAGTGAAGAGTGGTCAGATTAGTCAAATAGTGAAACAAGGGAAACTTTAGGAAAAATCTGGTATTGATTGGCTAAACTAAAAATTTTTAAAATTTTATGGATAAAAGATAAATGAGTCTATTTTCAAGTAAAAGTTACATCAATTTATTTGGAGTTTCTTAGCTCCAGTTATAAATAATTTAGTGACTATTGCGCAGGAAGTCAGCTTATAGTGAAATTGTGATTATATTGTAAACATTGATAAAAATTTGCTAATGAATTGCTTATTGATTTCTTATAAGCTTACTATAATCTGTATGTGTGAAAGTCGAATATATATGTATTATATTCTGAAAGTAATGCTTGAATAGTCGAATAATGACTAGTTTAAAATTTGTTGAATTAAAGCTCAAGAGCATAGAGGGGCAACCTCGGATAAGGGAAAAGCTAAAGTCACGGAATAGCCAAACCGAAATTTGTTCAGAAAGATACAAGGTAAGTTTTGAGTAGTCGCCTTTAGTATAAAATTTATGATGCCTTGATATGTGCATATTAGATGAATTGTGACCTTTTGATTCTACTTGAATTAAGTTGTGTGATAAATAATCTAAGAATATGTCCTATAGTCAAATGGTCAATACGGGTTAAGCTTGATTAATGAAATGTATGTGTGATATTTATGTAGAACTTTTAAACCGAAATGTAAATGATGGTGTTCATATGGAGCTTATATCCGAATGTAGCAAAAGACTACTAATGTGACATGTTCAATGAGATGTGTTAATCTATGATTAAATATGCATGATATTTGATGTGAGTATCCGGGCTTAAAGACCCGCAGGCTATATGCTGGAATTGTATCCGGGTTTAAAGACCCACAGGCTTCGTGCTGGAATGATATCCGGGCTAAAGACCCGCAGGCTACGAGCTGGTATTATATAGGGTTTAAATTCCCGTAGGCTTGTGCTAGAAATTCGTTTTAAGTTCTAAGACTTGACAGGATTGATGCCAGTAAGTTAAGTAAGATTATGATATTGAATATCCATGGAAAACCATCATCGAGTAAGTACTATATATTTAAGATGTTAAGGTACGTATCATGTACTCATATATGAATTGATTTTAAGGTGAATTATTAAAATCAAAGAACGATATATATATGTGTGGATGATTACGGTATCTACGAATAAGAGAATGATCTATTCGGTCGATGTTTGTCATTATATGAAAGTATGTGACTTAAAGTAATTGTATGAGCCATATAGTATAGTGAAATATGTGCTGAAAATTTTTTTGTGTATTCATATATATATATATAGATATTCGGCCAATAGGCTTTATAATTAGTGTACTTGTGTATATTCGGCCAAGTGATTTATAATTAGAATACAAGTTTTGTGATACTTAATGTTCGAATTAAATGACAAGTTTTAATTGTTTGAAATGCTTAAAACTTACTAAGCCTTGAAAGCTTACTCTGTTCCTTATTTCTTTGTTTTATAGATTGTTGATTTTGGCCACCTACTCGGGGATCATCAGCAGTTCATCATACTATCGATCTTTTTGGTACAGTTACATTTTGGCCTTGATATGGCATGTATAGGTTAGGCCGGTGATAGTTATGTTTTGTATTGTAAATATTTTGGCCATATGAAAATAACATTTATAACTTATAAATCAATATGTATTCAGCTTGATTTCTATTTATGTTGATTGGTAATGTGAATGAAAAATTTAATGTTTAGCTCGGTAATACCTCTTAGCCTAAAACCAGCGATCGGATTCGGGCTAGGGGTGTTACATTTTATTGGTATCAGAGCTACGATTTAGTCGATTCTAGGACTAACGTAGAGTGTTTGAGTCTAGCTATACATGCCATATAGTATTAATACGATTGTATGATGAATTCTGACAGTTAAAAATGTGTTTTCGTGTAGTAATGGATCTCGATCCCAATCGAGTAGTAGCTGATGACGTAGAGAGTGTAGCGCCTGCTCCAGTGCACGGGACAACGCCGTTAGACTCTCAACCTATTGCAAGCAATCAGAACGATGAGGCTAGACAGGCTTTTTTTAGTGTGATGAATGATTGGTTTAACCAATACATTCGAACTAATACGGCTGTTCCACAACCCCCACTCCCGAATAATACACCCCCTGCACCTACAATACCTCCGGTAATTGATCAGATGAGGTTGAATAAGCCTACGGTTGATAGAATCCGAAAGCACGGGGCTACTGAATTTAAGGCTACAGATAGTGATGATGCTGAGCAAGCTGAATTTTGGGTGGACAATACTATCCGAGTGTTCGATGAACTGTCTTGTACACCCGATGAATGCCTAAAATGTGCTATATCTTTGCTACGTGATTCTGCATACTATTGGTGGAATACGTTGGTTTCTGTTGTGCCCAGAGAGCGAGTGACTTTGGAGTTCTTCCAAATCGAGTTTAGGAAAAAGTATATCAGCCAGAGATTCATCGATCAGAAACGAAAGGAATTTCTTGAACTTAAATAGGGTTCCATGTCAGTTACTGATTATGAACAAAAATTTGTGAGACTTAGCCGGTATGCCCGAGAATGTGTTTCTTCAGAACCTATAATGTGTAAATGTTTCGAAGATAGATTGAACGAAGATATAAAACTGTTTGTTGGCATTCTTGAAATCAGAGAGTTTGTAGTACTTGTCGAGCGAGCTTGCAAAGCCGAAGAGCTCAGTAAAAAGAAAAGAAAAGCTGAAGATGGAGCTATAGAGTTCCATAAAAGATCTTTGGGAAAGCCCTTTCGGCAGTTACCGAAGAAATTTTGAAATGATTCGGACCGATATAAGAACACTTCAGGCTTTTCCAGACAAGACCGTGATCGACCCCCTGTGAGTACGCGAACCACTTCAGTTGCCAGTGTTGGAAACGATCGTCGAGACAGGACCGAGTGCAAGTATTGTGGAAAATGGCATTCGGGGAGTTGTAGATTTCATGACCGCTCCTGTTATAAGTGTGGATAAGCTGACCATTTTATCAAGGACTGCCCGAGATTGTCTGAACAGAATGTGAATTAGAATGGGAAATCGAGTACTACTACAGCTCGAGGTAGACCATCTAGGAATACGGGGAATGCTAGTGGCGGTCAGAGAGGGTCTAGAGATGTTACAACCAGATCCGAGGCTCGTGCTCCTGCTAGAGCTTATGTTATACGCGCACACGAGGATGCTTCTTCGCCTGATGTTATTACCGGTACTTTCACTCTCTTTGATACTATTGTGATTGCATTGATTGATCCTGGTTCTACTCATTCATATGTATGTGAGACTTTAGCATCCAGTAAGACTCTACCTGTTGAGTCTACTGAGTTCGTTATTCGAGTGTCGAATCCCTTGGGTCAATATGTGCTAGTCGACAAAGTGTGCAGGAAATGTCCCTTAATAATCTGAGGTTCCTGTTTCCTGGCTGATTTGATGCTTTTACTGTTTGATGAATTTGATGTTATTCTCGGTATGGATTGGTTGACCGTACATGATGCAGTTGTGAATTGCAAAAGAAAGACTATTGATTTGAGATGTACAAATGATGAAATAATACGAGTTGAGTCTACTGACTTGAACGGGTTACCCGCAGTAATATCCTCGATGTTGGCCCAGAAATATGTAAAAAAGGGGTGTGAAGTATATCTTGCATATGTACTTGATAGTAAAGAGTCAGAAAAGAAGCTTGAATCAGTGTCAGTGGTTTGTGAGTATCCGGATGTTTTTCCCGAGGAATTACCGGGGTTACCACCTGTCCGGGAGGTAAAGTTTGGCATTGAACTTGTACCTGGGACTACACCAATTTCGTATGGCACCAACGGAATTGAAGGAATTGAAAACTCAGTTGTAAGAGTTGACGGATGGAGGTTTCGCTCAACCGAGTTTCTCACCTTGGGGTGCACCAGTATTGTTTGTGAAAAAGAAAGACGGAACCATGAGAATGTGCATCGACTATCGTCAATTGAATAAAGTTACAATAAAGAACAAATATCTGTTACCACGTATTGATGATTTGTTTGATCAGCTGAAGGGAGCCTCGGTGTTTTCAAAGATAGATTTGAGATCGGGTTATTATCAGTTGCGAGTTCGAGACTCAGATATACCTAAAACTGCTTTCAGAACGAGATACGGTCACTACGAGTTCTTAGTGATGCCGTTTGGGCTCACTAATGCTCCTGCAGTATTTATGGACTTGATGAATCAAATTTTTAGACAGTGTTTGGACCGATTTGTAGTTGTGTTTATCGATGATATTTTGGTTTATTCGCGAGATGAAACCGAACATGCCGAGCACTTGAAATTAGTGTTGCATATTTTACGGGATAAACATTTATATGCTAAGTTTAGTAAATGTGAGTTCTGGTTGAGAGAAGTTAGCTTTTTGGGACATGTGGTATCCGCATCGGGTATTCGAGTTGATCCGAGCAAAATTTCGGCCGTACTTGACTGGAAACCTCCAAGAAATGTTACTGAAGTTCGGAGCTTTTTGAGACTTGCCGATTACTACAGACGACTTGTAAAAGGTTTCTCGATGATAGCCACACCAACGACGAAACTACTTCAGAAAGATGTTAAGTTTGAATGGTCAGAAAAATGTCAGAAAAGTTTCGATCAATTGAAAACTTATTTTATCAAGCTCCAAAGTAGTGCTAGTGCGGCCGAATCCAATGAAAGAGTTTGTCATTTACAGTGATGCATCCTTAATTGGGTTGGGTTATGTGTTGATGCAAGAAGGTCGAGTTGTAGCTTACGCGTCGAGGCAATTGAAGCCGCATGAGAGAAACTATCCGACCCATGATCTCGAATTAGCTGCCATCGTTTTCGCTTTGAAAATATGGCGACACTACTTGTTTGGAGAGAAGTGCCATGTATATTCGGATCACAAAAGCCTCAAATATTTAATGACTCAAAGAGATTTGAATCTACGACAAAAACGTTGGCTTGAGTTGTTGAAAGATTATGAACTTGTTATTGACTATCACCCGGGAAAGGCTAACGTGGTTCCCGATGCTTTAAGTCATAAATCACTGTTTACTTAGCGAGCGATGAATGTACACCTGTCCGTTTCATCCGATAATGTGTTAGTAGTGGAATTAAAGGCCAAACCATTATTGATTCATCAAATACGTGAATCCCAGAAAGTCGACGATGAATTGGTTGCTAAACGAGCTGAATGTGTTTCAAATGTGGAATCAGAGTTTCAAATTGATGACGACGATTGTTTGAGTTTCAGAAGTCGATTGTGTGTTCCAAGAAATTCGAAACTTATTTCTTTGATTTTAAACGAGGCTCATAGTAGCTGAATGTCAATCCACCCGGGTAGTACGAAAATGTACAACGATCTGAAACGTCAGTTTTGGTGTCCTGGTATGAAACGAGACATTTTTGACTTTGTTTCGAAGTGTTTGATATGTCAACAAGTGAAAGCGAAACATCAAGTGCCTTCAGGGTTACTTCAGCCGATCATGATACCCGAATGGAAATGGGATCGAGTCACGATGGATTTTGTATCTAGGTTGCCATTGTCGTCAAGCAAGAAAGATGCGATCTGGGTTGTTGTTGATAGACTGACAAAGTCAGCTCATTTTATCCCTGTACGTACGGATTATTCCCTTGACAAGCTAGCTGAATTATATGTTTCTCAGATTGTAAGGTTACACAGAGTACCTATTTCTATTGTGTCGGATAGAGATCCGAGATTCACATCGCGATTTTGGAAGAAATTGCAAGAAGCATTGGGTACCAAGTTGCATTTTAGCACCACTTTTCATCCTCAGACTGATGGTCAATCCGAGCGGATAATTCAGATACTCGAGGATATGTTGAGATGTTGCATCCTTGAGTTTAGTGGTTCATGGGAACGGTATTTACCTTTGATTGAATTCGCTTACAACAATAGTTTTCAATCAAGCATTAAGATGGCACCTTACGAGGCTTTGTATGGTCGTAAATGTCGTACACCGTTGTTTTCGACTGAGCTTAGTGAAAGTAAAATCTTCGGGGTTGATTTGATTAAAGATGCTGAGCAGAAAGTAAAAGTAATCCGTGAAAGTCTAAAAGCAGCTTCAGATCGTCAGAAATCGTAGCGGATTTAAAACGAAAAGACATTGAATATCAGGTCGGAAACAAAGTGTTTCTTAAAGTTTCACCTTGGAAAAAGGTACTCAGATTTGGCCGTAAGGGCAAATTGAGTCCGAGGTTCATCGGGCCGTACGAAATATCCGAACGAGTTGGGCCGGTCGCATACAGATTGATTTTACCCCTTGGGCTTGAAAAAATTCACAATGTTTTTCAAGTTTCGATGCTTCGACGTTATAGATCTGATCCATCGCATATAATTAATCCATCTGAGGTTGAGATTCAATCCGATTTGAGTTATGAAGAGGAACCAGTTCGTATTTTGGCTTATGAGGTGAAAGGATTGAGGAATAAAATAATTTCGTTAGTGAAAGTGTTGTGGGTCAAACATGGGGTTGCAGTAGCCACTTGGGAGCTTGAAGACTCCATGAAAGAAAGATACCCTAATTTATTTGCTGGTAAGATTTTCGGGGATGAAAATTCCTTAGGGAGGGAGAATTGTAACTGCCCTAATTTGACCCTAGTCGGGAAGTGGTTTCGGGACCACTAAATCGAGTCGTGAAAATAATTTAATGATAAATTTTGTGCTTAATTTGTGTGAAAATGCATATGTGAATTTGTGGTGCTTTGATTTTTGCCAATTAAGGTGAATTTTATTGAAAGGGACATGTGTGAAAAATTTAATAAATGTGCTAGGTATTTATGTGATGGCTTATTACTATGGTTTAAAAATTATGAGGATGTGCATGTCAAATTGTCATTTCTTTTATAGTGGCCGGCCATGTGGTTGAGTAATTGAAAAAGTATAAATTTTATATGTATTTATATATATAAATGTATTATAATATGTAATAACAATTTTATATTATAATGAAATAAGTAAGTGGGTGAAAAGAACAAGGTTGATAACTTTTGTTCTTCATTGCCGAAAGAGGGATAGGAGAGACCAAACTTTCGGCTATGTTAGCATCAAAATTAAGGTATGTTTCATGTGCTATCTTCAAAGTCTTGTGAAAATTTAGTTAATCACACATAGTTTCCTACATAGCCCATGTTAAAAACTTTAGTTTTGGTTGAGGATATAGCATTCGGCCATTTACCTAAGTTTTTGCTAAATTATTGATAGTTGAATGTTAGTTTTAAAGAATGAATAATTGTGATTGTAATGGAGTTTCATGTTGCTTAGGTGGTGAATTAAGCATATATGTGCATTAGATGCTAAGTAGGAAATCGGCTAATATGTTGGGTGTACTATGGCTGATTGTGACTTGGATAAAATTTAGTAATGTATGTGCTTTAAATGTGTTATGAACTATTATAAGTTAAATTAATTTGAAGCTTGGTAAAATTGAATAATTTTGGCTTAATTTCTTAATGGCAATTGGCTATTATGGTGAAATGCAAATGTTAATATTTAGTTACTAGTGTTTATATGTGTGTTAACCGGATTTGAACTTGAATGATGATTTGAGCACAATGTGTTGTATTGATATTATGCTTAAGTGAAATTATAGATATATATGATAAAATTGATTGGTGATATACATGTTTAAATAATATGTATGCAAAGAATGTGTGAAAGAGTGAATTGGTAATAATCTGTTTGGGACAGCAGCAGTAAAGTGATTTTGGAAAATCACCATAAATTGTGGGAGTTGAGTTAGAAGCTGAATAAATTATGTAATTAAAGCTTGATGAGTCTAGTTTCTTATAAAAGAAATTTTAAAGCAAAAGAATTGCCGATAATGAGATATTTGAAGTAATGTGGGACAGAGTCAAAATGACTTCTAGATTCCCTGTTCTGTTTTTATAAAATCATTATAAAATGTATAAAAATAGTCATATGATAAAATTTATGTGCTTAGACTCCTTAATGAGTCTAGTTTCAAATGAAATAAACGATAACATATTTTGAATTTTGTACAATGAGAAATTTATTTTGTAGTGAAGAGTGGTCAGATTAGTCAAACAGTGAAACAAGGGAAACTTTAGGAAAAATCTGGTATTGATTGGCTAAACTAAAAATTTTCAAAATTTTATGGATAAAAGATAAATGAGTCTATTTTCAAGGAAAAGTTACGGCAATTTATTTGGAGTTTCGTAGCTCTAGTTATAAATAATTTAGTGACTATTGCTCAGGAAGTCAGCTTATAGTGAAATTGTGATTATATTGTAAACATTGATTAAAATTTGCTAATGAATTGCTTATTGATTTCTTATAAGCTTACTATAATATGTATGTGTGAAAGTTGAATATATATGTATTATATTCTGAAAGTAATACTTGAATAGTCGAATAATGACTAGTTAAAAATTTGTTGAATTAAAGCTCAAGAGCATCGAGGGGCAACCTCGGATAAGGGAAAAGCTAAAGTCACGGAATAGCCAAACCGAAATTTGTTCAGAAAGATACAAGGTAAGTTTTGAGTAGTCGCCTTTAGTATGAAATTTATGATGCCTTGATATGTGTATATTAGATGAATTGTGACCTTTTGATTCTACTTGAACTAAGTTGTGTGATAAATAATCTAAGAATATGTCATATAGTCAAATGGTCAATACGGGCTAAGCTTGATTAATGAAATGTATGTGTGATATTTATGTATAACTTTTAAACTGAAATGTAAATGATGGTGTTCATATGGAGCTTATATCCGAATATAGCAAAAGACTACTAATGTGACATGTTCAATGAGATGTGTTAATATATGATTAAATATGCATGACATTTGATGTGAGTATCCGGGCTTAAAGACCCGCAGGCTATATGCTGGAATTGTATCTGGGTTTAAAGACCCGCAGGAATGATATCCGGGCTAAAGACCCGCAGGCTACGAGCTGGTATTATACAGGGTTTAAATTCCCGCAGGCTTGTGCTAGAAATTTGTTTTAAGTTCTAAGACTTGACAAGATTGATGCCAGTAAGTTAAGTAAGATTACGATATTGAATATCCACAGAAAACCATCGTCGAGTAAGTACTATATATTTAAGATGTTAAGGCACGTATCATGTACTCATATGTGAATTGATTTTAAAGTGAATTATTAAAATCAAAGAACGATATATATATGTGTGGATGATTACGGTATCTACGAATAAGAGAATGATCTATTCGGTCGATGTTTGTCATTATATGAAAGTATGTGACTTAAAGTAATTGTATGAGCCATATAGTATAGTGAAATATGTGCTGAAAATTTCTTTGTGTATTCATATATATATATATAGATATTCGGCCAATAGGCTTTATAATTAGTGTACTTGTGTATATTCGGCCAAGTGATTTATAATTAGAATACGAGTTTTGTGATACTTAATGTTCGAATTAAATGACAAGTTTTAATTGTTTGAAATGCTTAAAACTTACTAAGCCTTGAAAGCTTACTCTGTTCCTTATTTCTTTGTTTTATAGATTGTTGATTTTGGCCACCTACTCGGGGATCATCAGCAGTTCATCATACTATCGATCTTTTTGGTACAGTTATATTTTGGCCTTGATATGGCATGTATAGGTTAGGCCGGTGATAGTTATGTTTTGTATTGTAAATATTTTGTCCATATGAAAATGGCATTTATAACTTATAAATCAATATGTATTCAGCTCGATTTCTGTTTATGTTGATTGGTAATGTGAATGAAAAATTTAATGTTTAGCTCGGTAATACCTCTTAGCCTAAAACCAGCGATCGGATTCGGGCTAGGGGTGTTTCAAGTGGTTCGGGACTGAACCAATAACATACAATAATTTTTGTAAAACTTAAAAAATTTTAATATAAACAGAGGTCACATGCCCGTATGCCTCACACGGCTAGTAGACACGCCCGTGTCTTAGGCCTTGTGGAAACAAGACATACATACTAACTTGCATCACACGGCCGAGGACATGTCCGTGTGCCAGGCCATGTGAAAACTGGAGAGTACACGGACTTGGGTCACACGGCCAACCACACGCTCGTGTGTCCAGCCCGTGTGCCCTTCGAAATGGCCACACACACCCGTGTGCTAGGCCGTGTGTCATTTAGGGGTATACTGACTTATACCACACGGCCAGTCACACGCCCGTGTGTGAGACCGTGTGGAGCATACTGACTTCAATTCAATTTCAACACTAGAGGACACATGGCCGTGTAGCATAATCATGTGTCACACACGGCTGAGACACATGCCTGTGTCTCTGCCCATGTGGACTAAAATAGGTCATTTGCAAAGTCAATTTGTCACCCTTTTTGCACATACTTACACAAGCTCATATGGTATCATTTTAAAGCACAATTATGCAGCCAAAAGTCATCAACCAATACATAACCGTACCATATCCATTTCAACTAAATTCAATACTCAATTCCATATCATTTACCTATTCAAATGCCGAACAATTTAATTTGCTTCCCTAAGCATAATTCACATGTACAATTCATTTAGCAAAACTAATCCAAACATATATAACCACTTCAATCCCATTCATTCATTATAGGCTTATTACCAAACATTAAAAGTAGAACTATTTGCACATTCATAAGCATCAAAAAGTTCATCATCTTATGCTAACTCAAATAGCCAAAATACATATCCATCAAACATACCAAAAATGACTCAAGCCTATAAATGCCATATACCATATATACATAACTTAAAAAGTACCAAAATAAATGATCGATAGTGCGATGAAGTCTCTGACTATTCTTGGATCCGAGCTAGCTTCATAGATCTATAAAACATCAAAAATTAAATAGAGTAAGCTATAAAGCATAGTAAGTCTGTATGTGAACATGAAATAATCACAACATTCATTAACAATTAAAAATAGATAATATCATAAACATTCAAAGCATCAAATCATGAGCTATCATAGAATTTATCCCTATTATGATTCATGAGTTCTCAACTTCATTTAACTCAATACTTGGATAGTTTTCAGTACATACCTGTACCGATAGGTTTCTATTTCTCATCAATACTCTTATCAAACCGCTCAATTCATACATTTATCTAATAAAATAATTACTATCTCAATTTCATCCATCAAATAGATAGGTACACATTTAAGTTCAATTATACGAACTTGCCTCGTATACGAAATTTACAGATCGGGTCGACTACTTGATAACCTTGCTTTTCCCCCAATCTAAATCTGAATTCGTTCTTTCTTGATCTATATGAATTCAAAATTGACTTATTCAATCATATATTCTTTCAATTTAGTCCAAAACATACATTTAGGCATATTTGCACTTTAGCCCTAAACTTGCACATTTAATCAATTTAGTCCCTATTTCACAATTACTCAAACTTCACATAATTTCTTTAAACCCAAGCTTGACCGAATTACATATAGGTCCCTAGCAGCCCAAAACTTTCATTTATTTCACATTTCAGCCCTTCAATTTACATATTTCACAATTCAATCCCTATTTGACACTTTTGTCAAAAATCACTTTACAAAACATGTAAAACTATCATCAAGCTTTCATATTTCAACATTAAACATCAAATAACTCATAGATTCAAAAATAGTAACTCTCAAAATCTTTAACAGTTTCAAAATCTAAGCTACAGGCTAGCTAGATTGAGCTACAACGATTACAAAAACATAGAAATCATCAAAAACTGAGTTAAAACTGTACCTTAATCAAGCTAAGAGAGTGCCAAAACCTAAAAGCTTCAAACCCTTATTTTCTTTTCTCAATTTTGGTTGTTAAAGAAGAATGTAAAGAAATTTTTGGTTTTGTGTTATTATAACTATAACTTAATAAATCAATTTACTAATATAACCTTTGTTATATACATATATAATCATATAATGGATGTTCATTAATGTCCATTAACAATTGAAATGGTCTAATTACCATTTAAGGCCATCATATTTAAAAGCCAAAGCTATTTGACACCTTTAGCAAGTAGAACTTTTGCATTTTACGTGATTTAGTCATTTTTCTCAAATTGACTAATTAAACGAAAAAATTAATTTACAAAATTTTCACACATATCAAATAGCATGCTGTAAACACCAAAAATAATATTAAAATAATATTTTGACCTCAGATTTGTGGTCATGAAACCACTGTTTTGATTTGACTCAAAAACGGGTTGTTACAATTATCTTGAATTTATTGTTTTTATTTCTCACGCCAAGTTTTCCTTGATGAAATTAAGAAACATTTTGCTAAAACCGATAAGGTTAAGATGAGATTGCTTTTTACTTTTTTTATGTCTATAAAGTATAAGAGGAAAGGAAATTTTGAGTAATCTAGGGGTTATGAGTTTTATGATCCCAAAATTAGGAATATTTTTGAGACGAGAATTGCAACATTTTTACAATGCTGAGTTTAGAGGGAGAAATAAGGTTAGAGACACTGCTTTTGAGGAAGATTCAAATTCTATCTCAGTTCTTAGTATCATTTTTGATGATGTTCAGGTTCTCATACCTATCATTGATCAAGAGGAAATAAATGAGGTATTGGTTTGTTGGTTAAGTGTTAGTGTAACGTTTCTTGAAACCCAAGTTCAAATCCCTTCTCTCGCAAAATTTTTATTATTTTGCAAATTTTACCTTAAACCCTAGTATGACACATGCCTTGTTTTTTTTTAAAATAAATATTTCAAATTATATTAAGAATGAGTTATTGGTTTGATGGTTAAACATTAGTTAATTTATCCTTGAGATCCTAACTTCAATTCTCTTCCCATGCAAATAATTTAAGTTTTTTTACAAAAACTCCTTTACCAAGGTATAATTTTTTTTTTACTAATAATCAGCGTTTAATCCTCCTCCTCATTTCCCTACCCGTTCCTCTTCTCCTCTCCTTCTCTTTGATTTTAATTTTTTTTCCTTTCCTCTATTGTTATTGTCGCCTACACCTAGTTTTACCTTCTCATTCCTTTTTTTTTTCTTTTTCTTTTTGCCACAAGGTTTCTTAGAATATTCTACACCATATTGCTTTCATTTTTTCTCATTAAAATCAGCCCCAAATCTGAAATCTTGAACTCCAAGATCGATCCCAAACATTGCCAAGAAAGTGCCATTGTCGTTTCTCTCAACTAGCTTGGGTAAGGTCTCTCCTCTCTTCAATTTCTTAATTAATCTTGTCCATTAAAAACCTAAATTTTCAGATCTAGAATTTTGGGGATTTTAAATTATTTCAAAGGTATTTTTCTATAATTTAATGAGATCTCAAACAGTTTTAAAATTTAGCCCCAATTTTGGCCACTACTGGTGGTAGTGCGTGCGCCTATGTGCAAAAAAAGGGCTAGTTTATTTCTTGGTTCTTGCCTATATTTTTTCATAATTAATTTGAGTTTTTGAACCCTTATAATCAGATTTTAAACCCATTTCAATTAGGGAAAAATCTTTCTTGATCGATTGGCCATTCGGATCCCACAAATCGTGAAGCGTAAGTGTAATTAAGGGTAACTAGTTTACTATTTCGACATAGTTGTTGGATAAAGGTTATGAATTGATTAAATGAATGAATTTAATCATTAATTAGAAACTTATTTTCCAGTATATTATTGAATTAGGTGTTGACCTAAACACCCCAAATCATCAGTAAAGGCGAAGAACGATTGTACGTACGGTTTGCATCGGTACAGTGTAAGGAATCTAACTAGTTTGGATTCATAAAATAGTTATAATTTCAACGATTGGATTGAACTCATAAGTGGGTATTTGGGGGCTGGTTTAATGGTAAATTGATTTAATTTATACTTAATTTTGGTTTAGGTTCATTTAAGGAATTATTATGGAAAATTGGAAGATTCACTAGTGTGCTGCGAGGAACCGAAAAATAAGGTGTGCGTCCTAAACTCATAAAATTGTTTGAAAATGTTAAATATCATGTTATATATGATAAATTAGCTTGCTGATTTAATTTTCGTAATAGCCAAATTATTGATTTTGTGAGTGGCTGAACCAAGTATGTTTCGAACCTTAAAAGATTGACATGTTGGCAAAATTGCTAGTTTGGTAGTATGGATGTTTGATTGAGCTTGTAATTGCATATTTGAGTTATGAGATATGAGAATGTTTGACTGAATGATATAATGTGTTGAGATATTAAGTTATGTATGATTTAAACATATGAGATGCTTGTTATATTGTGTACTGAAAAGGGTGCTATTTATGCACAATGAAAATCCGTAAAGTATGTGAAATTGAACGATATTGATTGATACCACACAATGGTAATTTGAAAGATTGAACACAGTTTTCATTTACTGAATGTATGTGATTATTGAGGACATGCTGAGCATGTCAAGTGAATGTGAAAAGTACTGAGATATGACTATGTATGAGATTGTGTGACATATTGCATATGAACTGGGTCGGGATTTTGTGGTTGACGGAAGAGTTTCGTCGAGTACCGACAACATATTAAGTCCGCATTATTCGTAATCAGTGCACTGCACTTGGAGTACCGAGGGGATTGGTGATTTTATCGCATATTATATGTTATTGGCAATTGTATCGCACTATTTGATATCCAATTGATTTTTTACATTATTGATTATTCGGTGGTTTTACCACATCGAGCTATGCTCATAATGTTTTGGAGTTTGGCAGATAGGTTTTGGGGAACTTGTGGTGTGTAGTGGATGGCATGGGTAGGAACCTTTTTGCATTGCATCATGTGCATGACATATTCGAATGTTATTGATTTATGCTACGCATTGTATTTTGTTGTATTGAATGGTGTCGAAATTAATGAATTTTACTCGAACAAATGATGACCTACGCTCATACCGTTTGACATCAATTTGATAATGGCTATGTATTGACATGAAATTCCTATAATGGTTCTGTTTTCTTCTGCTAATGCTAACATGTTTCACTTTATTTGATGTTTTTGCCTGTTTAAATAATTATTTGACTCACATTGAGCTTTTCACAAGCTCACCCCCGAATAGTGTTTAACTTTTCAGGTAAACCTCAAAATTAGGACTGGACTCGGTATTCAGAGAATCAAGTTGGACCTCGAATTATTATTTTTTAATTAAGTATTATGAAGTCTTTATTGGTTTTGGCTTGTAATTTTTAATTATTTTTGGTTTTTGGCTTGGTAACTTTTCTTTTGGGATTTTTACATGCATAGATTACTCAAGCATAATACCAGATAATGCAGGATATTGGGCTTAAGTAAAACTTGATACTGTTCCTTAGTTTCCACTACGTTGCAAAGGAACTATTTTTGAAAAACAAATTGATAAGACAACTAATTTTCCAAAATGACTTGAAAATTGCTTTTTCCGCTACATTAATTTAACTTTGAGTTTTAAAAGAAGAGCGATAAGAAAACGGTTTTTCTAAAATGATACTGTTAATAATAAAATGAATCCTAAGCATACACGACCTAATGAATGAATGCTTTTAAGCTAACTCAAAGTACAACTACGGTTTTCTCTAAAATGAGTTTATTTAAAGTCTTAAAAAGTAATGTAAGTTAGCTTAGCCATTTCGGAGGCTAATGTAGCCTTCTCAATCTAGCCATAACGTCTATGACAGGTTTGGGAGGTTACACATTGTTCCTAATATTCCCCTACTCATATATGGTGTAGGGCTACACACATGTGGAAGAGCATTACTTTGTAGTTCCTCACCATCATCATCCATAGCAGTCACAGACATTCTTCTTCTTTCACTATAATACACACAAATTAGTTCATACTACTATGGGAAATTCATTTAGGTTTAGGTAACATGTATTGTGGGGTTTCTAACTAACATTGGTTTTCGAGAATCAACTAAACTGAAGCTCTGATACCAACTAAACTTGTCGTTAGATTCGAGTATGGAGAGTCATAGGTTGACCAATTAGAAAACACACCTATTTACTTCTCTTTAAAGAAAAGAACATTATCCTTATGACGAGTACTTCTTTTTATCATAGTGGTATCTCTTTAACTTAAGACCATTTTTATTTGGTGGCATAATTCTAAAATAAAAACTCACTACATTAAGGATGCTTGAAATAACCATATACCAGCCACTTAATTAATGCTAATGACTCACAATAACAATATGTCGTCAAGGCTTCCTATCAACATTCAACATGATCAAAATATTGCTCAATACAGATTAAGAATATCAAATTGGCAGTTTTTAACAATTGGCTTAACATCCCCAGTAAATACATGTTAACCTCGAAATTAAGAAGGCTCACAAATGGCCGTAAATCTAGTTGTATCCCTTCAATCACCACGCTTAACCTAAGAACATGAAAGGAATAAGAAACTAGGTAAGTTCGTTTGAACTTAATGAGCTCAAAACAATCCTACCTTAAATACTATCAAACATTAGAAAAAAAGGACTCAACTAGTTCGCCATATTTGGCGAATACATTACTCTGGCCTGCAAATCAACTGATGGATGAAACCACAAATCAACTCACTATTAGCGAACAACATTGGTTTCTAAACTCATATATGAAAATCAGGGGCACATTTGCTTCACGAGTACACCACTTTTATGGACTACCATTTATGACAGACAGGCTTACTATTCGTGCTTTCTTGCGAACCTGCAATACCAGATGCACCTTTTTTTCTATGTGCTCATTTCCTTATACTAGCTTCTGATCCTGATTCCTGAAGAACCCAAATTTTCTTGTATCTTTAAATCCGTTCATTTGAGCTATATAACAACATTACTTCTGTATCCTCCTAACTCGCCTCCTTGTATGAACACGTAAGTGTTCTCCCACAAGGTCAGGGTTCACCAATCACGGTTTGCATCAAATTGCTATACCGGAGGCAAAATGCATTTTTTTTGTATCTTCTTACTCATTATATACAACATCCCTCATGTACCTCCTCACACGCATCTGGATATGAGCTTGTGCACCAATGAATGAGTACTCATATTGTATATATACTAGGTTTTTGGGGTCTATTTAACCATCTTTATCCATGTGTGCACTGAGTCTTTGAATGGGACTCCTCAGACATGAACTTTAGAAATAGATAACTAAGCCACATACCTGGCTATACGAAGTTTAGAGGTAAAAAAACTAACACAGATACCAGACACAAAGTATAGAGGAACTCACAAGAATACTTTACTCAGAGATTTATCTACTCTACCGGTTCTTTTCCTTTAGAATTGGGACCTTCTCCCATTTCTTTAGGTAAACAATAAAACAACTTATTTAATCATAAAAAATAACCAAAGACATATAATATAGCAATAATCTATAGACATGCAAACTATTTCTGGATAAGAGCTTCCTTCCTACACCATATTCAAAGAAATATTACCAATCATTTCTTAATTTAGTTTCTACCTATTTGGTAAAAACTAAATGAAGGTTTAAGAAATTACTGGAAAACAACTAGCACAAAAGTTCTCCTAAACTTTTACAGTTAACACCCTTGTTCTCAAAGAAGAACTCTTCTTATTTCTTCGATGATAACAAAGTCTGGTGGAAAGGATAAATCAAAAATATTCCCTTTACTATAACGTTATCCTATTTATAGATAACTTACGTCCAAATCTCAATTAGGATTATCTCTAATCATTACTTGTTCTTGCATGCTTCCAGTAATTAATCATATCCTATGCTACTCTACAAGTGTCCTAATTATTAACACGTTGCCTCAACTAGGATGACAAATGACCTAAACATATCCTACAAGTCATCGTACTTATTTCAGTAATGATCATAAAACACGGGTGGCGATCTTATTAGTGAGAAAGTTGTCCTAATAAGGCCCTCGCCCTAACTATAATCTTATTATCACTCTAACTGGCACTCTGCAGTGTTGGCAAAGTTCTTTGTAGCATTCCACCACAAAGTTACCAACCTTATCCAGTCTAAGTCTAACAACTTAGGCATTCTCTGCCGGTGTAGTCTCCCAAACTAATCCGATTCGGCAAACCAGGGTGTGACATTCCACATCAAACTCAATTAAAACAATTCATACTATCACCATATACTCACCTCAATGATCAATCATTCAATACACATGCAAATACAAGAACAAATTTCTATCTCGAATCATAAAGTACAAATTGGGATTCGTAAGTCACTCATCGATAACTTTCGCTTTTCCTTTCACTCTCAATAGTTCTGCATCGACATTAGCTACGTATGACCACAAAACATATATCGCTATTAATTTCCAACGAATTCACAATCAAACACTAAATCATGCATGTTTTACAATTTATTCAATTTAGTTTCTAAGCCCAAGGTAAGCATAACTTTCAATTTAATGCTTTGGATTAAAATCCAATTTCACACTCACTTATTAGGGACCCTATACTTTCTATTCCTACCATAATTTCATAACATATTTGCATTTTATTCAATTTTCTCCCTAATGTAACCAAGCTAACAATCAAGCTTGTTAAGCTTTACAATTTAGTCTTTTTCACAATCTAAGCTTAATTTCTATCAATTTCACTCCTAATTTATCTAATTCTTAATAATGACAATTTATCAAAATCTTTCCAATTGAACAAATTAACAAATATGTTAACTTAATCAAGCTCTCATGGAAATATATATATCAAATAAAAATGGCTAGGAACATACTTTAAATGTTAGTCGAATGCTCAAACTAGGTTTTGAATATTTTCCTTGATGGATTCTAATGGTGGATGGTTAAGTTTGGAGAAGATGATAACATCTCTCCACTCAATTTTACTTATATAGCTTTATTAAATTATAATTAAGCTTAATTAATCACTTCAATTATGTTTAATTAACATTAAACTTTAATTAACTTAAGCTAATGACATCCACCATCCAATGCCACTATCATCTATTTTAATTTGATTTATTTACCATTTTAGTCCTTTGATTAATTACTATTTAATTCCCCAAGCCTTATTCTAATTAAAATTTTATAACAATTAAACTTTTACAATTTAGTCCCTAGCTTTAATTAACCTCATTTTCTGTTAAATTGCGTCACCAAATTTCAATTCATCTTTATACTAACTATGTAAATATTCCTAATTAATTTTACATATTTGATTTACGGAAACTCATTTTTCGACACCATTAGAAACTATGTCGTTACATTTTGCTTCACAAGGACCATGCTAGATGTCTACCTTGCTAAGGCTCATCACCTTGTAAGCATCAAAAGCCTTGTTGTGTATCATTTGCCACTTGTAAAGTATGTCGACTAATCATCATGCAAACTTAATGTGTCTTACAAGGTAACACATGACTTAGGAATCAAATCTTAACACAAGTGTTAATGGGACCACATGACTCATCCTCTAAAAGTTGATTAGAATATTGTTGTCCAAGGAACATGTATATACATTCCCACTGACCAAGGAGGGTACTTGCTCCTTCTTCCCTTACTTTAGGCTTTTTGTATAGACAATACTATGTTAACTTTATCCACTCCTCAATTATTCTTCTTCTTGTTTTATCCCTCTATTCACTTCGCTTATCAAATATCTACAATAAATATTTATTTTTCAATATATTGCATGCTTTATATATTTAGATAGTTGATATCAAATTTTAAATATATTACAAATGTTTAATTATTTATTGAATATAAATTATTTTTGACTGATATGATATAAATATCATAAAGATCCAAAACTTGTGAGCACAATTATATAAATTTAATTGTTAGTTTGTCAAGATATTTAATTAATTAAAAAGTTATAAAAGCACTTAGACTTGTTTAAGAGCTTGACTACATGCCCAAGCCTGAAGGCCTATCCAAATTTTGGGAGGGTTTAGGCAAAAAAAATTAGGCTTGTTTAAAATATGGACTAGGTTCAAGCTTGAACATTTAGGGTTTGAGCTTGACCCAACTAGGCTCAACTAGTTTTCTAATTTTGTGATATGTTACTTTTATATATATTGTGTACTTAAAACATATAAAGTTTAAATCTGTGATAATATAATACTATAATGTAAACATTTAATAAATGTTAAGTTGCCTATATATAAAATTTTAATAAATGAAAAAAATTAATTTTAAATTAAAAAATATTACAATATTTTAAAAAAATAAAACAATAGTGCATGTGAGCTTAAAACAGACTTGGGTTAACCATTTACAAATATGGGTGGGTTTAAGCACAATTTTAAGCATGTATTTCAAGTCGAGCTAGGGTTGGACAAGTATAAAGTGTGTTAATATTATGCTTAATCTCGACCAAAACATGACTCAGCTTGTCCCATGAAAATCTCTAATAGCACCGATAATGAATTAAGCATACATCATTTGGAATATAAAACAAATAGTTTGTAACACTTGGATAAAGAATGATAGAGTATTAAATTCAAAGTCTCAAACTCATCTAAATAGTAATTTGTAAAATATAGGTTAAAATATGCTTCAAGTGTTTTTTTTTTTTGTATATTTTAAATTTAATTCAAAGTTTTATTTTAAGGAATTTAGTCTCTCTACTTTTTGAATTTAAAAATGCAAATTCAATTATTATTATCATTAATTTTTTTATTAAATTTAAGTTGATTTGAAATTTTTTAGTACATGGCTATAATTTGTAATGCAACGAAGGTAAATGTTTATGTTTAAAAACATGAATGGAAGCATATTTAAATTTTAAATTTTTTTGACAAATATTTTACATGTCATAAAGTGTATTTAAAAAAAAAACGAAGTCATTAGATGTAGTAATAACTAAAGAGTAGTAGTGAAGGTATGGATAAGTATGGAACATAAAAAAGTAAAGTTTATAATATGTAACACCCCATCCGGTTGTCATCCGAATGTGAGACATCACATTATGTTGCCGATGCAACTCTAACTAACTTAATACAATTTCACAAAGTGTAGCATGTAATATTCATATAAGCCAATTCAATCATCATCCACAATCTTTTACATACATTATAGACGCCTATCAACTTCAATTAACATGTTTTGGGATTGCTTGGAGTAAAAAAGGAATCAAGACTCGAATCCAAATTCAATCTATCAAATTTGAATAGTGTGTTTCGAGATAGTAGAACCATGTCTTCAAACGTACTTCCCCTATATTTTTATTTATTTTTATTTTACTTTATTGTTGATGTGTGTCTCGAAACGTAAAGACATGGGGTTCATGTCTCGAGACTTGGTCTTTTATGTCTTGAGACAGCTCTCAAGACATAACTTCCTTATTCTAGACCTTTGGCTTCGATGTTTGGATGTCTTAAGACAAAGGATCACTTGTCCCAAGACATGACAATGTATGTCTCAAGACACTCTACATGTCTCGAGACCTTAACCCAGAAATGAACGAAATGGTCATTTTTTAATAATGTCTTGAGACATGACCATAGTGTCTCTAGACCAGCATACCAAGTTGTCCAAAATGCAATATTTCAAGCATAAGATTTGTATCCACATGTTACCTAAGTTTTTTTTATAATATCATGACATGTCAATACACATGATTAGCTTATCAAACATATTCACACTTCTTGAAAACATGACAGTCAAATCATCCTATTTTCACCTGAAAAGGTAGATAATAAGGTAAGCAAAAACATGCATTTAGCTATCTAACTCAGTATCAAATTTCATTTTTAGGGAAACTATAAGCCCAATATATACCAAAGCATATCAAAATGATCCAAAATGACATTAAACCATCCAACTCAACTAAGGTTCATGCCTTTAACCATTTATAAGTAAAAGAACACAAACTCGATATGAGCTAAGACATCGAGTCCTGGATGCTTCACGAGTCTTTCAATCTATCAAAACTTGTTAGAACATAAACACAAAAATAAACAAATCCATACGTTGAATACTCAGTGATGTTAAAGTAATTCAAATTCAATCTAAAATGAATTTCTAACGGCCCGAAATTTGGGCCTAGAAGTACTGGGCCTTGAGTAAGGGAACGGTTAGGAAATTGTACATAAAATTCCAGGAAGATGGCATAAAATAATTGTCTGCTCTGATGGTTAAGTGATTTGGGAGTGTCTGAGAGTATTGGAGAAGTCTTGGGTGCAAACCTAGGCTTTAGCAGAATTTTAATTTTAAGTTAATAAAACCCTGGATGCTTGGAAGTAGGCCTTTTAAATTATTGTGTTAAAAAAATGACACAAGGAAGTATGTGGTCTAGTGGTTGTGGCATCATTAAGGTTGTAAGGGAGCTTGGATTCAAGTCTTGGCTCTTGCAACTTATTTTGGGCTGTCTTTTAAAGGAACCTAGATTTTTTTCTGTAGACATTTTAATTAATTGAGGATATTTTGTGACACAAGAGAGCTTGTGGCAAGGAGGCAAGTGGCGTGTGAGCATGTGAGAAGGGCAAGGGTTCGAATTCCTTGCAAGAAACATGCAATTATTTTGCTAATTGGGGTCGACAATAGTTGATGTTGGATTTGAACTCTAGCATTGGGAGAGTTTGAATTGGTCTTGTAAGATGGTTGTGGAGGATATGAATGAGGGATAAGGGGAGAGTATCATAGAGATTTTCTAGGAGTTGGAGATTGGAGGAAGAGTTGTAGCCAAAATGGGTAGTTTGTTGGTGCAAAATTCGGCTAAGGGGTTTGGGATGTTTATTTTCAGAAAATGGTGTTTGAGTAGGGGCTAAATTTCCTCTTAGTCATTTTAGGGTTTTTGCATTTTTGGCTTCTTTGCTCTCTAGTCTTGATTTCTTTGGTAATCACTTGTGTTTCTTCAGGATTTGTTTAGTGCAAGTCTTTTGTGCCGAATCGTAAGTGTCAATATGCCGAAAGTCTTGTGTTGTTTCTTCTTAAACTTTTTCTCTTTTCTTTATTTCAAAAGCTACCAAATCACTCACTAGCCGAATATCGGTTGCCTATTCCTTTCTTTTCTAGCTGAACCTATTATTCTCTTGTTCTCAACATTTCTTCTTTTGTTCCTAAAGTTTGATTAAGCCGAACTCAACTTCTTCTTTTTTTTACCTTTCATTGTTTCTTTTCTTTTCAAGATAGCCGAATACTTCTATCTCTCAGAACCTTTGTTCTTCTTGTGTTGACCGAATCTGTTAAGGCCTAAACACTTTCTTTTTTTTTTTGTTCCTAACTGTTTCTTAATCTCTTCGAATTATGGGTAAGTGGTTACTCTAGCCGAATCTTGGTTGGCTTCTTTCTCCATGTTTGATTTTTTTATCTCTTGGGCTGAAAGGCTATTTTCTCTTTGTTTGCCATGGGGATAAGTTCATCTAACATCTTTTTTTCTCGTTCGAATGATGCTAGGGACTCGTTTTCCTTAACCAAGGTGTAGGCCAATTACTTTTCCCCTGCATGGAATCTTTTGATTCGTGGTAAGTGCTATATACTTATATTCTGATGGGACTGTAGATTCTTATGAATTGGTTAACAGTTCTTGTGAAGGTAATAGCATTGAAAAGAATACGAGGTTTTGGGACTAGAAGTGGTTGCGGTTGTTGATTGGTAAGTAACATTAGTTTGATTAAAGCGTTTTTAATATTATGGTAATGGATTAACGAAGGTTTGAGACTACTGATGGGGTTGTTATCATAGGTGTTTAATCTTGGAAGCGTTTCAACTACAATCCATAACAGGTGTGTAACTGTACACTGTAAATCATTACTGTCAGAAAATCGAAAAAGGTGTGTATTTACACCCCTGTTTAACTATGAATCGGCAAAAGCTAAAAAGCCAAAATGCCGAAACCTCGGCATTCGAGGCCTCACGAGCGTGTGAATGTCTTGTGGGGTAAACTGAGCCCCAAATCGTGGGTAGCAGACTGCAGAGGCCACCACATGTGTTTTCGTAGACTGAGGCCATTATGAGCCGAAATGGGCCGCGTGGGCCCAATGGGCTTGTGGGCTCACACGGGTAAAATCCTCGATAAGTGATCATTGATAGGTTGGTTTATGAGGCTCGCGATGTCGTATGTGAATCTGGACTAAATGGGCCACACGAGTGTGTGGGCCCACTTGGGCCAATTAGCAAGTTTTGGGCCCATATACGTTGTTCTAGCTATGTATATTATCTAAGTAACTCGAAGCGACAATAGACCTTTTAGGAGGTTGTAATAAGTATCGAGACCCCGATATTGGTGAAACGACCAAAATACCCTAGGGGTAAAATCACTGTTTTACCCCTAACTGACAAGATGTCCGTTACACCCCTAGTGGTAGGTTGACTGATGTATGTATGATAGTTATATGATTGGTACCGAACATGACAACCTTCATTCACGTATGTTACTGTTACATACCATCCTGCATGGGGTTGGGTTAATATTGACGGAGGAAGTGTACGACCTGTAGTCGTTCTGTACAAGGCTTTCAGCCTTTCTGCGATACTTATGGCTTATAGTTGTTCCGTTGACTTAGTGCCGCAATCGGTACTAAGCTTGGTGTGTTGGCTAGGTGGGTCGATTTTATCCCCACATGGTGTTTTGGTTGGTACGGGCGGTGTATTGGTTGGACTAATTTGGATATCTGTTTGCATATCTGCATCTGATACTGATTCTGTATTAGGCTTAGGCCCACCTGATTTTGTATAGGGCTAAGGCCCAGACTGT
Source organism: Gossypium anomalum (assembly GCA_025698475.1). Taxonomy (NCBI): domain Eukaryota; kingdom Viridiplantae; phylum Streptophyta; class Magnoliopsida; order Malvales; family Malvaceae; genus Gossypium; species Gossypium anomalum. Next base: position 66,839,099 of record CM046963.1, read on the forward strand.
TTTGTGTATTCTAATTTCTGTTGTTTGTTATGGGATTACACACTAAGTTTTTGTAAACTCACCCTTTCTTTTAACTGTACAGGTAATCCCCAGCCTTAGACAGTTAGGAGCTGCGAGGGACTCGGAGGTGGCCACACGATTGCTGATGTTCTACATTTGTTTTTATTTATTTAAATTTCATATTGGGTTTTTGGTTGTGTAATAAGGCCAGTTGTGGGATTTTAGGTTTTTGGTTGTGTAATAAGGCCAGTTGTGGGATTTACTTTTAATTGGGCTTTTGATTACTCTCTTTAAACTGCTAGTCTAGGAAAAGACGAGTTTTCAAACCAACTACTGTTTTCAAAAACATATGTTTTAAACTTCTTTAATTTAAATTTCAACAAAATTAATAATAGTTTTAAAAGTGATTAACTTTTCAATGAACCACATTTTGAAATTAACGAACACAAACTGAGACTTTACACAAGTTTTAAATAGTAAGAAGGGTTTTAATAAAATCACGGTTTCGAAAAACACTTCAATGTGACACCGCCAGATTCGGCCATAACGTCTAGGCCGGGTTTGGGGTGTTACAGAATTAAACAATAAAAAATGTGTAATATTGAAGTATAACATTATCTTTTCACATGTTAAGTAGCAAATTACATATATTAATATCACTTGATATCTCAACATAAATTAATTTCATATTAATATATTAATAGAACATGCAACCCTCAAGGTATTTTAGTCTATCTTTTCACAAGTTTCCTCATATTCAAGTATATGTTTGCATCTCATTCTTGCATTTTTTTTTCATTTTCACTAGTATTTCATTTCGTTGATGCATCTTCAAAGAATACACATTTCTCTCATTATCAATATTCAAATTTCATTCTCTCATATATATCATAATATAGATCATTATAAAACTCATAGATCGTTATAAAACTCAAAGCATATGACATTTCAAACCATTATTGATAGCAAGATAAATTCGTATTTTTAATATATTTATTTTTGGCTAATTATAAAATAAAATGTTATTAAATTTGGATTTTTCTTATCAGGAATGAAGTTGGTGTGTCGAATTCAAAATCTTACTAAAAGGGCTAAATTGGAACAAAAAGCAAAGAGGAGGGCTTGATTGAAAGATTGAAGATTGAAGATTGAAAGATGATTGGATAAAGATTGAAGGATTGAAGATTTTTTTAAAGAAGCTGGATAAAGATTGAAGGATTTTTTATATTGTTACAACTCTGTAATTAGTTTAAATTTGATTTTTAAATTTTGAATTATTTAGTGATAATATTTTGAACTATTTAGTAATAATATTTAGGAAAAATCTAGCTAAGTTTTAGCACTGAAACTGTGTATAAATACTTAGTGGCTACAAGCAATTGAACACACTTTTTTACCTTGCCATTTAATTAATTCTTTTTTTTTTCTCCCCTTTCCTGCGCCATCTTTATCCTGCTATTGCTATTCTTATTCTTTTTTTTTTTGTACTCTCAATCTTTCGGTTTAATTATCTCCCAAGGCCCTTCCCTTTCCATCACCCACAATTCCACAAATCTATTTTCAAAGCATGATTTTTTCCATGATTAACTAAACCCTTTTTAGCTTTTGCCCGAAAATTGCTTCAATAAAACAATCATGAGATACGAGCCCACTCAAAAAACCTCTCAACACAGTATTTTTTATCTCTCTGATATATGGGATAGAACAAATTCATCCTTTAAAGTTGAATCAGCTTCGATTCAAAAAGTGCACGTTGGGTTGGAGTTGTTTGGTGTACAGTTGGGAAGACGAATCGGTCGTGTTGAGTTCGAATTCCCGCGAACAAATTGGCATGTCTAGGTGGGAAAAGCCAGTTGGACTCTATCAAGGGAGATAGAGATAAGATTTAAACGACCCACGCAATTAAGGTCGTGGATTCGAGTTTGACTTTTCAAATCGCAAGGCTGTCAAAATCTTAAATTGTGAACACGTGTATCGCAGTTAGAAATTTGGTAAGAGTTAGTTTGCAGGTCGTACCGGGATTGACTACATAAGAAAAAGTTGGAAATTAGGACGTTCTTGGTCGCTATAACCCGCTTATTGCTTGGAAGGGAAAATCTATTTCAAGGATCGATTCAAGATTGGAGTACACCGAGGCTAAGGCTAAGCTTAAAAAAATATTTTATTTATCCATTTCTTTTATTTTCTTAAACTTATTTTTGCATTTTCAAATTTGTTTTTATTTTCATTTTTGTATTTCCTTATTTTATTATCTCAATTTAAACCCCTAATTTTTTTTATTTTTATTCCCAGCATTTCTACACATAGCTCGTGGGCATGACTGTGACCGCGACAGTGATTCTGGTCACGAAAAAAAGCAAAATTAGATAGCCAAGCCCTGTGGATTCGACCCTACTACTCTATACTGCTAATTACTATTATTTTATCTAGGAGTTTATATTCGGTCGTTTCGACGCCCATCAGATTTTGGTGCTGTTGTCGAGGATTGGTGAAAATTTATAATTTTTCTTTGTTTTCTTTATAACCAGGTCAAAATCGGGGACTCTAGCATTTGAACCAGAGATAGAAAAGTTAGCTCGAACAATTCGAAAAGAAGCTATTCAATGCGGTAAACAACCATAACCCGATTTTGAAGAAGGATCTTACACTAAAGATATCTACTCATCCAAAGATTATGCAGAAATGGCAGATCAAACTATACGCCAACTTGTAGCTACACTAGATGAACAATAACCACTATGCATAACTTATCTGGCGAGCGAAACACCATTCGATTTAAAGTCAGGATTAATACATTTGTTGCCTACTTTTCACGGTTTGAAAAATGAGAACCCCTGACTCATTTGAAAGAGTTTCACATGGTTTGTCTAAGCATGAAACCAAAAGGAGTAACTGAGGATCAAATAAAACTATGAGCTTTTCCTTTTTCATTAACTGACTCTGCTAGAGAATGGTTGTTTTATTTACCTCCGGGATCTGTTAATACTTGGACTGATATGTCTCGATTGTTTCTTGATAGGTTCTTCCAGCGGCTCGAGCAATTAAATTAAGGAGGAGTATAGTCGAAATTCAACAAAAAGAACCAGAATCACTCTATGAATATTGGGAGCAATACAAGAAGTTGTACGTAAGTTGCCCACAACATGGCCTATCTAAACAATCACTCTTATAGTATTTGTATGAGGAGTTACTCCGAATGGAAATGAAGATGATTGATACCGCTAATGGAGGGCCTCTTGTGAACATGACTCCCCAAAGAGCTAGGGAATTAATTTCAACCATGGCTATAAATTCTCAATAGTATCGACCACCTATAGAACCTACGAAAAGGATTCATGAGCTAAGTACTCCTTCCATAGTAAATAAGATTGATGAACTTACTAATATGGTTAAAAATATGCTTGCAAGATAGACGAACCCAGCTCAATTGTGTGGGATTTGTGCTAAGCCTGATCATCCTATAGACTCGTGCTCAATTTTACTTGAGGACACAACTGCACAAGTAGATGTTGTTAGGAACTTCCCAGAGCCACCTCAAAGACGTTATGATCTATATTCGAACACGTGCAATGTAGTGTGGAGGGACCACCCAAATCTAAGCTATGGATCGAACCCTCGATACAATCAACCATATCAATCAAGACCACCTCCACCTCAACAATATCAACCTCCAAAGTCATCTCTCGAAACCATAGCAGAATGGTTAGCCATTAGCACCGAAAAGTTCCAACAAAAGACTGAAGCGCATGTCCAAGAAATGGATCAAAAAATAAGTAAGTTAGCTCTTACGGTTAGTCGTTTGGAGAAACAAGTAAAATTACCATCTCAAACCGATCTGAATCTACATCCAAATGCAAGTGTTGTGACCATAAAGGATGGGAAAGAGTCAGAACTAGTGCCTGGCACGAGTCATGACCACGATGTTGAATAGGAAGCTGAACCAGCAGCTCTTACTGGACCAGTGCCTCATAAACCATTTGTTGTACCTCCCCCATACCCTGGAAGGCTCACCTAAGTTAAAAAGGAACGAGAGGAAAAAGAATTCCTTGAGACATTCCGAAAGGTAGAAATTAATATTCCTTATACTTGATGCAATTAAATAGGTTCCATGCTATACAAAATTTTTGAAAGAACTGTGTACCGGAAAAATGAAGCTCTAAGGAAACGAATGGGTGAATATGGGAGAAAATGTTTTTGCAATGCCACAAAGGAAAATCTTGCCTAAGTGTAAGGACCAATGTATGTTTTCTATATCCTACAAAATAGGTAATATTGGCATAAAGAAAGCCGTGTGTGATTTAGGAGCATCAATTAATGTAATGCCTTTATCTATTTTTAAGATTCTAAACACAGGTCCTTTGAAAGAAACATGGGTGATTATTCAATTGGTTGATAGGTCATGCATATATCCAGAAGGGGTGCTGAAAAATGTCCTTGTAAAGGTAAATGAACTAATTTTTCCTGCAGACTTTTACATCATCGGTATGGAAGACGACCACTCAAAAAATACTTATGACATTCTACTGTAACATCCCGAATTAGGGCCTAGCCCGAACGGTGGTTTTGGGACCACAAATTCAATGTAAGAAAGTTTATTTTTATTATATTTTTATGGTCTACAATTTCACGAAATGATTTCGTGAAAATCTTGTTCAAAAATTTTGACGTTTGGGCACTCAATTTAGTCAAAAGGACTAAATTGTAAAAAGTACAAAAGTTGAGTTCTACATGTTAGAAATGTCTAATTGTTATGAAATTTTAAATTGGAGGTCCTTAAATGGTAATTAGACCATTGGATAATTTTTTCGACAAAAATGGACATGGAAGGTAAAATTTTAAAGATGAGTAAAAAGGGCATTTAGGTAAATTGGTAATTAAATGGACTAAAAGACAAAATAAAAGCCAAAAACCCTTGTCCATCTTTTTTGGCCGAATGTAGCAAGAAGGAAGCCATGGTTAGGGTTTTCAAGCTTCCAAACTCATTTGTAAGTGATCCCGAGCCCCGTTTTTAATGTTCTATGCATTTTTGAAGTCCTCGTAACATGATCTACTCGTTTCTACCTATATTTTGAGGTAAGGTTCATGTTTAAAAATTTACCCATGAGTGATATGCATGTGTTTTGGTGTCTAATGGTAGAAAATGAATGTTGGGTGTTAAATAAACAACTTTTGCTAAGTGATTTTCGGTGAAAATGCTTAGAAGGACTAGATTGTAAAAGTTATGAAATTTGTCATAAAAGTGTGATTTAGTGGAAATTGTGGGCTTCTATAGTTATGAAAATGATTCAGATAGGCTTAAAGAATAAATAAATTGAATAAAATCATTTTACGAGCCTTGGGACAAAAGTGTAAATATGACAAAGTTTAGGGTCAAAAATGTAATTTTTTCATAATATGACTTTTGGGTCTATATGAATAATGTGAGTCCTAAATAAGCTATATTTGAAATTTTAGATCAAGAAAACCAAGATTCAGGCTTAAATCGGGAAATTTCGAGATTATAGACTAATTTTGAATAGTTGGCCGTAATTGCTTCTGAGGTAAGTTTGTATGATAATAATAATGCAATGTTATGTTTGAATTATATTCCTTACTATTATTGCATATATTGTATGATTTAATATATTGTAAAAATTGATGGAATGGTGTATATGGCATGGAATAATATTACATGGAATGCAAGAAAATGATGATACATGACAAGTGATATATGAAATATGTGCTATATGTTATGTAAATTCTTAAAAGCTTATTTGTTATTTGAGTTATGTATTATTATGTTATGAATGGACAATTGGTACTATTGTAAGCATGAATGATATTATGGTTGTTACATACTACATCACGAGCAAGTACGACAAAGTATGCCATGTGCAAGTGAGAAAAACCCCGTTTGAACCTTAGGAATAGTTTAGGATACAAGTGACATGTCACTAGGAATTAAGAAGTCTGAACTCGTTGAGTGGTCTGAGTTCGTGATATATGTGGCATCCGAGCTCGTTGAGTGGTCCGAGTTCATTATAGATGCGAGCATCCGAGCTCGTTGAGTGGTCTGAGTTCATAATGGATGCTATACATGTGATTGAGTTTCGGGCGAAGGTCTTGTGTGTCCTACCAGTGGCTAGCAACCCTTGAGTGGTCGGATACCTGACAGCTTTTGTGAGCAGCCCGTGTAGTTACACCTTAATCGATAACTTATATGAGCAAGCTCGTGAGTAGCTCCTTCGTGAGCGTTACATGTTACGTGGTAGCTTTGGCTACGTTGGTATATGTGGCACTTATGTGTGAATTTCTGAGTATCCAATAGTATTCTGAGTGTTCAATGGGTAATACAATGAATGATGTAAGGAAAGTCCCGAGGAGGACATGCTACGGAAGGTATGGTTGTATACTATACTACGAGTGGGACAGGTATGTACACTAAGCTCATGATTATTAAGACTTTGAAATGTTGAGACATCAGTGAGCTAAGATGTATGAATTATGATTATGAATTTTGTTGCAACATCATGTTAACTTATATTGTGCATTTGAACATGGAATTCATGAAATGGTGAGAAGCATGTTGGTATATTGCTTATTATTTTCATATGGACTTACTAAGCGTAAAGCTTACTCCCTCATTTTCATTTCTTTAGTGTTGCCAGGTTAGCTCAGGGTTGGAGATCGTCGGAGGCAATATCACACTATCAAGTCATCACCTTTGGAGCATTGACATATATGTATTAAGCACCCTCAAGTGAGTGGCATGTATAGGGACTTAGTTTTTATGATAGATGTTGTTATGATTAGCCAAATGTATTGGCTTATATTGATTCATTATATATAGTCATTAGATGTGGCTTATAATGATTGTGACTTGTAAGCCTAGTTATCCATGCTAAGATCTAATGCTTGTGATGTGATGATGTGTTTATGCTTGTGGGACATGCATTATTGGTGTTAAGATGTATGTGTATGATAAATGCTTCATGACTAATCGAAATGGTCATAGCCATGAAGTAATTGTATGATATTGAAATAAGACGATGATGATTGGATATGAATGCTTGATGTTTTAATAAGGTCACTTGATAAGTCGATGAACATGAAAATTTGGTATAAATGGTCATCATATAACAGGGTCAATGAATATGAATTGTCGTGTCTAGATATGGCATTATACGAGTATGTGTAACTCGTGAACGATAGCATGTTAATGTTAAGAATATACCTTAATGAAGTACACTAAATCATTAAAATGATGCTATGATGTGTGTTTTTAAAATGGTTAAGCTTGTGAGAGATTAAGGAAACAAAAAGGCTTGGAAATTAGCTTAAGTGCTAGCCATACGGGTAGAGACACAGCTATGTGTCTTAGTCGTGTGGAGGACACGGCCTAGTATACAGGTGTGTGGCCCGACTGTGTGGTTCAATTTGTTTTGCTGACGTCATAAACAGAGAGTTACACAGCCTGTGGACACGAGCGTGTTGAAGACACACGGGCGTGTCCCTCTGTCCACACGGGCGTCTGACCTTGTTTCATGAAAAATTTTCTAAGTTTTTCTAAAACTTTCCAAAGTTCTTGATTTAGTCCCAAACTGCCTTTAATACATGTTTATAGAGCCTCGGTAGCTCTTGTAAGGGACATTATACATGTGATTGAATGTTTTTAATTTAAATGAAATTTTATGGCCCAATTTTAAGAAATTGTGTACGTTTAAGTCCAGTAACACCTCGAGCCCTGTCTCGGTATCGGTTATGGGTAAGGAGTGTTACATCTACTAAGGAAACCATTCCTAAGTACCGCGCGTACAAAGATTGATGTTCGTGGTGGAACCCTCACTATGGAATTCGACGGTGAGGAGGAAAAATTTAATGTTTATAAGGCGATGGGCCAACCAATACAATGTCGAACATTTCTAGTGTTGATATTATTGAACCACTAATGAAATTTCATTTTGAGTATCATGAAGAGGATGAATTACAAATTGTACTTTCCAAAAGTTTAAATATCAATACGATGGATAAATTGGAGGAGATAATGAAGTTCAGTGAACCGATTCGGGAAACCGTTGTTCTATTAGAGACTCCTCAATTCCTTAGAAGCCAAGGTAAGTACTTTCAAATTTCTCCTTCTAAAACTAAACTGTTACCTTCTATTTTGTAGGCCCCAGAAATAGAGCTTAAACTATTGTTGGAACACTTGAAGTATGCCTATCTAGGTAATGGAAACACTTTACTAGTAATAGTTTCAAGTAACCTTTCAAGATTGGAAGAGAAAAATTTAATTCGAGTCTTAAGAGACTATAAAGGGGCTACCAGATGGACAATTGCCGACATAAAAGGGTTAAGTCCCTTGACTTGCATGCATAGAATACCGATAGAAGAAAATGCAAGCCCAAAGAGAGAAGCTCAAAGACGCTTTAATCCACTAATGATAGAGGTTGTCAAAAAGCAAATTCAAAAGTTAATGGATGCTGGGATGATCTATCCAATTTCTGACAATAATTAGGTCAACCCAACTCATGTGTTACCCAAGAAAATCAGTATGACTGTAATAAAAAATGCAACAGGAGACTTGGTTCCCACTCGAGTCCGAAATGGGTGGAGAGTCTATATAAGTTACAAGAAGTTGAACTCTTTAACTTGGAAAGACCAATTTTCACTTCCTTTTATTGATCAAATGTTAGAAAATTTAGCGGGAAAAACTCACTACTATTGTCTTGATGGTTATTCAGGTTTTTTCCAAATTCCAGTGGCACCGGAGGACCAAGAGAAAACAACGTTTACATGCCCTTTTGGCACGTTTGCCTACAGACGAATGCTGTTTGGACTTTGCAATGCACCTACCACATTCCAGAGGTGTATGGTAAGTATATTTTCCGGCTATGTCAAGAAAATAATTGAGGTATTTATTGATGATTTTACAATTTAACAAATAGAATGCAAATTTTGCATTCTACGCAATTAAGTCCTTTTTCTCAAATTGAGCTATTAAATGATAAAATTAGTTCACAAAATTTTCAAAAATACATATTCACATGCTATAAACATCAAAAATAATATTTAAATAATTTTATGACCTCGGATTTGTTGTTCCGAAACCACTATTCGAATTTAGCTAAAACTGGGTTGTTACAACTCTCCCCCCTTAGGGATTTTCGTCCTCAAAAATCTTACCAGAGAATAAATTTGGATATTGCTTTCTCATAGCTTCCTCGGGTTCCCACATAGCTTCTTCAACGTCATGTCGATGCCATAATACTTTCACTAATGCAATTGTCTTATTTATCAACTCTTTGATCTCACGAGCTAGAATTCGGATCGATTCTTCACTATACGATAAATCTAACTGAATCTCAACTTTAGTCAAGGAAATGAAATGTGAAGGATCAGGTCAGTATCATCGAAGCATCAATACATGGAATACATTATGAATCTTTTCTAACTCAGAAGGAAATGCTGGCCGATAAGCTACTGGTCCAATTTGCCTTTACGACCAAATCAAAGTATTTTCTTCCACGGAGATACTTTCAAAAACACTTTATCCCCGATTTGAAACTCAATATCTTTTCTTTTCAAGTCTGCATACGATTTCTAACGATCCAAAGCTACTTTCAGACTATCACGAATTACTTTCACTTTCTCTTTTGTTTCTATAATTAGATCGACCCCGTGAATCTTATTCTCGTTAAGCTCAGTCTAATAAAACGGTGTTCGACACTTCTGACCATATAAAGCTTCGTACGATGCAATTTTAATGCTCGATTAAAAACTATTATTATACGCAAATTCAATCAATGGTAAATACTTTTCCCACGTACCTTCAAGCTCAAGAATACAACAACGTAACATATCCTCGAGTATCTGAATAACTCTCTCGGATTGACCATCCGTCTGCGGGTGAAACGCCGTACTGAAATGTAACTTTGTACCCAATGCATCTTGAAATTTCTTCCAAAACCTCGATGTGAACCTCGAATCTCTATTCAAAATAATGGAAATAGGTACTCCGTGTAATCGAACAATCTCTTAAATGTACAACTCAGCAAGCTTGTCAATCGAATAGTCCATTCGTACAGGAATGAAATGAGCTGATTTCGTCAATCGGTCAACAACAACCCAGATTGCATCTTTCTTACTCGGAGATAGGGGCAAACCCGAAACAAAATCCATAGTCACTGTAACAGCCTGATTTAGACCCTAATCGGAATGGTGGTTTGGGGACAATGAATCCGAGTAAGAAAAATATTTTTAAATTATTTTTTGTGTTTATTTTTTGTGAATTTATATCTGTGAAATTTTCAAAATTTAATTTCGTCTTTTAGGTGTCCGATTTAAAAAAAGGACTTAATCGCGTAAACAGAAAATTTGGTGGTTTAATTTGTAAAAGACTAATTTGTTATTGGCTTTATAAGTGAAGGCTTTTAAATGGTTGATAAACCGTAATTTATACATATTTATAACCCATGATTAACGCATTTTATGAATGATTTCCCCTTAGGTTTAGTGAATTCGATGCTCCTAATGCCTTAATTTCATGATTTATCCTTAGGTAAGCACAGGAGAGCGAAAGCAACGAGAAACGGGCCAAAAACAGAGAAAATGGGCCAATGCACGAAATCAACATGGCATGGACCTCCTCACACTGGCAGATCACACGGCCGTGTCAATCTGGCAGAATTGAAGCGCGATTCACACGGGTAGCTCACACGCCCGTGCCAATCTAACAAGCTCGAACACAGCCTGAAGTAATCGCACACGACCGTGCCGCACGGGTGTGTCCCTGCCGAACCTAGTTAAGCTTTATTCAGAAAAGGCCAAATTTTAGGGCTTCTTAGGCATTCCAAAGCCTATAAATACACCCTAAAGGAGGAAGAAAATGGAGAGGGAGAATAGGGAGTAAGGAATTACTCCGAGGAAGTCGATTGATCCATCTCAAAAGCCAGAGCCACCATCAAGACTGAAGATCTCTTATCAACCTTCCCTTCAGAAGTTTTGGGTTTTCTTTATGTTTTGTAATTTTTATTATTCTGAGATGTGTTCTGGTTTAGTTATGAACTAAACCCCTAAATACCTAAGGGGGATGAAACCTATGACTAAACCTTGTTATTATTTCTGAATCGTATGATAAATATTTAACTTGTTCTTAATTACGTGTTCTTAATTCTTGTTTTGGTATTTCAGGATATCACTTCAAGTTACTACTCTTAGTTGGAGGAGGAATAGACCCTGACTAAGAGTAACTTTGTCGTAATTAAGCAGAGTTGATTGTGCGCCTAGAGATAGGGTGACAAGATTTTGTCAGATTATGGTGAAACCTAATAAGGGAATCCATAGATCGAGTTAATGCAACCTTAGGGTGTTAATTAGAGATAACTCTCGGTTATTCAACCTAGGGATTAGATGTTGTTAGTCTCGAAAGGGATAATAATATACATTATAGATTTCTACGAAACAAGTTGAATGAATAAATCGTCCGGTTCGAAGCCAGAATAACAAGTAAGAGTCTAGGTGGATTTTTCCTTAGGTATTGTCTCAATCAATTGTTTTCCACAATAGTAATTTCCCAATTTCTATTTTCTGCAAGCTCTTAGTTTAATTAGTTAGTCAAAACAATCCTCTTTTATTCGACTAGATAATAAAAAGACGGTCATTACTAGTACTCATAGTCCTTTGGGTTCGACAATCCGGTCTTGCTAAAGCTATACTACTATTCGATAGGTACACTTACCTATGTCATGATCATAGTTAGTTTCAAGAACGAGTCCTTATAAATTTATAAAACTTATCACAAACAGAAAATCAACGATTAAGTTTTTAGCGCCGTTGCCAGGGACTAAGATATTAGGAACGCTCAATTTTTATTACTTTAGCCATTTATTTTCTTGCAATTTAACTTTAATTTTTATTTTACTAATTTTATTTCCTTTTCTCCTAGCAGTTTCTTATAGTGTATGACTAGAAGAAACCCGTTAAGATCATTGCTTTTTGAAAAAGAAATTGATCGTACAGCTCGTAGAAATTGATGAGAAATCAGGCGCAGCTTAAGATACATAGAGGAAGAGCAAGAAGATGATATCTCAACTACTACTGAAGAGATGGCTGAAAATCAAGACAATCCACTACCTCCAACCATACCCGCTGATTTAGCAAATCAGAATCCTGCTCCTCGTACTATGTATGATTATGCTAAACCTAATTTTACAGGAACTGAGTCAAGTATAGTTAGGCCTGCTATTGCTGCAAATAACTTTGAACTGAAACCTAACACGATTCAGATGATACAGTAATTTGTTCAGTTTGATGGTTTGTAGGATGAGAACCCCAACACGCACTTGGCAAATTTCCTAGAACTGTGCGACAGTTTCAAAATTAATGGTGTTTCTAATTATGCCATTCACCTTCAGTTATTCCCTTTTTCACTGAGGAATAAAGCTAAACAGTGGTTGAACTCACTACCACAAGGGTCCATTACCACTTGGGAGCAAATGGCTAAAAAATTTCTATTAAAATATTTTCCACCGGCAAAAATAGCTAAGTTGCATAATGATATTTCTTCTTTTGTGCAGATGGACTTAGAAATGCTTTACGATGCATGGGAGAGATTCAAGGACATTTTGCAAAGGTGCCTACACCATGGGTTACCTCTATGGCTGCAAGTTCAAACGTTCTACAATGGTATGAACCCTTCGACAAGACAAATGATTGATGCAGCTGCCGGTGGAACCATCAATAACAAGACACCTGAAGAGGCTTCTGAATTCATTGAGGAGATGTCACTGAATAACTATCAGTGGCAAGTCATGAGGACTAAGCCAACAAAAACAGCAGGCATTTATAACATCGATTCGGTCACCATGTTGTCAAATCAAGTTTACTTGGTTCTACGCAGGTACATCCAGTGATGAGGTACGATTCAAGTGGAAGAGGTGTGCCTACAGAATACCCACCATTCAATCCTACAACCAAAGAGGAACAAGTCAACTATATGGGTAACAATAATTTCAGATCTCAAAATAACCCATATAGTAATACTTACAATGCAGGTTGGAATAACCACCCAAATTTCTCTTGGGGTGGTCAAGGAAGTCAAAGGCCACAGAATCCTCAGGGTTTCCAACAGCCACATTATCAACAGGAAAAGAAGCCGAACCTTGAGGAGATGCTGTCCAAATTTATCTCGGTGTCAGAAACTCTTTCCAGAATACCGAGATAGCACTCAAAAATCAACAAGCATCAATTCAAGGGCTTGAGACACAGATAGGTTAGCTGTCTAAGTTAATATCCGAACGACCACAAGGTAGTTTGCCAAGTAATACTGAACCAAACCCAAGGGAACAGCTCAATGCAATTGATGCTCAAGAAGGATGCGTTGAGACTGAGCCAGAACCAAGGCAAGAAAATATGGAAAGCAAAGGTAATGGTAAGGTAAGTCATAATAAAATGGTGAATGCATAATACAAACCTCGTGTCCCATATCCTAACGTAACAAGGAAAGACCACTCAGATAAACAATTCAGTAAATTCCTTAAACTTTTGAAAAAATTACATATTAACTTACCGTTTATTGTAGCTCTTTCACAGATGCCAAATGCAATAAAATTTCTAAAAGAGCTTCTAGCCAACAAGCGGAAATTGGACACAGCATCGCATGTAGAACTAAATGCAGTCTGCTTAGCTATTCTACAGAATAAACTACCCCACAAATTGAAAGATCCAGGGAGTTTTACAATTTAGAGCTTAATTGGTAGTTTGGATGTAAATCATGCATTAGCTGATTTAGGGGCAAGTATTAATGTCATGCCTTATAAAATGTTTAAACAACTAGGTCTTGGGAAACCTAAACAAACTAAGATGAGCATTCAACTGGTAGATAAAACCATAAGATTTCCTAAGGGTATCATTGAAGATGTACTAGTGAAAGTGGATAAATTTATATTTCCCGTTGATTTCGTTGTTTTAGACATAGAGGAGGATATCAGCACCCCTTTGATTTTAGGGAGGCCCTTTTTAGCAATTTCTAAAACAATTATTGATGTTGGCACAGGTGAACTCACCCTTAGTGTAGGAGACGAGACGATCACCCTTCAATCTCGTAATTCTAACATCACATCGAATATGGAAGGTAATGATCCACATCATCCTACTAAACCTGACAATATGACGCAACCTACGTTGCAGAGATTGAGCCTAAAAGAAGTACACGAGCCATGTTCCAACAACACTAGAAGACCCATTCATAAAGAACGAAGGCTACAGATAGAGGAGCTAGACGAATGGCGAGCACATAAACCGAGAAGACCCGATAAATTGAAACTACACCAAAACAAGCTTGATACCTCTCCAAATCAACTTAAGGTTGGAGATCAAGTTTTATTAGATGCCGCAGACCCTCATATTGTCACTCCTAACCTGGATGAAGAAACCCCTCTTACGGTACTTAGTATTTTCCCGTTCAGTACAGTGGAGGTAAGTCATCCCAAGTTCGGCACTTTTAAGGTAAACAATTCCCAACTTAAACTTTATTTTGATAAGAATAATAGCGGGAATGAGGAGTATGAACTCCTTAAACCACCTTGACCATTTGACAGAGAGGTAAGTCAAGCTTAGACTATAAATAAGCGCTTCTCGGGAGGCAACCCGAGCACTAATTACACTAACTTCTTTGAATTTTAGTTTTAACACTTTCCATGACTCACATTTCTCTTGAAAACAGTGTTACCACAGGGGCACGACCAAGCACACGGGCGTGTGTAAGACTGTGTGGAAATAGGGAAAGATTTTCCTAAAACACGGGTAACGATAAATCGCCACGGCCATGCGACATGGCCGTGGGTGAACCTGCCAAAACAACACGGGCGTTCGCCACACCCGTGCCTAAAGACCGTGGTCGAAACTGAGAAACTAACACGGGCGTACGACACGCCCGTGTTGACCACCCGTGGGCGAACCTGTCAAATTAACACAGGCGGGGGGATTACATACACCGGCGTGAGAGAAACGAACAAGGCAAAACTCGGTCGTGCGACACGGCCATGGTAAATAACACGCCCAAGGAACACGGGCGTGTGTCAAATTTTAGACGCGCCAAAAAGGGAAAAACAAGGAACACACGGCCTGAAATTGGGACACATGGGCATGTCCCCTGGCTGTGTCCCCAAAATCTATAAATACCCTGCACTATTCATTGTCTTCCCTACTCAAAAACCTTAACCCTAGCTGCTGCAAGTCCACATAGCCTCTACGCCACGCCCGTGTGCCGCCTCCAACCTCATTTTTGACACATTTCCTCATTTTTCTATCGTTTGTTTACTTATTCCTTTTCTATTTTATTGAGTTTTAAGTCTATTTAGCATGACTATATGCAGGTTTTTTATTCTATTTCTATATTTTCATCATCAGAATCTAGAATACTTATCATTATTTTGAGTTCTTGCATTCTTTCTTTAATCTATTCATTTAATTAGATGTAAAAATTTCTTGATAAAAGTAGTTGATATTGTTCATGCATTCTAGTTATGTAGCCATTTTCTCATCCATTTAATTTATTATTTTACATTCTTTGTTATCTCTGCTTTATGCAACAATGCCCAAATAATTCTAAATTATTCTTTGTATGTGTATATGAGTTGTTAGGAAAATTTCATTCTTTTACATGCCATTCATATGTTGATCCAAATGTCCTCACATTGATAAATGTCACACAAAATATGCTGATAAAAGAAATGGAGTTGGTTATGCTTGATCATTGTTGGCTGAAATTATTTGTTATGGTTTTTAAAGTTCATATACCTATTGCCATTTTTCTTTATTTTATATAGGTATAATGTCTTCATGAGGAAAGAAAACAGCCGTCCCTACCTCAAAGAAAAGGAAGGGAGTGTCATCCTCCTCGGGTCCTATCGCGGAAGTTCGCCACCCGTTCCTCTAATTCCCCAACGGGCCCCAAGTGGAACTCTTTCAGATATTACGAGCCCGACCTTTAGTAGCGGGCCGCTGCATAGACTGGGTTGCCATATAACAAGTTCAGTTGGCTGACGTGATTCAGGCTCTCCTTACTATCGATCTATGGGAATTATTTTTTGGGATCATCGAGCCAACGTATTTAGAGTTGACGATGGAGCTATGTTCCACGTTTCATCTTCAAACCGTTTTGACAAACTATAATGATCCCGGTACAGTACAGTTTTGCTTAGGCAGATTAGTCCGCCAACTAAGCATTCCCAAGTTCGGTACAGCATTGAGTCTCTATACTGAGGAGTTCAGAGAGGAGAACGACTTACACGCTCTTGACTGCCACATCCATCGTTCTCCCTCACGTTGCTGGAGCGCTCTCGTCCCATGTTCGGCCATTTACGACCCCAGTCGCACCAAGGCATCATCCCTCCCTCCATCCCTAAGGTACCTCCATTCTCTTTTATCTCACACTTTAACAGGACGGAGGGAGAGCACCGGTGTCGTCACTACTCACGACGTCTATTACTTGTGGTGTATGTCCAACGGGCACGTCATCGACCTCGCCTACTTCATCGCCCTTGGCATACGCCACCAGACAGAGCGACATCGTAGAAGGGTCATCTCTATTAGCCCCTACGTGACTCGATTGGCTCGACACTTCAGACTCCTCGACACCGCAGCCCAAGAACCATCCTTGACCCTCACTGGCCAGATGTCTCCACAAGGCATCTCGAGCATGCTTAGCATGAGGATGATTGAGAGGCACCGAGGAACCTACCCTCCCCAATATCGTCTCGCTCATTCAACTGAGGAGGAGGGTCCTGAGGACATTCTTGATGATGTCCCTACCCAGTTCGAGGACCCACCAGCCCAGCCACCACCACCCTCTAGTCCAGTTCATGCGGCGGCTTCATATGCTGACATCTTTGAGCGCTTCAACTGATTCGAGCAGCAATGTTTTCAACGATTTGACAACATTGATGCTACTCTACAGCAGATTTGTCAGCACTTCCACATCTCATCGCCACTTTCACCTCTGCAAAACCATCTAGCGATGAAGATGTTTAAATTTTTATTTTTTATTTTTATTTATGTTCTTATTTTATTTTCATTTAAGACATCTTTTAATTTTTAATTCATTTTATTTTTATTAGGACTTCTAATATTTATCTAACTAATTTTACTCTCAGCTAATCCTTTACGAGTAAATCATTCTTCCTAATATCCCCTAAACAGTTCCTACTTTTATCACAGTTATCACATAACTTCAAAGCTCGAAATCATTTAGGAACTTCCAACTCTGATGGAAAAGGTTCACCACGGTTACCATGCCCTGCTCAATAAGGAGAGATAATACTCTTTTGGCATAGCACCTGTGGTACCCAACCTCTACCACCATCGGAGTATCCTCCCCCACCTCCATTTCGCCAAACTAGAGAATTCATTCATTCAAAACTCAGGAAGTTTCAATTCTCTCCCTCTTTTATGATTTTCTAATTTTCCATATATCTATCTTTGTACATTGAGGGCAATGTACATCTTCAGTGTAGGGGGTATTTATTTCATTACCTAAAAATCCCTGAATATTGCTTTGTTCTCTTGTGAATTTCTCATATCATGTTTGAGATGAATTTTGATTGACTATTTGGATTAATATATCTTGAATGAGAACATAGGCATTCATGCATTGATTGTTGAACTTTAAGACACTAGAAAATCAAGCATGATAAGTTGATTTTTAAGAATTTAAAATTTTAGGTTGTTTCCCCAAGTCTAGGTATTATCTTGAATTGAATCCTACAAATTTAAGCATCAAAAAGCCATAATTTTTGTGAGCCTTTTGAGCATCTATTTATTCTTTTATGCTCACTTCTATTATTGCTTTGAGTGTGCCAATATTGAATTATTGTTCTAGAACTTGCCTGATTATGCATGTTGAGACCATACTATTTGATTTGATATATCAAAATGATATAGGCACTTAGGATTAACCCACTCATGCCATGAAAAGCCTACCTCCAGAATTAACCTTTAGTAAACCCCTTTGAGCCTAACAAACCATTCCTTGTATTACCTTCAATATTAGCCCTTAACCCATTATTGTTGAAATCCCTTAATTTAATTCGATCCTTATTTTTTGTCGAGAATTGACTTGGATAAATTGCTTAGCTATGTCTTGTTCTTAATAATTAGTTATGATTATTTGATTTGTTCTTAAAAAACAAATGTGTGTATACATATTAGTAGTTTTCTTTATTCAAATTCCATAGTCAGAAAAGGAGCTATGTTGTATGTAAGTGATAATTAAATATTTTTCTAGTTAAGTAATTTTTCAAGTTAACCTCGATTCTAACCTTTTCTTTTAGCTTGTGACCACACCCCCTAACTAAGCCTCGTTACAACCCTTCAAAGACCTTTTGATTGATGTATCATCTCGAACTATAGTGGTGGAGATCTGATTTTTATCCAAGCCTATGGTAATAACTTTTCATGTTGACCAATGAGTGCTAATTTCATTATCCTTAAACACTTCAAGTGATTTGAGTGAATCTTTAGTGAGGATGTTAAATTCTGTGAGGTTCCGAATCAATGATAACTACTTAGATGAAGGGAGATACCTAATTAAATATTCAACTTCGAATGTTTGAGGCTTTAATGTTCTTATAGTTGAGTTCTCAGATGTATGATTACTTATGAGATGATTTGAGATAATATTGATCGAAATTATAAGTTGACAAAAAGGAAATTTTAACTCTGATCAGAGGATTTTGCTTGAGGGCAAGCAAACGCTTAAGTGTAGGGGTATTTGATAAACTGTAATTTATATGACCCATGCTTAACGCATTTTATGAATGATTTCCCCTTAGATTTAGTGAATTCGATGCTCCTAATGCCTTAGTTTCATTATTTATCCTTAGGTAAGCATAGGAGAGCGAAAGGAGCGAGAAACGGGCCAAAAATGAAGAAAATGGGCCAAAGCACGAAATCAACACGGCCTGGACCTCCTCACACGGGCAGATCACACGGCCGTGTCAATCTCCAGAATTGAAGCACGATTCACACGGGTAGCTCACACGCCCGTGCCAATCTAACAGGCTCGAACACGGCCTAAAGTAATCGCACACAACCATGCCACACGAGCATGTCCCTGCCGAACCCTAGTTAAGCTTCATTCGGAAAAGGCCAAATTTTAGGGCTTCTTAGGCATTCCAAAGCCTATAAATACACCCTAAAGGAGGAAGAAAAGGGAGAAGGAGAATAGGGAGTAAGGAATTACTCCGAGGAAGCCGATTGATCCATCTCAGAAGCCGGAGCCACCATCAAGGCTAAAGATCTCTCCTCAAGCTCCCCTTCAAGAGTTTTGGGTTTTCTTTATGTTTTGTAATTTTTATTATTCTGAGATGTGTTCTTGTTTAGTTATGAACTAAACCCCTAAATACCTAAGGGGGATGAAACCTATGACTAAACCTTGTTATTATTTCTGAATCGTATGATAAATATTTAACTTGTTCTTAATTACGTGTTCTTAATTCTTGTTTTGGTATTTTAGGATATCACTTCAAGTTACTACTCTTAGTTGGAGGAGGAATAGACCCTGACTAAGAGTAACTTTGTCGTAATTAAGCGGATTTAATTGTGCGCCTAGAGATAGGGTAACAAGATTTTGCCAGATTAAGGTGAAACCTAATAAGGGAATCTATAGATCGAGTTAATGCAACCTTAGGGTGTTAATTAGAGATAACTCTCAGTTAGTCAACCTAGGGATTAGATGTTGTTAGTCTCGAAAGGGATAATAATATACATTAGGGATGTCTACGGAACAAGTTGAATGAATAAATCGTCCGGTTCGAAGCCAGAATAACAAGTAAGAATCTAGGTGGATTTTTCCTTAGGTATTGTCTCAATCAATCGTTTTCCACAACAGTAATTTCCCAATTTCTATTTTCTGCAAGCTCTTAGTTTAATTAGTTAGTCAAAACAATCCTCTTTTATTTGGCTAGATAATAAAAAGACGGTCATTACTAGTACTCATTGTCCTTTGGGTTCGACAATCCGGTCTTGCTAAAGCTATACTACTGTTCGATAGGTACACTTGCCTACTTCGTGATCATAGTTAGTTTCAAGAACGAGTCATTATAAATTTATAAAACTTATCACACATGAAAAATCGACGATCAATGGTAAATAACCCTTTTGTTTTAATATGGACGGCATTAAGCTTATAAAACATGGTTTTAATATAAAGTCATTAAGGGTAAATTAGGAAACTAATAATAAAAGTTGATTTATATCATAAAATATAACATAAGAAAACATAGTGCTCATATTTCATTCTACATAGCCGAAACTAAAAACAAATAAAAGAGAAGAAACCTAGTTTGGCCATCTTCCAAGCAACAATCAAGGTTCATTCTTTGTCAGTTTTTTGATAATTTCTACGTTTTTGAGATCGTTGCTTCGAGTACTACAAAACCCATGCTTGAATTTTTTTTATTTTGATGAATACTATGAGTTGTGCCATTGTTGATAGCTTGTGATTTTTGTTGTTTGATGATGAAAAATAAAAGATATGTTTTAGATTAAAATATTTTGTATTGGAGTTTTTGATGATTTTGAGTAATTAGGACTTGATTGCAAAAATAATAATTTGAGGGACTAAAATGTGAAATAAATGAAATATATGGACTTGTATGGTAAAGGGGAAGATTCGACCAATCATGGGTATTTGGAAATTTTGTGTATTTTGTGTTTTGTGCAATAGGGACTAAATTGTAAAAATTATAAATGTCAGGGGTAAATGGTAATTTGACCATTTATGTGTTTTTGGACTAAATTGAATGAAAATATGTTTGAATGAGCTTAATTTGAATATGTTTAGATCAAGAACCAAAGAAATCGGGTTTGGATCGGGGAAAAACGAGAGTTGTTGACTAGCTGCCCGATTCCGTTTTAGATCGTCCGAAGTAAGTTTATAAGAAAATAGACATGTTTATTGATAATTTAATGTTATATTTACACGCTGTTATGAAATGTTAAGATTAAATTATGCTATGGCCGAATGTGTTTGAATATGGTTACCATACTTCCGAGTTCGATTCGACCGAGATACGATGTCCGAAAGCCCCGTTGAACCTTAGGAATAGCTAGGATACATATGTCATGACATAGGATTCTGATATATGTGTGCAAGTAAGTCCATGGCATCGATTTGTGATCTCGATATGTGTTTACGAGTAAGACCCTATCTGGGACAATGGCATCAATATGTGGCTACATGTAAGACCACGTCTGGGACGTTGGCATTGTACGAATTATATGATTATTCAAGTGTCCTATCCAATTCCGAATGGTTCATCGGGCAAAGGTAAATTGTGAACGGATGTGTTAAATGAACAAAAGAAGTGATAGGTATAAACTAGCTTGCTAGTTATCAATAATAAGGTTTGTATATGACTTGTTTAATAATATAAGTTATATATGATATAAAGCATGAATTTCTATGATTTAATTAAGTGTATTCAGCTTGAACAAGTGGTGTGGATATTATGAAAATGATCATTGGACATGCATCTATTTGTAATCATGTATACATTAGGCTATGGATATAGTTTGTGTATGTGATGTTTTAAATGAATTCTTGAGCTTATATAAATATGTATACTTGTGAAATGGATTACATAATGATAATTTAACTTAGGAAGCTGATTGATAATTCGCTAATATGTTCATGGGAGCATTCAGCTAAGGTAGCTTTGCACATGGAAATGTAGTATTTTATCAACTTGTATATGTTATTAAGTTGTTTATTTGCTTATAGCTTACTAAGCTACGATAGCTTATTCTGTGTTTTATGTTACTCTGTTTTATAGATTTTGAAGTCAAGCTACAAGTTCGGGGATTGTCAGCCAAGCTCATCACACTATCTACTATTTTGGTACCTTATTAGTTAAACTCAAATTACGACATGTATAGGCTGGCTTATACTTTGAAGTGTTGGATTTATTTTGAACGTGTGTAATTTAAGCCATGCAAAAATGGCTAAATTCCTAGGTTTGGTTTTAGTTATGTTTTGGTTGTGGTTTAATGTGTTTTAGTTATAATGTTGCATGGCATGATAGGTATAATACGTATGTTAATTGTTATATGTTTGAAAAATGGATGTTGCAATGACATTGGGTAATCCTCTTTGCATAGCATGATTACTTGCCACGACAATGACATTGGTAAAGGTAAAATGAACAGGAATTAGCTTGATCACGATTTCAATAATGAGTGGATACATTCGGATTTATGTATTTTAGTTTGGTGTTCATCGAATTTGGGTATTGATGTATATATATATTGTATATGTTTCATGAATAAGATTTAGTCACATGTATGGTAAACGTATTATTTTAAGTGTGATTAAATTATAGGTAAGTTACACTTATTATATACGTACCTCATTGATAGGTCCGATAATGGTACTATATATTGAATGTGCATATAATTGCCTGTAAAAGATTTGGTATATACTATTGAATTATGTTAATGTTATATTTGATGTTTGGGGTAAGCATTTCATGTATCGAAAATGGTTAAAATCTTGGGTTTGCATTCGGCTTTGATTAAGCTATGACCTAGGTTTAATATAATTACAATGACGTATGGAATGTTGATCATTTTTATACTGTTTTTGAAAGTGTATTGAGTATATAAAGATGTGCATGGTAGTGTAATTTGTTGGGAATTTATATATTATAAAATACGTACTAATAAATTACCAATAGGCCAACACATTAATGCCGCACAACTTATATGAATAAAAAGGATTAGTAATAAAATTTAGTTTAATGGATAATTAAGTTGTGTATATGCATGATTCGTATAAGTATAAAAATATAGATCAAGTATTCTGAAAGGAAATTATTGATTCGTTACAAGTTCTATATATGCAATGAATTGTTTTAAATATTTATATATCTTTGGATTAAATTTTACTTAAGCTATGTGGTGATTGATGATAAACATGTGATTTGATATTAGGTTGAATCATAAGCTTTGTTTTAATTTAGACTTTGAATTAATATGGAAATATTCAGATCTATGCTTTTGTCTAGTAATGTCTCGTAACCCCTTTCTGACGACGGATACGGGTTAGGGGTCTTACTGTCACTCTATCCCATTTCCACTTGGGAATCATAATCGGCTGTAGTAAACCAGACGGTACCTGATGCTCAGCTTTAACTTGCTGACAAATCAAACATTTAAAAACAAATTCCGAAATATCTCGTTTCATGCCATGCCACCAATAGAGTTGTTTCAAATCGTTATACATTTTCGTACTTCCCAGATGAACAGACAAACGATTACTATGTGCTTCGTTCAAAATCATTTGAATCAACTCTGAATTTCTCAAAACACATATTTGGCCACTGAATCTTAAACAATTATCGGAATCAACTTGAAACTCTGAGTCAGGGTTCAAATCACATTAAGCTCATTTTGCTAGGAATTCATTGTCAACTTTCTGAGGTTCGTAAATCTGCTGTATAAACAACGGTTTCACTTTCAACTCAGCTACAATTGAGCCGTCATCAGATAGATCCAACTGAGTATTCATTGCACATAAAGCAAACAAAGATTTCTAGCTTAAAGCATCAGCAACAACATTTACTTTTCCCGGATGATAGTCTATCACTAGCTCGTAATCATTTAACAATTCTAACCATCTTCGTTGTCGCACTTTCAAATCTTTCTGAGTTATCAGATATTCCAAACTCTTGTGATCTGAATAAACATGGCATTTCTCACCGAACAAATAATGGCCCCAAATCTTTAACTCAAACACAATGGTTGCTAACTCTAAATCGTGCATTGGATAATTCATTTCATTCGGCTTCAACTGTCCTGAGGCATAAGCTATGACTTTGCCTTCCTGCATCAAAACGTAGCCCAAACCATTCAACAATGCATCACTAAAGATCACAAATTCTTTACACAATTCTGGCTATACTAACACTGGAGCTTCAGTCAAAAGAGCTTTCAACTGATCAAAACTTTTTTGATATTTCTCGGACCATTCAAACTTTACGTCTTTCTGAAGTAATCTTGTCAATGAAGTCGCAATCATTGAAAAGCCTTTTACAAATGGTCTATAATAGCCGGCAAGTCTTAGAAAACTGCAGACTTCAGATACATTTCTCAGAGGTTTCCAACCCATTATTGCAGAAATCTTACTCGGATCAACTCAAATACTCGATGCTGACACAATATGCCCCAAAAAACCAACCTCACGCAACCAGAATTCACATTTACTGAACTTTGCATATAACTACTTATCACGCTAAGTCTACAATACAATTTTCAAATGCTCAGCATGCTCAATTTCATCTCGTGAATATATCAAAATGTCATCTATGAACACAACAACAAATCGATTTAGATACGGTTGGTTCATTAAATCCATAAAGACAACAGGTGCATTCGTTAGTCCAAAAGGCATAACTAAAAACTCATAATGTTCGTACCCATAAAGACAGTAGGTGCATTCTTTAGTCCAAAAGGCATAACTAAAAACTCATAATGTTCGTACCTCAATCTAAAAGCAGTCTTTGGCACATCAGAGTCTTTAACTTGCAACTGATAATAACTCGATCTCAAATCTATCTTTGAAAACAATGTAGCTCCTTTTAATTGATCAAACAAATCATCAATTCGCGGTAGAGGATATTTGTTCTTGATTGTCACTTTATTAAGCTATCGATAATCAATACACATTCTCATAGCACTGTCTTTCTTTTTCACAAACAATGCAGGAGCACCCCAAGGCGAGAAACTCGGTCTTACAAATCCTCTATCAGTTAATTCTTGCAACTGAGCTTTTAATTCTTTTAACTCTGTTGGAGCCATTCTGTACGGAGCTATTGATATTGGCGTTGTACCTGACATTAACTCAATGCCAAATTCAACCTATCAGATCGGTGGTAAACCCGATAACTCATTAGGAAACACATCTGGATACTCATATACAACTGGCACTGATTCAATCTTCTTTTCAGTTACTTTCGTACCAAGCACATAACCAAAATAAGCTTCGCAACCCTTTCTCACATATTTCTGAGCTAACATCGATGAAATCACCACTGGTAAGCCATTCAAATCATCTGACTCAATTCGAATAATCTCATTATTCTGACATCTCAGATCAATCATCTTTCGTTTGCAATTCACAATAGTATCATGCAGCGTTAACCAATCCATATCCAGAATTATATCAAATTCGTCAAATGGTAACAACATCAAATCAGCTGGAAAACAAATATCCCGAGTCATCAATGGACAGTTTTTGCACACTTTATTAGCCAACACACACTTGCCTAAGGGGTTCGATACTCTAATTACAAATTCAGTAGACTCTACAGGCAAAGTCTTACTGGATGCTAAATCCACACATATATACAAATAAGTTGATCCTGGATCTATCAATGCAATAACTTTAATATCATAGAGAGTAAAAGTCCCGGTGATAACATCTGGAGATGATGCTTCTTTGCGAGCGCAAATAGTGTAGGTTCGTGCAGGTGCTATAGCATCAGATCTCACAGTAGTGTCTTATGTCACACCTCTACCACCACTCACATTTCCTGTGTTTCTGAGTGGTCTACCTCTAGTTGTAGTGTTACTTGGCCTCATTTTCTGAGCATAATCTTTTTCAATAAACTCTGGGCAATCTTTAATGTAGTGATCTCGTGAACCACAACTGTAAGTTTTATTATTATTTTTCACCCAGCAATCTCCAAAATGCCATTTTCTATACTGTTGACACTCGGGTTTAACATCTTTTACATTGCTAACACTCGATACTGATGTGGCTTGAGTTTTAGGGTTGGTGTATTACTTCTCGCGATCTCTATTCTGACATCCCGCTGAAACTATTGATGGGTTAAAATAGTCTCTAGATTTCTTCGACGAGGAATGATAAGATTTGCTCATCGATCTCTTCCTCAAATCTCTTGCCTCTGAATTAGCCTTTCCCTTTTCTTTCCTGAGATCCTTGACTTTACAAGCCCTCTCAACTAGTACTACAAATTCTTTCAATTCAAGTATCCCAACTAATAGCTTTATATCTTCATTCAACCCGTTAACAAATCGTTTGCACATGATCTCCTCAGTAGATACATATTCCCGAGCATACTTACTCAAACGTACAAATTCTCTTTCATATTTTGTCACAGTCATTTGACCCTGTTTCAAATCCAAAAACTCTTTATGTTTCTGATCAAGATATCGCTGGCTTATGTACTTCTTCAGGAACTCAGTTTGAAAGAATTCTCAAGTAACCCATTCTCTAGGAACTACCGATGTCAATGTTTTCCACCAATGATATGCATTGTCTCTAAGCAAAGATACCACACATTTGATACATTCATCAAAAGCACAGGATAATTCATCAAATACTCTGATCGTATTCTCGAGCCAGAACTCAGCTCTCTCGGCATCATCATCAACTATAGCCTGAAACTCTTCAGCCCCATGTTTACGAATCTTATCAATAGGTGGCTTACTCAATTGAATCGGATCTATCATTTGTGGTACAACTTGGACGTTTTGAGGAACAGGTGGGGGTGAAGGTTGTTGAGTAGCCAGATTCGTTCATATGAATTCCGTGAACCACTCACTCATCATTTGGAAGAAGGCTTGCTTAGCCTCTCCCCCTTGGCTACTAGAAATCGGCCTAGAATCAGCCAGCGTCGCCCCTTGAGCAGGAGCAAGTGCATTACTCTCTACATTGTCGGCTACGGCTCAATCGGGATCCATTCACTATATAAAAATACATTTTAAATTGTCAGGAATCATTACACTATCGCAGTTTATATATATGGCATGTATAGCTAGACTCTCGCGCGCTACGTTAGTTTTAGAATTAAATAAATCGTAGCTCTGATACCAATTAAATGTAACGCTCCTAACTCGTATCCGTCATTGGAATAAGATTACGAGGAATTATCGAATAATACACATCATTCACATACATTTATACAATCATAACAAAATCCATTCAATTCATTCACATTGTCCCTTATAAGGTCTTACGGAACCTTAAAACATGCTTAGAAGTGGTTCGGGATTAAACCGATAACATTTGCAAACTTTAAGAAACATATAAACTTTTTCAACATTTAAGGGTCACACGCCTGTGTGAACAGGCCGTGTGCCTCACACGACTACCAGACACGTAGATCGTGTGAAAATAGGGTATACATGCTAAGTTGTACCACACGGCCGACCATATACCCATGTGCCAACCTGTGTTTCACACACGACCAGAAGAGACGCCCGTGTGTCTAGGCCATGTCAAAACTGTAGGGTATACTGCCTTAATTCGAAAGGGTACCCCAAGGGACACACGGCCATGTAACATGACCGTGTGTCGCACACTGCTGAGACACGCACCCGTGTCTCTTCCCGTGTGGACAAAAATAGGTCATTTGAAAAGCCAATTTGCCACCCTTCACTTATGTACACATAACAACCAATTTGGAACCATTTCTATACACTTATAAACAGCCAAAACATACCAAATCCACATATTTATCATACCATCTATCATCAACCATTTTAACTACTCAATTCCTTATTCAAAACATACCGAATTACTAAACCAAAGTCATCAAGACTTACATATCTCCTAATTGAATTTTCTTCCTTTCTATCAACCAAATCATGCTTCTCAAACATACCAATTCATCATCTATAAATCATACCAAAATATACCATTTCTCAAACATTAATATATAAACTAATAACTAACCAAATTTGCAACCACCTAGCCCCACCAACAACCATGACAAACATGCCTAAACACATGGTAAATTATAAACATCACATATATCATTTGTCAACATATAAATCAAGCCAACACAAATGGCCATACACATCACCATTTACAAGCCAAATCTCATGACTAAAATCATGACTCAAAACATATCATCAACTCACTAGCCTAAACATGCCATATACCAAATTTAAAAGCATCCAAAAATACCAACAAGTAGTTAATAGTGTGATGATGGTTCCTGATTATCCCCGATATTCGATCTAGCTTCGATAATCTATAAAACAAAGACAAATAACACACAGTAAGCTTCATAGCTTAGTAAGTTCATACCAACAGTACTCAACAGTTCATAATATACAAATCATCAATTAATAAGCACTTAGAAGTTCCCATATCATCATTCAATTCTAATTCATGACCATTTATCGTGTATATACAAATTCATCAAGCTTCATACACATAGTATCAACTACCACATAGGTATCGTATGTACCTGTACCTTCCCTTATTTATTTATCTCATTCTCACCTCTTTGTTTAATACGTTAAATAGTTCAGAAATCTTTCAATGCTTTAAGAACTCACACACTTAGTGCATAAATGTTTAGCCAAAGCTATCACAATATCATACATTTAGTGCCATCACATTAAACTGAAGCTATCTCGGTATCGCACACTTAGTGCCACATAAAGCTAAAACTATTCCAATTCGCACACTAAGTGTTGTATATTGCCGAAGCTATCTTGAAATGCACACTAAGTGCCAAACATAGCCGATTTGTCGTCGTACGCATTCGTAGTCGCATATATACAATTTATACATTATTAAAGCATTAAAAACATAATTGTATGTTTATCACGTATGAACTTACCTCGTACTCGCAATTGATGAATCGAATTGATTACTCGAGCATCTTCGATTTTCCTCGATCTAAATCTGAATTCTTTCTTTCTTGATCTATATGTATTCAAAATTAACCCATTTAATCACCAATTCATTCAATTTAATCCACAAACACATATTTGGGAATTTTTACACTTTAGCCCCTAAAGTTACACATTTATTCAATTTAGTCCCTATTTTATAAATACACAAAATTCACAAAATTAAATTTAATTATATGCTAGCCGAATTTCCTAAGGGCCTCTAGTAGCCTAAAATTTTCATTTATTTCACAATTTAACCCCTCAATTTACACTTTTTTCAATTTAATCCCTAATATGCATTTTTACGAAAAATCACTTTACAAAACATGTATATCAAGCACCAAACTTTCATAATTCATCATCAAACATCATAAAACACATGAATTCATCAACTGAAACTTTCAAAATCATCAGCACTTTCATAAATTGAGGCATAGGCTAGCTAGTACTCGATAAAATGATCATAAAAACATAGAAATCATCAAAAACTGAGCAAAATTGCTTACCTAAACCAGCTACCAAGTTGTCGAATATCAAAACCCTATTTTAGCTTTCTTCCTTGCTTCATTCAGCCATAAAAGATGATAAAATGGCCATCCTTTTGTTTTATTTTAATGTAATTACCCTTATTTCATTAATTACTATTTTAACCTCATATTATAACACAAAAATTCACTTAATGGATGACTATTTATGTCCATCCCATTAACCAAAGGTCAAATAATCACATAAGGACTTACACCTTTGGATTCAGTGTAATTAAAGCACTTTAATAAATAGAATGCAACTTTTGCATTTTACGCGATTAAGTCTTTTTTTCCTCAAATTGAGCTATTAAATTATAAATTAATTCATGAAATTTTCACACATACATATTCACATGCTGTAAACACCAAAAATAATATTAAAATAATTTTATGACCTCAGATTTATGGTTTCAAAACCATTATTCTGATTTAGCTAAATCTGGGTTGTTACAAGCTATCATTTCTTTTTGTCATTCTCATGCTTATGGAGGGCATTTCGATCATAAACGCACCGTACATAAGGTACTTGAGTGTGGATTGTTTTGGCCACACATATTTCGTGACGCTTATTTATTTTTCAAAACTTGCAAGAATTCTCATAAAGTGGGGAATTTAAGCCAAAAGAGTGAGATGTCCCTAACACCTATACATGTATGTGAATTTTTTTATGTGTGGGGCATCAATTTTATAGGACCATTTGTTTCATCATTTGACAATGTTTAAATTATTCTCACTGTAGATTATGTACCTAAATGGGTAGGAGCTAAAGCTACCCGACATGCTGATGCTAAAGCTGTAGTGGATTTTCTAATGAACTTTATTTTTTCCAGGTTTCGCACACAGAGAGCATTAATCAACGATCGAGGAACTTATTTCTACAACAAGGTAATTGATACTCTATTGAAAATGTATGGGGTGACACATCGTGTGGCCACGGCTTATCTCCCACAAATAAACGATCTAGTGGAAGTTTCGAACTACGAAATAAAGTCAATTCTAGAAAAGATCGTGAAACCAAATAGGAAAGACTAGAGCTTACGTTTAAATGATGCATTGTGGGTGTACTATACTGCTTACAAGGGACCTATAGGAATGCCCCCTTATCGACTCATATTTGGTAAACCGTGTCACCTTCTGGTAGAGTTAGAACATAAGGCATTTTGGGCGATGAATAGATGCAACATGGAGTTGGACGCTGCAGGTAAATATCGAAAATTAGACATTGAAGAACTCGAAGAGATCCACTGAGACATGTATGAAAACACTCAAATTTATAAAGACAAAACCAAAGCGTTTCATGACCAGAAAATATCTCACAAACAAATTTCAGTTGACCAAAAAGTGTTACTTTACGATCCTACACTGAGAATTTTTTTGGGAAAGCTTCGAACCAAATGGCTTGGCCTTCTGTTATTAGTAAAATATTTCCTCATAGTGCAGTTGAATTTAAAATCGATGAATTCAGGAAATGCTTTAAAGTCAATGGTCAAAGGTTAAAACTTTTTACGAGAATTTTCAAGTACACGTGGTAAAGGAGTTATTTTTCGAGGAGCCAAACGATTAAATTTTTTAGGTCGTCGAGCTAACGACGTTAAACAAAAGCACTTTATGGGAGGCAACCCACATTTATTTTTATTTATTTAATTTCATTTTAAATTCTAGTTTAGTTTGAGAATTAAATAAAATATTATTTTAATCCATTTGATCATGTTGTTTTCCAGGCTTCAGCTGTAGACGAACAACTTCATTGCATTAAAGCTCGTCTCGAAACAATGGAAGCCAACATCGAAAGCATCCTCACCATTCTGCAAAGCGGTCACTTCCACCATCCTCTGGCCCATTAAAAATAAATGGGGAATACACTTTTCTCCACTCTTGTTATTCTTTTTGCACATTTGGGGCAATGTGGGCTAAGTAGGGGGATCGTTATCATGTCATATTTTCTTTTTTGCATGTGTTTTGCTAAGAATAATTTTTTAATTCGTTTTGGAAATAAACCTCTAATTCTTATGTTTAGTGTGAATCATGAATAACTATTACTTGCTTGATCAATGAATATTTTGTAGAATTGAAAATGTTATGCCTTGGTCAATATTTCATGAAAATTGTTGGTATTTTTTAACTTGCCTAATGAAAGTACTCATTTTAAATAAATATGCTAATAGCTTGGTTAAAAGTGTAGATTCAGAAATGTGACTAAGTTGAGTAACCGAGATGAGGTGCTTGGGTTGTCATCTCATTTTGCGTCAAAAGGTTTAGTGACGAGCCGAAACTTATAACACTCCACTAATCGAGCTGTGTAACACCCCAAACTCGGCCTGGACGTTATGGCCGAATTCGACGATGTCACATGAGAGTGTTTTTAAACAAACCGTATCGACTCATAAAACCATTCCAGTTGTTATCTTTTACTTAGTCAAAAAATGTGTAATAATAGAATTTGCTTTGAAAATATTTCTTTATCGCGGAAACTTTTTAAAAAACCCATTTATTGTTATTACTTTAAAAAACCGTTTCTATTTTCGAAAACTCTTAGTTTATTTAAGGAAACCCATATTTTGATGTTGCAGTTTATAGTCCATGTTCACGGATCAAAAACCCAAATTAAAAACCAGAAGTCCAAGTCCAAAATTACATCAAAATTCCCAACCAAGTAAAGAATAAGCAAAAGTAGAAAGTTCATACACCAAAACATATGTGATCATGGCTACCGTCGAGTCCTCTACTGCACCGATCCACCTACTGCTGGGGATTACCTGAATAGATAAACAAATAAAGGGGTGAGTTTTCGCAACTCAATATGTACATCCCCACAGTCCAGCATGCATACAAACAATAATAGAATACAGTCATAATTCAGGCTTGAGCCCTTACAGAATCGGTGTGAGCCTTAGCTCACTCAGAAACAGAATCAGTTACAACCTAGGGCTTTAGCCCATCTCAGATATAGCATGCATATTAGATCAGAATAACAAAAACATGCCTACCAACCCTGCACACCAACTCCGTCCATCCCAACACACCATGTGGAGATAAAATCGACCCACCCATCCTTACATACCAAATATGGGGATAAAATCAACCCATCCAACCCTACACACCATAGAGTACCGTAATGCGGTATATATCATAACTGTAACGCCCCGTACCCGAGAATGTCGCCGAAGTCGAACACGAGGTGTTAACAGACTTAATTCATTACTTTAAACAGCTCAAACAATTTATTTTTAAAATTTTCAGTTAAGCTAGCAATCTGCGTCACAGTCGCTTAAAAATTCATATCTCGAGTTCCGAAACTCAAAATCCAATTCCATAAATTTCCCCTGAAACTAGACTCATATATCTATTTACTGATTTTTTTATAGAATTTTTGGTCAAGAAAATTAGTACATTTTATTAGTTAAAGTCTCCCTATTTTAGGGTTCGATTGCTCGACCTCTGTGTATTACTTAATCGAGATATCTCCTGTCTGAGTTTCAATGACTATGCCGTTTATTTCTAATAAAACTAGACTCAACAAGGAATATGCAAATATAAATCATGACTTCTAATTATCTTTGAAAAATTTATGGTGAATTTCCAAAACCAAAACAGGGGATCTAGAAATTGCTCTGGCCTTGTTTCACAAAAATTTAAACATCTCATAAAATATAACTCATATACCTGTTTTGTTCCATCCATATGAAAATAGACTCATCAAGCTTCAATTCCATAACTTATTCATTATTTAATTCCATTTCTAATATTTTTAGTGATTTTTAAAATTTACATCACTACTGCTGTCTGAATCTATTTTATGGTAAATTTTACCCATTTCATGGTTCCCATGGATTAGCTAGCAATTTAGCATACATAACACCAAATATGATCATGATTAGCCCCAATGGCTAATCATTACCAAGCATTTCCATACCACTCAATAACCATATCATAAGACCATATATACAAAATTATTATAATGCTATACATGCCATACTCAAAATATACAAGCCATTATGCCAAGATGGTATACGGATAGTGTGAGCGTGCCTCCAACCGTTTCTGATTTCCGAGCTGGCTTGTCAACACTACAAGGAATGAAAAGGAGGGAGTAAGCACAAATGCTTAGTAAGTTCACGTGCAAATAGCAAGTAACACAACTATATAAGCAAACATAAACATCATTTGCCTGATCATCACCGAGACATTTATATCACATTTTCATTTATCATCTTACCATATTGCTGTTATATCGAGTTTTCAACCCGAGGGACCTGTTCAAAGTATCCATTTCACAACACTTACCAATACATCCCTTTCATCTTGAGTATTCCTCCATTTGAGTAGAATTTTACCCGTTGAACACATCGGAATATAATTTAGATACACGAAAAGTTTGCACATAAGTGCCACATATGTAGCCAAGCTACCATGTAACCCACCCATAAGTGAACTCGGACTCAACTCAATGAGCTCGGGCGTTTACATCTATAAGTGAACTCGGAATCAACTCAACGAGCCTGGATGCCTAGTTACATCTCTCGAACTCGGACTCAACTCAACGAGTTCGGACATTCGCATCCATAAGTGAACTCGGACTCAACTCAACAAGTTCGGACATTCGCATCCATAAGTGAACTCGGACTCAACTCAACAAGTTCGGACATTCGCATCCATAAGTGAACTCGGACTCAACTCAACGAGTTCGGATGCCCAAATATCCCAGTGACATGTCACTTGTATCCTAATCCATTCCTAAGGTTCAATGGGACCTTTTTCCCAATCATGTGTCTCAACCATCTTCTACGGAATGTCGATACCGATACTCGATAGTATTTCACATTTTTCAAGTATATCACATAATTTGACATATTATCAAACAATTATCACGAGTATAATATTTCATAATAATTATCATATCATTTAAATAACATAAAAACATTTAAAATAATAACTATGTTACCAATATTTACATATGAACTTACCTCGTATGTGAAAATGGCTACTTTTACCATTTCGTCCACAACTTGGTATTTTCCCCATTTTAGCCCGAATTTTAGTTTTCCTTGCTCTATCATTTAAAATATAGTCTAATTAGGGCTCACATTATTCAAATTAACCCAAAATCATATTTTGGCAAAATTACAGTTTTGCCCATAAACTTTCGCATATTTACACTTTTGCCCCAAAGCTCGTAAATTAAACTTCAGCATATTTTCTTATGTTTTATGACATGCTGAACATTTTTCCCTTCTATGACAACATCAAATTCTCACTCTAACACATAGTTATGAACAATAACAATTTTTACCGATTAAGTAGTTTTACTCATTTTTGCTTAAAATCGCTTAGCAAAAGTTGTTTAACATAATTTCAGCCTTCATATTCTACCATAAAACATCAAAATAAACACATTTCACCTATGGGTATTTTTCTAAATATGAACCCTAGCTTAAATTATTGCTAGAATAAGCTTAATCAAGTTACCGGATTCTAAAAACGTAAAGAACTTGAAAAAGCGGGGCTAGAAACGGACTTACAATCGAGCTTGGAAGCTTGAAAAACCCTAGCCATGGTTTCTCCTTGCTATATTCGGCCATGGGGTTGAAGATGAGCAAAATTAGCTTTTAATTTTGTATTTTAATTCATTTTACCCCTAAATGACCAAAATGCCCTTACTACTAAACTTTCCAAAAATTCCATCCATGTCCAATTTTTGTCCATAGACTTAGAAATTGGTAAAATTGCTATTTTAGACCTCCTAATTAATATTTCAAAATAATTTCATACTAAAAACTTCTAGAATGCAAGTTTTGCAAATTATTCTATTTATGCATAAAATTTCTTCACGAAATTTTCACACAATCGTGCAATCATATCATACACCTCAAAATAATCATAAAATAATTATTTCTATCTTGGATTTTTTGGTCACGAAACCACTATTTCAACTAGGCCCAAAATCAGGATATTACAACTCTCCCCCCCTTTTAGGGATTTTTGTCCTCGAAAATCTTACCGAAAAAGTGGTCTTCACTTTTAATCTCATATTCAGTGCTGAAGAACTTTCACTTAGGCTATACCTCCAATACATCTCTTTAATTTCTCATATGGTCTAAAAGCTTACAGTCTCAACTCTTAACTGTTCTTAAATTTTCAACCCTTCTCAGTTTCCCATGATATCATGACATAAAACCAGGATCTTAACTTGATTAATGGAGACCAGAATTCTAAGAAATCCAACAATCAAAGAGACCTGAAATTCCATGAATCTGATGAGTAGGAATTCATTCAATACCGATATGATTTATAGATTTCTCCAAACATTTAAGAATAGGATACATCACATTTTCCTCTTTCTGCTATAGAAATAATTCTGATATGGCCTCAAGAATAATCCTTCTCATTTCCATCCCAATATCAACATTGACAAGGATAATTTTGATAGATCCCAATGCTCAGCTTTAACCTCTTTAACAACTCAGATTTTATGTAACATCGAATGCTCTAAACTATCACATTACCTCACTGTCTTGAAACACATCACAATTCATACAATAGTACATTATTGAAAGTCAGGAAGTCTTTGCTCAATGTGGACTAGTCTAGTTCGACGCCTTGCTTGGTTACCAATATTCTCATCTATCCAAACTCACAACATGTAATAAACTTTTCAGCTTTCATAAGATGAAAACCTTATCATTCATAGTGGCTTTAACTAATATCCAACTCTTTCTAATAAATATACACTTCTCGTTCAGACTATTTACTCTTTTATCAGTACAAAAATGAAATTCTATTATCAGACTTGAGAAAAATAATCCTGACATAATTGTCACATGAAATCTTTCAAATAAATAATTCACCATACCGACTGAAACTCGTGCTTTTATCACCTATGCCTTTACTGATGTCAAATCGTTAGAAATTAAAAAAAAAATAATCCCAATACTAAAATCACCACATTACCAAGATCAAATTAGAAGTATAATCATATTTGACATGATTATCACGAGCTGAAGAACGCACTTCGAACATGAGTCGTAATTGACGAATTATGGAACAAAGATAACAAGAAAACCGAATAAAGAAATCCAAGATAGAGAAACCCGAAATAAAGAAATCCAGAATAAAAAGATCCAGGATAAAGAAACCCAAGATACGATACTATGCTTGGAGAATCGAAAACCAAACTCATAGAGAAAATATAGAATACCCCGATAATTCTTCAAAGAAAGAAAGTCCAAAAGAAAACATCATTTAATCCCACTGAAATCAAATATAACAAGATCAATATATCTTTCCATACATATATATCAGATGAAGCATTAAGTAGAAGAAACAGAATTATAATATCATATGTATTCTCTCATCAATTCTTATCAGACGAAATGAAATAGAATACCCGATGAAATAGAGCAATATAAATTATAAACCAGTCAGACTACCAATGCTTTCATCCAACACCAGAATTAGAAGACATTCCTATATAACAAGAATTTCTTTAGAAGATCAATAGCCATAGAAATATTTCTGAGAACGGGTAAACACATAGAACATCTCAAAAGAGACTGCTAAATCTGTCCAGTCATAACTGTCACACTCAGATAGTTCACATTTCAAATATCATTTCCCCAACTAGTTCTGCCGTCACAAATTTCATATTAAACCATTCACTAAAGAAGGCCAGTTCTAAATAAATTTCGATTTACACTTTGCTCGACCTTGCACCTGAGTAATTCGATTTACCAAAGAGAATTCCTTCTCTAATTGGGACAGTGCATAACTCCAATAATCTTTACGTCAATCCGATACTTTACTGGCTCCAACTTTACTTATCAGCTCATTTTCAATCTCTGATCATACTTATAATTATTCTATCACTGAACTCTTTGGGTTCTCAACCGGAAACTTATTCAATACAAATATCATGAAATTCCATTATAAATACCACTTCGGTAAGGGGGAGGGGTTGTAGGACCTCTGACTCGACTTTCTTATATATACACATATGACACAACTTCCATTATCATAGCAACATCATCAAAATCATGTCATTCATTCAGGCAATGCAACATTCATGTTGGCTTACACAAATTTTCCTACTATCCCATTTAGACAATATACTTATGCATACATTCTATGTTTTCTAGATAGCTTTACTTATCCATTCATTTAATTAAATTAATTCATGCTCATGACATCATATAGGGCCAAACAAACATAGATATTTGCATCACAATCATAACTTTCATTTTGTGCATCATGTACATGTCATTACAATCATATAATCCAGTCCAACAATTTAACATAGATAAGTTCATTTATTATAATCCTTTATCTCATAAAAATTATATATCATTAGCATTTATCAACATTCGACGTCCAAATCAAGACAAGGACATTTTCATTCATATCATAATATTATGACTTTTATTCATACCTCTACTACTTTCTATTTATTCCGTTCATCTTATCAAGTAAGCCATATACACTACATCATATGAGCATTAAGCAAATATGGATATTTTAAAACATATGTATCATAAACTTTTATTCATGCTTTTCTGAACCGAGACTTATCATAATCATAATTTTACTCAAATACCTTCACAAAACATTCAACATGGTCGGTAAGAGCTCGGTTGGAGAGTACCTGTCTAAATAAGACGGTACTCATATGCGCGTCGGAAGACATCACACTATCACGGATCGCTGGCATGTATAGCTAAATTTTTACGCATGCTAAGTTAGTCTGAGAACTGACTAAACCTGCTCTGATACCACCAAATGTAACGCCCCGTACCCGAGACCGTCGCTGGATTCGAACACGAGGTGTTAACAGACTTAATTCATTACTTTAAACAGCTCAAACAATTTATTTTTAAAATTTTCAGTCAAGCTAGTAATCTGTGTCACAGTCGCTTAAAAATTCATATCTTGAGTTTCGAAACTCGAAATCCAATTTCGTAAATTTTCCTTGAAACTAGACTCATATATATATTTACTAATTTTTTTATAGAATTTTTGGTTAAGTAAATTAATATATTTTATTAGTTAAAGTCTCCCCTGTTTCAGGGTTCGACTGCTCTGACCTCTATGTATAACGAATAGGATATCTCCCTGTACAGAGTTTCAATGACTATGCCGTTTATTTATAATAAAACTAGACTCAATAAGGAATCTTACATATAAATCGTGACTTCTAATTATCTTTGAAAAATTTATGGTGAATTTCCAAAATCAAAATAGGGGATCCAGAAATTGCTCTGGCCCTATTTCACAAAAATTTAAACATCTCATAAAATATAACTCATATACCTGTTTTGTTCCATCCATATGAAAATAGACTCATCAAGCTTCAATTCCATAACTTATTCATTATTTAATTCCATTTCTACTATTTTTAGTGATTTTTCAAATTTACATCACTACTGCTGTCTGAATCTATTTTATGGTAAATTTTACCCATTTCATGGTTCCCATGGATTAGCTAGCAATTTAGCATACATAACACCAAATATGATCATGATTAGCCATTCAATGGCTAATCATTACCAAGCATTTCCATACCACTCAATAACCATATCATAAGACCATATATACAAAATGATTATAATGCTATACATGCCATACTCAAAATATACAAGCCATTATGCCAAGATGGTCTACGGATAGTGTGAGCGTGCCTCCAACCGTTTCCGATTTCTGAGCTAGCTTGTCAACACTACAAGGAATGAAAAGAAGGGAGTAAGCACAAATTCTTAGTACGTTCACATGCAAATAGCAAGTAACACAACTATATAAGCAAACATAAACATCATTTGCATGATCATCACCGAGACATTTATATCACATTTTCATTTATCATCTTACCATATTGTTGTTATATCGAGTTTTCAACCCGAGGGTTAAGTACATACCTGTTCAAAGTATCCATTTCACAACACTTACCAATACATCCCTTTCATCTCAAGTATTCCTCCATTTGAGTAGAATTTTACCCGTTGAACACATCAGAATATAATTCGGATACACGAAAAGTTTGCACATAAGTGCCACATATGTAGCCAAGCTACCATGTAACCCGCCCATAAGTGAACTCGGACTCAACTCAATGAGCTCGGGCGTTCGCATCCATAAGTGAACTCGGACTCAACTCAACGAGCTCGAATGCCTAATTACATCTCTCAAACTCAGACTCAACTCAACGAGTTCATACATTCGCATCTATAAGTGAACTCGGACTCAACTCAATGAGTTCAGACATTCGCATCCATAAGTGAACTCAGACTCAACTCAACGAGTTCAGATGCCCAAATATCCCAGTGACATGTCACTTGTATCCTAATCCATTCCTAAGGTTCAACGGGACCTTTTTCCCAATCATGTGTCTCAACCATCTTCTACGGAATGTCGATACCAATACTCGATAGTATTTCACATTTTCCAAGTATATCACATAATTTGACATATTATCAAACAATTATCATGAGTATAATATTTCATAATAATTATCATATCATTTAAATAACATAACAACATTTAAAATAATAACTATGTTACCAACATTTACATATGAACTTACCTCGTATGTGAAAATGGCTACTTTTACCATTTCGTCCACAACTTGGTATTTTCCCCATTTTAGTCCGAATTTTAGTTTTCCTTGCTCTATCATTTAAAATATAGTCTAATTAGGGCTCACATTATTCAAATTAACCCAAAATCATATTTTGGCGAAATTATAGTTTTGCCCCTAAACTTTTGCATATTTACACTTTTGCCCCAAAGCTCGTAAATTAAACTTCAGCATATTTTCTTATGTTTTATGACATGTTGAACATTTTTCCCTTCTATGACAACATCAAATTCTCACTCTAACACATAGTTATGAACAATAACAATTTTTACCGATTAAGCCGTTTTACTCATTTTTGCTTAAAATCGCTTAGCAAAAGTTGTTTAACATAATTTCAGCCTTCATATTCTACCATAAAACATCAAAATAAACACATTTCACCTATGGTTATTTTTCCAAATATGAACCCTAGCTTAAATTATTGCTAGAATAAGCTTAATCAAGTTCACCGGATTCTAAAAACGCGTAAGAACTTGAAAAACGGGGCTAGAACGGACTTACAATCAAGCTTGGAAGCTTGAAAAACCCTAGCCATGGTTTCTCCTTGCTATATTCGGCCATGGGGTTGAAGATGAGCAAAATTAGCTTTTAATTTTGTATTTTAATTCATTTTACCCCTAAATGACCAAAATGCCCTTACTACTAAACTTTCCAAAAATTCCATCCATATCCAATTTTTGTCCATAGACTTAGAAATTGGTAAAATTCTATTTTAGACCTCCTAATTAATATTTCAAAACAATTTCATACTAGAAACTTCTAGAATGCAAGTTTTGTAAATTATTCGATTTAGTCCCTAATTTCAATTTAAGCACTTTATGCATAAAATTTCTTCACGAAATTTTCACACAATCATGCAATCATATCATAGACCTCAAAATAATCATAAAATAATTATTTCTATCTTGGATTTTTTGGTCACGAAACCACTATTTCAACTAGGCCCAAAATTAGGATATTATAATAAGTACGCAGCTTAGCTGCCAAAAAAGGGGCTTATGAAGCCCTTCAGTTCTCCCTTCACTTTAGCAGACCCACCCCAATGCAATGCATCATACAAGAATGGCATGCTATAATTTAGATTAAAAGGCATATACTCATAATCAGATCATATCATATGTATACATGCATCACGGTATTATATCACAGAACAGGAGTCTGAGTGAAGCTTACCGATCCTACGACAGGTCACAGTCGTCTTGGGTGACCCGTGCAACCTTACAGTACATTTTTGAAAAATGGGCTCACACGCCCATGTGGTCTGCCTGTGTGGGCCCACACAGCCCAAATTAGCCTTGATCGTGTGATCCACACGACCTGGCCCAAATTCCCACACGTCCGTGTGGCCCGCACGGCCGTGTCTCTACCCGTGTGTTTACTTGTAACACCCCAAACACGGCCCAATTGACTGAACCCGTGTTTTGCACACGGCCTACCAGCCATCACGCGCCCGTGTCATGTGCGCACGGCCTAGTTCATCAACCACAAGCCCGTGTGGCGTCGATAGAATACTTTTTCGCTTTCATCGAATCTCATTTTCTGTGCAATCAGTGTACACACCTGGTATCATTTCGAGGCTAACACAACCACGAGCACTCTAGAACCTCTAACAATCAATGGCAGTTTCTCGCTGACCAGAGCATCGTTTTAGCAATCCACAGCACCTTGATTGTCTCTGAATTCAAACCAAATGCAGAGATGA
The DNA here is from genome assembly GCA_025698475.1 of Gossypium anomalum. NCBI lineage: Eukaryota > Viridiplantae > Streptophyta > Magnoliopsida > Malvales > Malvaceae > Gossypium > Gossypium anomalum. Next base: position 66,880,638 of record CM046963.1, read on the forward strand.
GTAATGATGATGGAAAAGGACCCAAAAACTAATATTAAAGAGAAGTAAAATCGGCAGAAAACAGGGGATTTTTGGCTGGCGGAGAAAAAGAAAAGAGAGTGGAGAGGAGAAATTTTGCAGAGGAAAAACGGCAAAGACAAAATTTTGGGAAAAATGAACTGAAACCTAATAACTTCCCTATCCTGGTCTCATTAATTTTCTCCATCAACCTCTTCACTATCAGTATTATAGTCCTCTCAAACTCTCACACGGCACAAGCAGTAAAATAAATCCCCTGCTCGCGCAAGGATTCGAACTCCAGACCTCCAGGCTCCACTTAACCACTAGACCAGCAAACCCATTCTGATATAGTCTTACTAGCATTTAAACTTAAGCCTACTGAACAAGAGTAAGGCTTTATTCATCAAAATACCAAAATTTTCCCAAATTGTGGCTAGAACTTGAGACCTCCCATACACACCCATAACACATAACCACTGAAGCAGATACACAGTTGTGTCAAATAATTACGGAAACAAATTTATAAAATTTGGGGCACTACAAGCTGCCTTGAGAAAGGAGAAATAAATTGATTAGGGACATGTGAAATTGAGTAACTGGGATGAGGTGCTTGGGTTATTATCTCTTTTCACATCAAAAGATTTGATTATGTCTCAAATTCGTTAAAAATAAATAAAGAGAACGTGTCGGGTTGAGTAACCAGCGTGAGGTGCTTGGTTGTCATCTCACTTCGTGTCAAAGACTTGACTACATTTGAAAAAAAATAAACAAAAACAAAAAAAAATGTAAATAGATATAAATAAAAGTATATATTGGGTATGATCGTTTTGCATGTTTGATTAAGTCTAAATTTAGTGAAATGGTTGAATTTGACATATTGTTTGAGATTTTATAAAATGCTTATTGTTATTTTTTATTCACCTGATTGTTTGCAGTATGCTTGACTAGGAAAGGGGGTTTTGGTTTTGAAAAGGATTGATGAATTATTTTTAGTAAATATCATACTTGAGGAGAAGCATCGACTAAGTAGGGGGAATTTGATAGCAAGATAAATTCATATTTTTAGTATATTTATTATTGGCTAATTATCAAATAAAATGCTATTAAATTTGGATTTTTCTTATCAGGAATGAAGTTGATGTGTCGAATTCAAACTCTTACTAAAAAGGGCTAAATTGAAACAAAAAACAAAGAGGAGGGCTTGATTGAAAGATTGAAGATTCCAAGATGATTGGATAAAAATTGAAGGCTTGAAGATTTTTTTTAAAAGTGGCTGGATAAAGATTGAATGATTTTTTATATTGTTACAACCTTGTAATTAGTGTAAATTTGATTTTTAAATGTGATAATATATAGGAAAAATCTAGCTAAATTTTAGCACTAAAACTATGTATAAATACCTAGTGGTTACAAGCAATTGAACATACTTTTTTACCTTGGCATTTAATAAATTTTTTTTCTCCCCTTTCCTGCGCCATCTTCATCCTACTATTGCTATTCTATTTCATTTTTTTTACTTTCAATTTTTTGGTTTAATTGCCTTCCAAGGCCCTTCCTCTTTCCGTCACCTACAATTCCACAAATCTATTTTCAAAGTATGATTTTTTCCATGATTAACTAAACCCTTTTTAGCCTTAGCCCAGAAATTGCTCCAATAAAACAATCGTGAGATATAAGTCCACTCAAAAAACCTCTCAACGCAGTATTTTTTATCTCTCTGGTGTATGGGATAGTACAAATTCATCCTTTAAAGTTGATTCAACTTTGATTCAAAAAATGCACATTGGGTTGGAGTTGTTTGGCGTACAGTTGGGAAGACGAATCGGCCGTGTTGTGTTCAAATTCCCCCGAACAAATTAGCATGTCTAGGTGGGAAAAGCCAGTTGGATTCCGTCAAGGGAGATAGAAATCGGATTTAAACGACCCACACGGTTGAGGCCATTGATTCGAGTTGGCCTTTTCAGATTGGAAGGCTGTCGAAATCCTAAATTGCGAACATGTGTATCGCAATTAGAAATTTGGCAAGAGTCAGTTTGCAGGTTGTGCCAAGATTGACTACATAAGGAAAAATTGGTGATCGGGACGTTCTTGGTCGCTATAACCAGCTTATTACTTGGAAGGGAAAATCTATTTCAAGGATCAATTCAATATTGGAGAACATCGAGGCTAAGGCTAAGCTTAAAAAAATATTTTATTTATCCATTTCTTTTATTTTCTTAAATTTATTTTTGCATTTTCAAATCTTCTTTTTTTTAATTTTTCGTATTTCCTTATTTTATTATCTTAATCAATTTAGACCCCTTATTTTTATTTTTATTTTTATTTCCAACATTTCTACACACAGGTCGTGGGCACGACCGTGACTACGACAGCGATTCTGGTCACAGAAAAAGACAAAATTAGATAGTCAATCCCTGTGGATTCAACCCTACTACTCTATACTGCTAATTACTATTATTTTGTCGTAAGAATTTATAATTGGTGGTTTTGACGCCCATTAATTACCATATTCTCATTTCTTTACTTTGTTTGGTATCTATTAACCGACTCCAGGCATTAGAATGGATATACGAATCTATACATCAATATAAGTTCACAACCTTCTAAGAATTGGGACTACTCAATTTGTGTGTCAATATATATATGTCATTCATCATCATGTTCAATACTTACTCATTTTGGCCTGTAATTCTCTCAATTCAACTTCTTAGGCATATCGTATTTTCATACTCAACCCCGAAATTGATTTTTCTAACATTGACAAAAATTGAGTCATTACAAAATAATTCTTCAATCATTCCTTCATCAGTAGTTTTCCTTTCCTATAATCAAGTTGTTAGAGTAGACTCAAACACCAATCATGATATGATTGTAATCACATACTTGTTTTACCTTGTTTGCTAATATAAGGCATTATCATTGTTATTTCCGTTTCTTTTTCTGTGTATGTAAATAAACTGATTAATAATAAAGTCCTGAGAATGATATGATTATTATTAAAAGGTCCTTAGTCAAGTATTATTGTGGGCTTGGACAATAATAATGCATTGAGACTAATGTGTAGTTGATTGATGACAAAGTATTGTTATTGGCATAGGGATGTCAAAATCAATACATGAGTATGTGTTGGAGAACAACATACTGGACTGACCCACAATGAGTATGTTTCTTGAATTATTATGTTATAGTCACAACATTACTTGTGGTGATAACTGTGTATACGATCCTCAGACTTGAGTTCATCATTGCCCCAACATTGTGTGTCATATATTTTGTTACAGTCAAATATCTACCGTAACAGGTCATGTACTACAAAGATTGATGTTGGATATGCCACAATCTATGTAGTTGGATATGACTGATCAAGATAAAATTTGTCCCTCCTACATGATGGGAGCAATATCTTAGGCCACTTGATGGAGTGAGACTAGAAATGTATGGTCATGCTCAAATAAGTTGATATAAGATATCACACGTATTTGTTTATTGTAGTCTACTCAGAATATCAAGAAATATGAGATTAGACTATACAAGTGTGATTGTTCCATGACTTGTGTCCAATCTAAATATAAAGGATAAAAGGATATAATATATAAAAATTTATCACAGAAAAGTTATATCGATTCACGACTTCTTGTAACTTGGGTAGCAATGATGCATTGCTAGATTCACTCATTACTTGTAACATTAAAAATATTGTAATATTACTACCAACGTTACAAGAGCCTACAGGGTCACACTCTATGGTTGAAGCGAACAGAATCCAAACATAATTGGCGTTATGTTTAGTTATCACCTGATTTAAATTAATTATTGAATTAATTTAAGTTGACAGTTAAATATTAAACGCATTACATGTACGAATTTGTTGTACACGAATAGAGAGCACAGTTAAAATTAATATATGAATTTGATTCTTATATAAGTTTAATATTACCTGAATATAGTTTACCGAAATTATTATAATTAAAACATAAAAGTTAATATCCGTTTGGAAAGGATATAATGTTTTAATAATTTTTCATATGTTTATCTAAAGGGATAATTCTGTTTTTAATATGTGATATTAAATAAAAGGAAATATGATCTCGAATGTGTGTTAGGTTTTTCCAGAGAAACCTATGTATACGAGGTTTTTTTTTTTTTTTATGGACTTTGGAATTCGTTATGTACATTTTCATTTTGTTTTGATTTGAAACTAACATTCACTTTAATGAAGTTAGAAGATAGTGCGGAGGAAATGCATAACTGCAGAAGAATAAAATAGGATACGAGAACATTGTTTACTTTAATTTAATTTAACAACAAACAGGAATTATTGCCTTTTTTTTATTTTATCAATTAAGATTTATTAACTTCCATTAGATTTAAAACATAAAAATAGAGTAAGTAAAAAGTACAAAAGCTGGAAAGATATAAAATGACAGGAAAGTTTCGGATGATAGTAAACCCAGATTTTAAGTCTTGAATAGTGAGAGGATGGATAATGACAACTCCAAAACTGCTGTTAGAAAGTAATTTCCAACTTGCAATTTAAGAACCCTTGCATGATTGAGTGGGAATTTTGAAGATAGAAGAGAAATAAATTTTAAATATGTTTGACTGAAAATAACATAAATTATCATTTTAATTTAGAAGAGAGAATCGTAAATTATTTCAAAATTACAATTTTTTTTTCATTTTTTCTTATTAAACACACTAATAAAAAGAAAAAATGTTTAATTTTCCTCTCTTTTTTTAACTCATTCAATTTTACAATTCTTTTTTATTTTTCATTCCACTCTATCAAATTACCAGAATAATTAAAAAGTGATTTAGGATTTACCTCTATAAATGCTTCAACTGATGAAATAAAAAGCAAGGAAATGAAGGTGATCTGGTTGGCTGTTGAGTCAACTTTCAGAAATAAATTTCAAGATACAAGGGAAGGCCAAGTAGGCCCTTTTAACCCTCCGAAAGGAAAAAGGGTAAAGCGAATAGAATAGATTGATTTGCACTTTGGAAGGTTAATTAATACTATGTTTAGGATGCAAACCAAACGACATTGACTTAGATTAAAGAGATCACGCGTTTTCTAGATTATCAATTAGTAAGACCAAGTCAGCCTCAACTTATCTCTTAATTTATTTTGTTTTTCATGTATTTAACATATTTAGTCTAAGATGCAAAAAAACATATTTAGTCTAAATCATTACGTATAAAGTTTGTCAGGCTTCTTCCTATGACATTCATCATCCCATTTACTTTAAAATTTTAAACTTGGATATATATATATATATATATGAAATGGTTAAATCATATTTAAATTTGATAATTATTCTTATATTAGGTTTTTAATTTTTTTTATTTAAGTTAATCTTTGAATTTGATAATTGTTTCCATATTAGAGTTTAATTTTTTTATCCAAATTTGTCATTGAAATTTTTTATCTAAGTTAGTCCCTGAACTTTAAGATTTTCAATGAAATATCAAGGATTAACTTAGATAAAAAAAATTCAATACATAATGTGAAAACAATTATCAAGTTTTGGCCCCAATTAATGCATTAACCCAAAGAAAAATTGTTGATGACTTGATGATCCCTTTTAGTTAAAAAATTTGAACTTGGATATATTATCAAGCTTTTTTGCTAACCCAAGGTCAAAATAGGGCCAAACTATAAAGAATTCAAAATGTCAAGTTGACGTCACAACTTCGGAGGTTCCTCGTCGTCGCGACAACAAGGGTCCGACGTCGCGACATGACCGTTTATTTCTAGATGGTCCAAATTGGTACCTATTCCATCCACTCATTTATACAAGTTATTCCTGCAAAGTATCATAATTTAATACTCTTTCCTAAGCATTTAATAGCATTTAACACAATTTATGCATAAATGTTACTTCCATTTCACCACTTCATTCAAACATACAAGTAATTACCATGTTGATAACCTTTTAACCCTTTGGCAACTTGCATATACATATGGTCACAAATTTGCAACACCTCATGCATTTCAAATATACCAAATTACCAATTCTAACTTCTAAAGTTAACAAGTTCATACAATATGCAAAATTGACCTGACCTAGGTACATGCCATATAATGCACCAAAGAGAGATTATATAAATATGGTTGAGTCGAGGGTCTCTGGTTAGATGCTTGTAACAGCCTAGTTTAGACCCTAGTAAGAACAGTGGTTTCGGGACCACGAATCCGAGTAAAAATATATATATATATATTTATATTATTTTCTGTGTTTAAAGTATGTGAATTGATATGTGTGAAATTTTCGTACGAAAAATTTTATTGTTGTGTGCTTGATTTAATAAAAAGGACTTAATCGCATAAATTAAAAACTTGATAGTTTAAAGCATGAGGGCCAAATTGTTAGTGGCTTTCTAAGTTGGGACATTTATGTTGTAAATATCCCATTAATAAGTAAGTGGGACGGCATAAAATATAAGTTACATGGTTTTTCTATTATATTAGTAAAGATATATAAGTAAATTAAATATTATATAATATATGTTATATTATAATATAAACATAAAATAAACAAAGCCATATTTGAGTGTTCATATGTTCTTGGTAGCCGAAACTAAACAAAATAAAAGAAAAGAAAGCAAGCTAGGGTTGGTCAATATTCAAGCCCATACAAGGTTCGTTTTGTTCAGATTTTTGATAATTTTTACGTTTTTGAGATCGTTGGTTCGAGTACTACAAAGCCCATGCTTGAATTTTTGATTTTGATGAATATTTTGAGTTGTGCCATTGTTGATAGCTTGTGATTTTTGTGGTTTAATGATGAAAAATGAAAAATATGTTTTAGCTTAACATATTTTGTTTTGGAATTTTTGATAATTTTGAGTAATTAGGACTTAATTGCAAAAATGATAAATTGAGGGATTAAAATGTGAAATTAATGAAATATATGGACTCGTATAGTAATGGTTAAGATTCGGCTAAACATGGGTAATTGGAAATTTTGAGTAATTTGTGTTATTTTGAAATAGGGATTAAATTGTAAAAATGTGAAATGTTATGGGATAAAATGCAAAATGCCCAAATTATGTGTCTTTAGATAAAATTTAATGAAATGTTGAATAAGTGACTTAATTTTGATATTAATTAGATTGGCAAAAGTAGAATTCGGATTTGGATCGGGGGGAAAATCAAAGTGGTTGATTAGTCGTCTCGTTCAGATTATCGTTGTCCGAGGTAAGTCCTTAAGTAATTAAATTTGATTTGTTGCGCGCTTAAGATTATATAATATGATATGTAATTATTTGACCTTTACAAGTTCGATTTGCAATAAGTATATTGAATTTAGGCTATAAAGCCGAATATGAAATGGATGATTTATGTATATAATGTGGCCGAATGACTATTAAGTGATGATGTGAAAGTGTGTAATATGTGTATAAAATTTTATTGTACTTGTTTGTATAAAGTCGAATGTGAATTGAATGGTATATATGTGGTGACCGAATAGCTATTATGAAACAAAGTCAAAGAATGGGATATTTGTATAATAGAAGAATTGTGACTATTGTTCCTACTGGATCGAGGTTGTGTGTGAAATAATTTGTGAATATGGCATATAGCCGAATGGTTATTAAAAGTGAAACTGGGATAGTGAAAAGATTATGTGTTCCTTGTATATGATTATTGAACTGAAAGTTAAAGGGTAGGTGTACATTTTGTGCTTATATTCGAATAAAGCAATTGAATTGCTAATGTGATATGTTATGTGAAATGTGTTAACATGTGAATAAATATGCAAGACACTGGAAATGTATCCGGGCTAAAGTCCCGCAGCAAAAGTCCCGCAGGCTTCGTGCTGGAAATGTATCCGGGCTAAAGTCCCGCAGGCTTCGTGCTGAAAATGTATCCGGGCTAAAATCCCGCAAGCTTCGTGCTGGAAATGTATCCGGGCTAAAGTCCCGCGAGCCGTGCTAAAAATGTGTCCGGGCTAGAGACCCGCAGCTTCGTCTTTGGTCTTTGGTAATATAATTTCGGGTTTTATACCTAGCAGGCCAAGTGCCAATGAATTTGATAAAAGTATACAACTACAAGATCCTACGCTAAGTTGACAAATTGAAAGTGCATTACATATTAAGTTGGCCAGGTACATATCATGTACTCGTATGCGATTTGATTTGGATTAAATTATAAATATATAAAGTGATGCATCTGTGAATAAGTGTTATGACTATAAATATGATCATGATATATTTGGTAAATGTGTGAAGTTATGTAAAGTGATTCTATGTTTATATTCAAATATAAACACTTGGTCCTTGTGGAAAGGTTTGTGGAAGTATATGATTTATTTTTAGGTGATTACGATCATGGAAAATTAAATGTGAATATGATATTGTATTTTATTCGTTTCAATTGAACTAAAGCTATTAGTGAAGCATTTTAATGCCTATGTTATATGAGTTCGATCTTGAATGACATGATATACATGTTTAGATAATTTGAATGCAAGGAATGTGTGAAAGAGCAAATTTGTAATAAATCTGCTTGGGACAGCAACAGTAGCGTGATTTTGGAAAATCACTATAAATTGTGGAAATTGAATTAGAAGCTGAATAAATTATGTAATTAAATCTTAATGAGTCTAGTTTCTTATAAAAGAAATCTTGTAAGCAAAAGAATTGTATATAATGAGATATTTGAAGTGGCGTGAGATAGAGTCAAAATGACTTTGAAATCCCCTGTTCTGTTTTTAGAAAATCATTGTAAATTGTACAATGATGATTATAAGATAAAATTTATATACTTAGACTCCTTAATGAGTCTAGTTTCAAATTAAATAAACGATAACATATTTCGAATTCTGTATAATGAGAAAATTGATTCGTACTGAAGAGTGGTCAGAATAGTCAAATAGTGAAATAGGGGAAACTTCAATAAAAATCTGGTATTGATTGGTAAAACTAAAAATTCTGAAAATTTTATGGATGGAAGATATATTAGTCTATTTTCAGGGAAAATTAACGGAACTTGAATTGGAGTTTCCTAGCTCCAGGTATAAATAATTTAGTGACTGTTGCTCAGGAAGACAGCTTGTAGTGAATTTGTGATTTTGTTGCAAACATGGTTATAACTAGTTAATGAGATGCTTTTCGAGTTCTTATGATCTTATTTGTGATTTTAATATTTGGTTTTAATTGAGTTCAGATTCAAGTGAGGTGAATTTGCTAAATATGCATTATGTTCATGGATACTTGGCCAAAATGGCAATTATCTAGGAATGACTTCTTGAAAATTTGAAGTAATCGATCTATAAGTAAATTAATTGTTTGCATTGCTTAAAACTTACTAAGCATTGAAGCTTACTCCGTGTTCTCTTTTCTATTTCTTATAGGTTTATACTTTAGCTCGAGTTGAAAGAGTCGGAGATATCATCACACTATCGAGTCATTAGGTGAGTTGAGAAGATTGTATATCATCATGGTTTAAGGCATGTATAGGATAGACTATAGGTAGAATGATATTTCGACTTTGTATACATTATAGCCATGCGAAGATGACTTGCTCATTTTGTTTAGGGAAGCCTTATAATTGAACTAAAGTGTTGAAATTTTTTTAGTTATAACTTGATAGTAGTTAATTTGTTATTAGATATTCGGTTATGTTTTGATAGTGAGTCATTTTAGAAATTTTATAAGAGCTCTTATGGAAAATCAATGAGACAGGTTTGCATTGTTGATAATTTATGTCTGGTAAGTATCTTTGACCTTATAGAAGTTTTGTTCAGTCAAGTAATACCTCATAACCTTATTCCGGCAACGGATACGGGTTAGGAGTGTTACAATGCTGGAATCACTTCTGAAAACCTCCAGTTGTACCTACACCTATGCTCAAAGAAACAAACCGTACATTGAGCAATGAAGCTCAGTGGCATTTCCATTATTAAAGTCAATTGCATACATTCAATTTGAATCCGATTTCTATTTAACCAATATACCATTCATGCCAATTCACAATCAACATGTTAATTAACATATAAAACTAAGATTACCAAATATATCATATGAATCAATCCATACATCAATTCAATCTACTAATCTAAAGATTATATCATGTTAAAATACTAGTAACATTGATGCTTACAATTTCTATTTGATTCACAACATTTGATCTTATTAACATGTTATTTGCAAATCGAATCAATTGATTTATCATGTTTTCAAATCGGGCCTCTGGGCTCGTATATCCGGTTTGCATGATCTTTTTCATGCTATTGATATTTATATATCGTAATTCATTGTTGTGTCACCATATCACTTTATCAATCCAATTCATATACCATTTATTCAATTTTACATCTTATACTCCTATTAACCTGACTTGGACTCAAACGGATATATGGATTCCAACCAACACACCAAATTTGGCACATAGTGCCTCATTGAAACATCTGAAGGAAAATACACATAGCACTCATCGACATATAGTCGAAGTAACCCATACTCAATCTATCCTATGGCATGCTAACTATATTCGACTCTATCGAAACAATTAATAGGCTAATCAAATTTTCAATTTAATCTCATAGTTCAATTCATACTTTAACATACTCAATTTATCATCAACTCATCATATGATATAACACGTTTCAGCTCAATTTCATACCAATATCATATATCAATTAAGTCATGCTATTTTTTTATTATATTCAATTTAGTCATTTATCTCGATAATAAATCTCAAACATAACAATTCAATCGATCATGGTCAACTCACCTCAATACCATATTATGCAAAATATAATTAAATTGATCCTGAATCATAGAAATACAAATTGAAAGCTCGCATCTTTCGTCGTCAGCTCTCATATTCCCTTTCCCTCTTTATGGCTTGTCGTCGTCTTTAGTTACGAATAATAATTCAACAATGACACAATATCAAATTCTATCCAGATCACATTCAAATAAAAGTCAAAGATATTTTACAATTTATTCAATTTAGCCTAAACCTAGGAAACCTAGGACAAGTTTAACTTTCAATATCAAGCTTCGGATTAAAATCTGATTTCACATTTACTCATTAAAGACCTTTTACTTTTTACTCTTACCATGATTTTTTTAATAAGTTTACATTTTATTCAATTTGGTCTCTAATGTAACAATTTAGTCATTTTCCTAATCTAAACTTACTTTCTATCAATTTCACACCTAATTCATCATCCACAATGAAAACTTACCAAAATTTCACCAATCGAAAAAATTGATACATGGGCTAGCTAAATCAAGCTCTCATGATTCAATTTCTATAAAAATTAAAGAAAAATGGCTAGGGACTTACTTGCAATTGAATGGTAAAATGCTTGAAAACCCAAAGCTTTCTTTTTTTTCTTTTTCTTTGGTTTCTACGGTTTGATGAAGAAGATGATAGCATCTTTATCTTTCTTTCCATTTTGTGTTCTATTTATACTACAATTAACATGTTTAATCATAACTAATTAATCTTAATCATGATTTAACTTAATTAATCTATATATTAATTAGTTTAATGACATCCATCATCACCGTCCATTAAATTCTATTTTAAGATGTTTATTAACCATTTTAGTCCCTTATATAATTTTTATTTAAGTCCTAAAGCCCTTTTCCTAATTAAAATTCTATAGCGATTGGACTTTTACAATTTAGTCATTAGGCCTTAATTAGCCACTTTTTCGACTAAATTACTTAACCAAATTTCAATTCATCTATTTACTAACTCCGTAAATATCTTTGATCAGCTTAGCTACATCTTCCACTTCCTAAATTAATTCTGGCCCAATGATGTTTTTCTCAATTTTGACCAACATAAAGGCGTTCTACATCATCGACCATATAATGCTTTGTGTGAAGCCATTTGAATGCTTGATTGGAAACTATTATTATACACAAACTCAATTAATGGTATATAACATTCCAAGCTAGATTCAATATCAATAACACAGGCTCACAATATATCTTCCAACACTTTAATAACTTGCTCTGATTGGCCATCAGACTGAGGATGGAATGTTGTGTTGAAATTCAACCTAGCACCTAACAATTCATGCAACTATTTCCAAAATCTTGAGGTAAAGTAAGGGTCTCGGTCGAAGATAATAGACACAGGCATACTGTGGAGTCTAACTATCTCTCGAATATACACTTCGACTAGCTTCAGAAGTGACCAATCAATTCTAACCGCCAGAAAATGAACAAACTTTGTCAATTAGTCCACTATCACCCAGATAGCATTTCTTATATTTGATGAATTCGGTAAACCAGCTATGAAATCTATTGTAAATCATCCCCATCTCCATTCCAAAATTGTAACAGCCCTCACCCGTATCTGTCGCTGTCGAACTTATTACACAAATAAACAAACATTTCTCATACAATTATCAAATTCAAATAGAAGTCATTCATATTCATTCATCAAGTCCCTAATACGAGCCTAGGAGGCCCAAAACATGCTTTAGAAGTGGTTCGGGACTAAATCGATAATTCAGGAAATTTTTAGAAAACTTAGAAAATTTTTCAAAATACAGGGGACACATGCTCGTGTGGCCCGGCTGTGTGGACATTCAAAATGGGATCACATGGCCGTGTCCCAGCCCGTGTTCGACCCCGTGTAACTCTCTGACTTGGGTCACACGGCCAACCACATGCCCGTGTGAGCCCCTGTGCCCTTCGAAATGGCCACACACGTCCGTGTGTCAAGCCATGTGTTAGGCCGTGCCAAATTGTAGGGTATACTGACTTAAGCCACACGACCAAGTCATACGCTAGTGTGCTGGGCTGTGGAGCATACTGACTTGATTTCTAATTAAATACCAGGGGACACACAGCCATGTCACCTGACCGTGTGTCACACACAGCTGAGACACACGTCTGTGTCTTTGCCCGTGTAGACAAAAATAGGCTACTTACCAAGCTGTCTTTCTCACTCAAATTTGCATACACCTATAAAATCCAAATGGCACATAATATAGCATAAATAGGCATTCAAGCAACCTCAACCAAACATAATTTATACCATTTCAATACCAAAAACAATAAGTGTAACACCCCTTACCAAAAACAATAAGTGTAACACCCCTTACTTGTATTCGACACCAAAACAGGGTACGAGGCATTACCGGACTTAAACTCAAACAAACATTCGAAACTGAAACATGAATTTCCACTCAAATTTAAAACTTTTCAAAAACATTCATATCGTCCCTTAAACAAGCCTACGAGGCCTAAAACATGCATTAGGAGTGATCCGGGACTAAACCGAGAACTTTAGAAAACTTTCCAACACTTACAAATTTTTTCATCAAAATAGGGGTCACATGTCCGTATGGCTTGGAACACACCCGTGTGGGTAGGCCGTGTAGTCACACACGCCTGTTTATAACGTCATCAACAAATTGGAGTCACACAGCCAAGTCACACACCCGTGTGTTTAGGCCGTGTCCTTCACACGGCTAAGACACATGCCCGTATCTCTGCCTGTGTGCTCGATACTGAGCAATCTATTTTGCAACAATTTAGGTGCAGGGACACACAGCCGGATCACACGCCCATGGGGCTAACCGTGTGTCTACCCATGTGGACAAAAACAAACCAAGCAATTTTGCCACCCTCACTTGCACACATCTATACAACTTCAATAGCATAATCCATAATGCAAACAAGCAGCCAATACCATCATAACTAAGGCTTAAACATGTCATTTAAAAGCCAACATCTATCAAGCTTAAAACATCATACTTTTCCAAACTTAAAAATACCACCATAATCAAGACAATAACATGACATCCTCATGCCATTATTTATCATGCTTAGAATATCAACCTTTCCACACCAAATCATGCAAAATTTCACATTCACAAATGGCATTTATATATGAATATACTCATAACCAATATTAGCCAACTTCCATGGCTATATATAAAAATGAACTAAACACCATTGCAAGCCAAGACATATGGCCAAATTAATAATGACACATATAACCAAAATACCAATTCCTATACATGTCATAAACTCAAAATACTTGAATTCATCAATACCCAAAGTAATAGCTGGATAGTGTGATAGGATCTCCGATGATCTCCAATCTGAGCTAGCTTATTAACCGTATAGGACATGGAAAAGGAAGTGGAATAAGCTACAAAGCTTAGTAAGTTCGTATGCAAATAATAAGCAACAATAGTCATACATTTGTCATACAACAAACATAACATAACACAACATAAACGTCATTAAATCTTCATAGGCATAACTTACTTAATCACAATGCTTACCCCCTTCAATTTATAAGCATAATTTAATACATCTTAACATTTGCCAAACGATCGTAACCTCTCCAATATAACATACCATAATAATCATTAACAAATCATTTCAAGCCTCATAGTAACATGCACATTAATTATGCGTATTCATATTTTCAAGCCCAAAGCTTAACATCTTTCAATGATTTAAAATCTTAACTTCACATACTTTCATAACCATTTTAATAGGAAATTATGCAAATCTTTTAATTTTTTTTTTTTTTACAAATATCCAATGAATCACAAATCAAGTGAACTAAACATCTTATCTCTCAATTTAATATGGCTCAAAAGCCTAACAGATGATTCTCAACTGAATTTACCATGAATTTACACATCATCAACATAAATACTTATTCACAAGATTAACTTAAGGTCACTTTCATAGTGATCATGAACTCATAATATCATGAAGACAATGCTTATAAACTTTACGTACATACCTGTACGAGCTCGTAACATAGTCATATCTTTTCACATCTTTGACATAATCTTTGAATTAACTGTTCAACCACTTAGAATACTAAAGGATACCCAGGAAACCTCATACACATAGTAAGATGCCAATGCCATATCCCAGATATAGTCTTACATGGGATCACACATCGGTACCGATAGCCCAACTATGGTCTTACACGATGACTCATATCGATGCCATGTCCCAGACATGGTCTTACACGAAATCACATATCGATGCCATATCCCAGATATGGTCGTACACGAAATCACGCGTAACCTTAATGTCATGACATTTGTATCCTATCTATTCTTAAGATTCAACCGGGACTTCTTCGTTATCTTGGCATTATCGAACTTGCTCATAGTATCAATCATATAAATCATATAATATTAAAGCAATTTAAAACATAAATATAGCATTGCATTATTCACATACAAACTTACCTCGATACCAAAAATGGTGAAAAGGACTTAAACGTCAAATACTTGTTTTTCCCTTGTCCTAGGCCCGAATCTCAATTTTCTTGATCTATAATATCAAATTTAGCTCACTTATTAGTCATATTATTTAATGTGACCCAAAAATCGTATTATGAAAAAATTATGTTTTTACCCCTAAAGTTTGACATATTTACATTTTTGCCCCTAAGCTCGAAAAATGAAATTTATTCAATTTCTTTGATTCCCAAGCCTAGCCGAACCTCTTTTATACTTATAGCAGTCCACATTTTTCATTAAATCACACTTTTATGACATATTTGATAACTTTTACAAATTAATCCTTTTAGGCATTTTCACCAAAAATCACTTAGTAAAAGTCGTTTCTCTAACCATAAACATGCATTTTCTACCATTAAACACAAAAATACACACACATTCATCATTGGTCAAAACCCTAGACTTTAACTATATCTCAAATTAATGGTAGAAATAGATAGACCGAGTGATAACGACTTCAAAAATGTAAAGAGCATTAAAAACGGGGCTAAAACGGACTTACAATCGAGCTTGGAAGCTTGAAAAATCCTATCCATGGTTTCCCCTTGTGAAATTCAGCCATGGGGTTGAAGGTGGACAAAAATTGGCTTTTAATTTTTTTAATTCATTTTAGTTATTAAATGACCAAAATGCCCCTAACTTAAAAATATTCTATTTCACCTATTTCATGTCCACTTTTGCCCAAAAATTAACCAATGGTCTAATTACCATTTAAGGACCTCCAATTTAAAATTTCATAGCAATTGGACACCTATAACATGTAGAACTCAACTTTTGCATTTTTTACAATTTAGTCCTTTTGACTAAATTGAGTGCCCAAACGTCAAAATTTTCGAACAAAATTTTCAAGAAAAAATTCCATAAACTTGTAGACTATAAAAATGTAATAAAAATAAATTTTACTATGTCAGATTTGTAGTCCCAAAACCATTGTTCCAACTAGACCCAAAATCGGGCTGTTACAACAAGGCATACAAGTACCACATTAGGCTATTCAATTTTATACCAAATTCACATTCTCAATTCACTTAAATAGTTAACTTCATATATGCACTTTCATTCATGCATCACTTTACCTAAATCACAAGCATACCAATTCTCAATTATTACTCAAATTACCAAATGCGTAACAAAGGCCATTGCACATATATATATATCACCAAATATACCAAAATAAGCCAACACCCATGGCTATATACCAAACCACACAATTAACATTTGCAAGCCAACTCAATTGGCTAAATTCATTACCAAACCACAAACCAAAATGACCATAAGTCCTATACATGCCATATAACCAAAACATAAGCTCAAAAGTACCAAAGTAGAAGCTCGATAGTGTGATGCAATCTCTGACGACTCCCAACCCAAGCTAGCTTTGAAATTTACTGTAAAACATGGAAAAATAAACAAAGTAAGCAATAAAGCTAGTAAGCTCGTATAGTTAATAAGTAAAACTCACCATTTAATCACCATTCAAGTAAAAAGGTTAACATATAATCACATAATTAATCAAGGTCTCATAACTTTCATAGTTTCAATGCTCGTATAGTTTCTGTACATACCTGTACTGATATATATATCTATTTCCCACCATTTCATATCTTTTATATACCTATTGAACCATTCAGAATACTATCGGATACTCAGGAATCTCGCACCTTAAGTGCCACATACATAGTCGAAGTTATCTCTATCTCATATCACATATAATGCTCACTCTCGAGCTATCAACGGGTCTATTCACACAAGCTGACAGTCATGACAAAGCTACACAGTCCTGCTCACACAAACTGATGAGTATCGGCAACACATGCTTAATAACTCAGCCACCGGTAGGACGTACGAACCAACACCCAAATCACATGACCCCTAATGACATGTCATTCGTATCCTAATCTATTCCTAAGGTTCAACCGGGATTACACATTTACCGGATCGTCATCGAACATATCTGTAAATTCATATTCACAATTAATTCAATAACAAAGTATTTAAAACACAATTATATTAATGCTTATTCACATACAAACTTACCTCAATCGCAAAAACGACGAAATGTATCGATTAGTCTAACACTTTGTTTTTCCCCCGATCTAAATCCAAATTTTGCTTTTCTTGATCTAAATGCTAGAATTGAAGATGGCCAAATGGAAACCTTAAATAACTTGTTTTTCTTCTTCAAATTCGGTGGATGTTGAAGATGAATGAAAAGAATTTGATTTTGTTTATTTAATTTTAACTTTATTAACTAAATTATAAAATTAACCTTAAAAACTCTTATTAATTACACCAAATGCCAAGTCACTATTATCCACTATCTCAATAATGGGCTATTTACCACATAAGGACCTCCACTTTAAGGTTTCATAGCTATTAGACACCTTTAGCTAATAGAACTCCACTTTTACACTTTACGCAATTTAGTCCTTTTTATCAAATTAAGCATTTAAACAATAAAATTTCTTAACGAAATTTTCACACAATCATACTATCATACTATAGAAATTAAAATAATAATAATAAAATAAATATTTTGGTCTTGGATTTGTTATCCCGAAACCATTGTTCTGATTTGACTAAAAACGGGCTATTACAAGAATAGATATAGGTTATAACAACCCAACGGAAACTTGATGCTCGACTTTTACTCGTTAATAGGTAAAAAATTTAGCAACATATTCGACAGTCTCCCATTTCATTTCGGGCTACCAATATGATTCTCACAAGTCACAGTAGATCTTCGCACTACCAAGGTGCATAGCAAGGGAACCATCGTGAGCCTCGCATAAAATCAATTTCGTCAATTCAACACTATCAAAAACACTGATTTGATTGCCACATCAATATTGAAATTCTTATTATCAACTTGTTGAGAAAGCTTCAATTTCTCTGCTAATTTAACATCGACAGATTGCGCCTCCTTGATGTAATCAAGCAACATGGGTTTAACTTTCAACTCAGCTAATAGTTTGACATCATCGTAAATATTTAACTGAACGGGTTGAAGGAATATCCAGATGATATTTTACTATTGGCATTGATATATACTTGGATAATCAAAAGCCTGTATCCATCGTTAACATCTTCAAGCTCAACTGATAGGTCGACTAATTGCCAATTTTCTAGTGTCCAAACACTACCATCTTAAGATTTTCATCATTAAGACCCTTTACATAATATTCAACAACTCTTTTTCTTGGCCTCACAAATTTATACTTTAGGTTGAGTATCCTTTTAGTATCACTAGCTTGGATTTTCCTAATAATCCTCCTTTTCATGTCCTCTAAGGTGATATCATTCCTAAACATCATTTTAATAGGAGATTTCAATTGAAATACATCATCAAATGAAATAATTTATCTATTCAAGTGGATTAAGTTGATACACCACCTACCTCTTTTAATCTGATCTTTCATAATTCTTTACCCATTTCCTTTATAGAGGCCTACACGACCGAATCACCCTTACTCCTGTATACGTAATTTTAAGCCGTCATTCCACAATCCATGTTTGATCACCTATACATAACAAGTACATTCCTTCTGATATATATGGTTAGAAAAAACCTTATTTAGAAAATACTTCTTTTTCGTTTACTAATAACTTCTTCTTTATCTCATCACTTCATTATTCACAGTCGAATCATGGTCTTGTATAACACTTTATCATAGCTTATAGAGACACTATGCCTTATTGATCTTTCTAATCACATTTACAAGCCTTGTTGAACGCGTCAAGCAATTTAATACATAATCTTTCAAGAATCACTCCTTTAGGTTACGCCATTGCGAGCCTTACTAGGATACTCCATAAAGGCATTGCTTTCAGATTTTACCGTGTACACCGTTCTTTCAAGTTTTCGCCACAAAGGCTATCATGTTAGAATTTTCCACACATGTTATTTATTCGATGTTCGCTACAAGGGCAGTTCTTAAGAGTGCGCCATGGATGTGATCCTTATGGAGTTTGCCACAAAGGCAATCCTTTCATATTCCGCCACAAAGTCTATCATTGCAAAGTTCGCCACAGAGGCTACCCCTTCATGATTCACCATAAAAGTGTCAATTTCATATTGTGCCACATAGGTGTTCATTTCCTGATGTGTTTAAGGTATGGATTTTCCTAAACTCATGTTATATGAGGTTTTCCCATCATCGTCCTAGGACACAAAGAGAACCTCATTAGGTAATCACTGTCCTTTAGATCCTTTTGGAAGGAGCCATGGCCTTGGGCTTTTCCTTCAATATTCATATCAAATATCGTGTTTTTAGTCCCGACGAAGCCCTTTAGGCTCCACCGCGATGAACATACATAAAATCTCTTAACAGACACTTTTTGCACTGACACAATTCACCTTCATCTTTATCTCCACAACTTACTCTTAATAGACCATACCTATAGCATACATCTAAGACACACATATACGACCAAACCTACTTCTTAGATTTCATACCATAACATGCACTCAATCATATAGTTACATGACCATCATATTATACTTTTCTAGCTTCGGTTTCATCGTTCAATTAGTTTCTACAAAGATATCTGATGTGAAGAGTATACATGCAAGAGTCAATGTAGAGACTTACCTGACAACCATGAAAAATAGCTTCAACTCCAAATCCATTAAACAACTACAGCAACCACTGCTTATAAATTAAAAGAACACCATTAAAACTCATTCACAACCTTTACCATCATCACAAACCCAAATAACATGTAACCTCTCTAACCCGACCTAGACGTTATGGCTAGATTGAGAAGGCTACATTAGCGACCGAAATGGTTACCTAACTAACGTTACTTTTGTATACTTTAAATAAACTCATTTTAGAGAAAAATTGTATTGGCGCTTTGAGTTATTTTTAAAGAGTTCATTTATTAGATAATCTATTCTTAAGACTCATTTTATTATTGATAGTGTTGTTTAAGGAAAAAAATGTTTGCTTGTCATCTTTTTTGTAAAAACTCGATGTTAAACTAATGCAACTAAAAAACTATTTTTCAAGTCATTTTGGAAACTTAGTTGCCTTATCAATTTTTTTTTCAAAAATACTTCATTTGCAATACAGAAAAAATTAGGGAACAATGTTAAATTTTACTTAATTTAGATATCATGCATTTTCCAATTATTATGCTTGAGTAATCCATACATGCAAAAATCCCCAAAAGAAAAGTTACCAAGCCACAAACCAGAAATAATTAAAAATTACAAGCCAAAACCAACAAAGACTTAATAGTACTTATTAAGAATAGTCCGAGGTCCAAGGTGATTCTCTGAATGCCGAGTTCGGTCCTAAATTGAAGGTTTACCTAAAAAGTTAAACACTATTGGGGGTAAGCTTATGAAAAGCTCAGTGTGAGTCAAACAATTATTTAAACAAACATAAATATCGAATACAGTGAAACAAATTAGCTTTAACAGAAGAAAACATAACATCATAGGAGTTTCATATCATTGCATAGCGATTATCAATATTGATTTCAGACGGTGTATGAGCATGGGTCATCATTCATTCGAGTAGCAATTATTAATTTCGATACCATTTAACACAACACATATCATAAATCAATAACATTTGGATATGTCGTGAGCATGATGCAATGCAAAAAGGTTCCTACCCATACCATCTATTACACACCACGAGTTCCCAGAACCCGTCATCTGAACTCCACAACATTATGGGCTTCAGCCCGTTATGGTTAAAACCACCAATAACAGTATGTAGAAATTTATGCCAGTAAAAATGCAGACAAGCTGCCAGTAAAAATGCGATAAATTGCCATTCCCCTCTGATTGTGATTTTCCATGATAAGTTTTATAAATTTATAATTAAATGTTCTTGAGACTAACTAGTATCACGATGTAGGCAAGTGTACCTATCGAACAGTAGTATAGATTTAGGAAGACCAGATTGTCAAACCCAAAGGACTAAAAGTACTAGTAATGACTGTCTTTTTATTATCTAGCCTAAGAAATAAGGGGTTTGTTTTAACTAACTAATTAATTAAACTAAGAAGTTGTAGAAAATAGAATTGGGAAATTACTTTTGGGAAAAACGATTGATTTAGGACAATACCTAAGGAAAAATCCACCTAGACTTTACTTCTTATTTTGGCTCCGAACCGGACGATTTATTCATTTAACTTGTTCCGTAGAAATCCCTAAGTTATGTTATTATCCCTATTCAAGACTAATAACATTTAATCCCTAGGTTGAATAACCGAGACTTTTCTCTAATTAAAACCCTAGGGTTGCATTAACTCGATCTATGGATTCCATTACTAGGTTTCACCCTAATCCGGCAAAATCTTGTCACCCTATCTCTAGGCGCGCAATCAACTCCGCTTAATTATGACAAAGTCACTCTTAGGTAGGGACTATTCATCCTCCAACTAAGAGCATTAACTTGAAGTGATATCCTAAAATACCAAAACAAGAATTAAAAACTCATAATTAAGAACATGTCAAATATTTATCATACGATTCAGAAAATAATAATAATATTCGTCTTAGGTTTCATCCCCCTTAGGTATTTAGGGGTTTTAGTTCATAACTAAATAAGAAAACATCTCAGAATAATAAAGAATACAAAACATAAAGAAAACTCAAAACTCCTAAAGGGAAATTGAGGGGAGATCTTTAGTCTTGATGATGAATCCGTCTTTTAAGATGGAACAATTGGCTTTCTTGGAGTAATTCCTTACTCCCTATACTCTGTCTCCCCTTCAGTCTTCCTCTAGGGTGTTTAAATAGGCTTTAGAATGCCTAAAATCCCTGAAACTTTCCCTTTTCTGAATGGAACTCAGCTAGGGTTCGGCAGGGACACGCCCGTGTGACACCGCCGTGTGCGAGTACTTCAGGCCGTGGTCGAGGCTGAGATATCAACACGCCCGTGCTGAGGTTTATTTGAGCCATGGTCGAGCCTGTTAGATTGGCACGAACGTGTGTTCTGCCCGTGTGAGGAAGTCCAGGCAGTGTTGTTTTCCCTTGTCAGCCCATTTTCTCTAGTTTTGGCCCGTTTCTTGTTCTTTTCGTACTCCTATGCTCACCTAAGTATAAAACATGAAATTAAAGGATTAGGAGCATCAAATTCACCAAATCTAAGGAGAAATCATTCAATAACATGTTAAGCGAGGGATAAAAATATGTATAAATTACGGTTTATCAAATACCCCCACACTTAAGCGTTTGCTTGTCCTCAAGCAAAATCCTCAACTCACAATTAAGAATTCATTTTTCTCAACTTATAATTCCTATCAATAATATCTCAAACTAATCTTATAAGTAATCATACATTGAGAATCCAACTAAAAGAACATTAAAGCTTCAAACATTCCAAGTTGAGTATTTTAATCATGAAAAACTTAGGTATCTCCCCTCATCTATGTTGTTACCATCGATTCGAAATCGCACAGAGTTTAACATCCTCACTAAAGATTCACTGAAATCACTCGAAGTGTTTAAGAACATTGAAATCAGCACTCATCAGTCAACATGAAAAGTTATTACCATAGGCTTGCATAGAAATCAAATCTCCACCACTATAAATTAAGATGATATATCAATCAAAAGGTCTTTAGAGGGTTTTAACGAGACTTGGTTAGAGGGGGTGTTCACAAGCTGAAAGGAAAGGTTAGAATCAAGATTGAGTTGAAAAATTACTTAACTAGAAAAATATTTAACCATCAATAGCGTTCAATAGAGCTTCTTCTCAGAATAAGGAATTTACATACTTGAACTTAAAGATAGAAGACTTCTGCTACTAAAATGTATAATAATAATATATTTTTTTTAAGAACAAGTCAAATAACATAGATTACTATTAAGAATAAGACATAGCTAAGCAATTTATTCAAATCAACTCTCGAAAAAAATAGGGATCAAATTAATTAAGGGGATTTCAACAGTAATGGGTTAAGGGTTAATATTAAGGGTAATACAAGGAATGGCTTGTTAGGCTTAAAGGGTTTCACTAAGGGTTAATCGTGGAGGTAGGCTTTTCATGGCATGAGTGGGTTAATCCTAAGTGCTTCTATCATCTTGACATATCAAATCAAATGGTATGGTCTTGACATGCATAATCAGGCAAGTTCTAGAATAACAATTCGATATTGACACTCTCAAAGCAATAATAAACGTGAGAATGAAAGAATTAATAGATGCTCTTGAAGGCTCAAAATCTCACAAAAATTATGGCTTTTTTATGTTTAAACTTGTAGAATTCAATTCAAGATAATACCTAAACTTAGGGAAACAACCTAAAATTTTAAATTATTAAAAACCAACTTATCATGCTTAATTTTCTAATGTCTTAAAGTTTAAATAATCAATACATGAATGCCTATGTTCTAATTTAAGATATATCAATAAAAACCATAAGTCAATCAAAATTCATTCTAAACATGATATGAGAGATTTACAAGAGAACAAGGCAACATTCAGGGATTTTTCTGATAGTGAAATGATTACCCCCCCACACTTAAGATGTACATTGCCCTCAATGTACAAAGATAGATATATAGAAAAATATAAAATCATAAGATAGGAAGAGAAGTAAAACTTCCTGAGTATTGAATGAATGAACTCCCTAGTTTGGAGTTATATAGAGTGGAGGAGGATACTCTGGTGGTGGTAGTGGTTGGGTTCCACAAATGTTGTGCCAAAAGAATATTATATCTCGTTATTGAGCAGGGCATGGCAGTCATGGAGAGCCTTTTCCAATGGAGTTTGAAGTTCCTAAGTGATTGTGAGCTGTGGAGTTCTTTATAACTGTGAGGAAATCAGGAACTTTTTAAGGAACATTAGGAAGAATAATTATTCATAAAGAAATAGCCGAGATTAAAATTAATTAATAAAACCTAAATAAAAGATAGTGTCAAAAAGGGAAATAATATTTAAATGTCAAAAGTGAAATTAATAAAGACTTAAAAATAGAAATAGAAATAAAACTAAAAATAAAAATAAAAATAAAGATAAAAATTAAATTAGACATCATCATCATCGCAGATCTGCTAGAGAGTAGCATCAATGTTGTCAAATCTTTGAAAACAGTGCTACTCGAATCGGTTGAGGCCCTCAGATATGTCAGCATATGAAGCCGCTGTATGAACTGGACGATGGAAGCGTGGTGGCTGAGAAGATGGATCCTCGTGCTGGGTAGGGACATCATCAGTAATGTCTTCTGGAGCCTCCTCCTCGATAGATTAGGCGAGACGATATTGGGGAGGGTAGGTTCCTCGGTGCCTCTCGATCATCCTCATGCTAAGCATGCCCGAGATGCCTTGTGGAGACATCTGGCCAATAAGGGTCAGGGATGATTCTTGGGCTTTGGCGTCGAGGAGTCCGAAGTGTCGGGCCAGTCTAGTCACGTAGGGGCCAATGGAGATAACCTCCCTCCTATGTCGCTTCGTCTGGTGGTGAATGACAAGGGCGATAAAGTATGCGAGGTCAAAGACGTGCCCGTTTGACATACACCATACGTAGTAGACATCGTGGGTAGTGACGACGCTGGTACTTTCTCTCCGCCCTGTCAAAGTGTGAGATAGAATGTAGATACCTTAAGGACGGAGGGAGAGATGATGCATAGGTGTGACTAGGGTCATAGCTGGCCGAATGTGGGACGAGGGTGTCCCAGCAACGTGAGGGAGAATGATGGATGTGGTGGTTGAGAGCATGTAAATCATTCTCTTCTCTGAACTCTTCTGTATATAAGCCCAATGTAGTGCCAAATTCTGGGACGCTTAGTTGGGGGACTAATCCACCTAAGCGAAACTGGATCGTGCTGGGATCATCGTAGTTCGTCATTACCATTTGAAGATGGAACGCTAGGCATAGTTCCATCGTGAGCTCTAAGTATGTCGGCTCGATGATCCCAAAGAATAGCTCCCAAGGATCAGTGGTAAGGAGGGCCCAAATCGCATCAGCCAACTGAACTTGTTCTACCACAGCCCAGTCGATGCAGCGGCCCGCAGTTAAAGGTCGGGTCCATAGTATTTGGAAAAGTCCTTCTTGGGGCCCGTTTGGGAACTGTAGGAAAGGGTGGCGAATTTTCGCGGTAGGACCCGAGGAAAATGACACTCCCTTCCTTTTCTTTGAGGCGGGGACAGAGGCTTTCTTTCGTGAAGACGACATGGTGAACTGCAATCAAAACCATTAATTCATCTTGGTCAACGTAAAAAAAATTGTAAATAATTTTAGACACAACACTTAACAAATCTAACTAAACTAATCCATTTTATAACATATTTTTGTGGCATTACATGATAGTAGCATGAATAACTAAAAAAAATTTGGCAAATAATAGGAAGCATTTGAAAACTATGAGTATTGAGTTAGAATATGTGAAAAAGGCATGAGCATTCCACCTATCCTAACCATGAATATTTTACTGTAAACTAATCAAATAGAATAGAGGAATCATGCAATGGGTAAGAACTTTAACTTGAACAAGATGATAATTATCCTAGATATGACATTTGAGTGATAAAAAAATATGGAAATAACATGAAAAATTGCATATTATTATGATAAATAGCCTTAGAAATCAGTAAAATAGATAAGAAAAGAGTGAACAAACGCTAGAAATGGGAGAATAGGCGTCAAAAATAGAGTTGGAGGCAGCGCACGGGCGTGGCAAGGAGGCCGTGTGGAATTACAGCGGCTAGGGTTAGGGATTTTGAGTGAAGAAGACAATGAATTGTGCAGCCTATTTATAGATTTTGGGCCACACGGCCAAGGGACACGCTCGTGTACCCCAATTTCAGCTCGTGTGTTTCACGTTTTTCCTAATTTTGACATGCCTGACATTCGCCCCACGCCTGTGTACCTTGGGCATGTTGGTACACACGGCCGTGTCGCACGATCCTATCTAGCTTCATTCGCTTCTCCCAAGCCCGTGTATGCTGGCCCATGCCCGTGTTAATTTGACAGGTTCAACCACAGATACTAGACTAGGGCGTGTCGCACGCCCGTGCTAGTTTCTCAATTTCAACCACGGTCCTAGGGCACGGGCGTGTCGCACGCCTGTGTTGTTTTGGCAGGTTTGCCCACGGACATGTCGTACGGCCGTGGCGATTTATTGTAGCCCATGTTTTGGGGAAATCTTTGCCCTATTTTCAGACAGTCCTAAGCACGCTCGTGTGTTTGACCGTGTCTCTGTGGTGAACCTATTTTCAAGAGCTTCGTTAGTAGGTTAGGTGTTAAACACTAAACTTTAAAGAAGTTAATATAGTTAGTGCTCGGGTTGCCTCCCGAAAAGCGCTTATTTATAGTCTAAGCTTGACTTACGTCTCCGTTGAATGGTCATGGTGATTTGAGGAGTTCATACTCCTCATTCCTGCTATCAATCTCATTAAAATAAGGTTTTAGAAGGGTGTTGTTTAACTTAAAAGTCCCAAACTTGGGATGACTTACCTCAACTATACCAAATGGGAAAATACTAAGTACCGTAAGAGGGATTTCTTCATTCGGGTTGGCAGTAACAATGTGAGGATCTGCAGCATCTAGTAAGAATTTATCTCCAACCTTAAGTTGATTTGGAGAGGTATCGCGTTCTGGCGTAGTTTTGGTTTATCGCATTTTCTCGGTTTATGTGTTTGCCATTCATCTAGCTCCTTGATTTGTAGCCTTCGTTCTTCATGAATGGGTTCTCTATTATTGCTTGAACATGGCTCATGTACATCTTTCGCACTCATTTCCTGCAAAGTAGAATGCACCATATTGTCAGTTTTATTAGAATGGTTTATATAATCACCTTCAATTTTTTATGTGTTGCCAGAATTACGAGCTTGAAGGGTGATTGTTTCGTCTCCCACACGAAGTGTGAGTTCACCTGTGCCAACATCAATAATCGTTTTAGCAGTTGCTAAAAAAGGCCTCCCTAAAATCAAAGGGGTGTTATTATCCTCCTCTATGTCTAGAACAACAAAGTCAACGAGAAATATAAATTTATCGATTTTAACTAGTACATCTTCAATAATACCCCTAGGAAATCTTATAGTTTTATCTGCTAATTGAATGCTCATCCTAGTTTGTTTGGGTTTCCCAAGACCTAGTTGCTTAAACATTTTCTAAGGCATGACGTTAATGCTAGCCCCTAAATCAGCTAATGCATTATTAACATCTAAACTACCAATTAAGCAAGGAATTGTAAAACTCCCTGAATCTTTTAATTTGTTGGGTACCTTATTTTGCAGAATAGCTGAGCAAACTACGTTTAGTTCCACATGCGACACTTTATCCAATTTCTGCTTGTTTGCTAAAAGCTCCCTTAAAAATTTCATTACATTCGGAATCTGCGATAGAGCTTCAATAAACGGTAAGTTAATATGTAATTTTTTCAAAAGTTTAAAGAATTTACCAAATTGTTAATCTGAACGGTCTTTCCTTATCGCATTAAGGTGTAGCACTCGAGGTTTAAATTCTACACCCACCGTTTTGTTTTTATTATGACCTATCTCACCTTTACCTTTGCTCACCACAGTTTCTTGCCTCGGTTCTGGCTTAGGCTCAACGACATTAATTGTATTGAGCTGTACCCTTGGGTTAGGCTCAGTATTACTTGGCAAGCTTCCTTGTGGTCGTTCGAAGATTAGTTTGGACAGTTGGCCTATCTGAGTTTCGAGCCCTTGGATCGATGCTTGTTGATTTTTAAGTGCTGTCTCGGTATTCTGGAAACGGGTTTCTGACACCAAGATGAATTTGGATAGCATCTCCTCAAGGTTCAGTTTCTTTTCCTATTGATAAGGTAGCTGTTAAAAACCCAGAGGAGTTTGTGGCCTTTGATTCCCTTGACCACCCCAGGAGAAATTTGGGTGGTTCCTCCAACCTGCATTATAAGTATTACTATATGGGTTATTTTGAGATCTAAAGTTATTGTTACCCATATAGTTGACTTGTTCCTCTTCAGTTGTAGGATTGAACGATTGATATTCTGTATGCACACCTCCTCCACTTGAATCACACCTCATCACTGGATATGCCTGCGTAGAACTAAGTAAACCATCAATCTTTTTATTCAAAAGTTCTACCTGATTTGATAACATAGTAACCGAATCGACATTATAAACGCCTGCTGTTTTAGTCGGCTTAGTCCTCATGACTTGCCACTGATAGTTATTTAGTGACATCTCCTCAATAAATTCGTAAGCCTCTTCAGGTGTTTTGTTGTTGATGGTTCCACCAGCGGCTGTGTCAATTATCTGTCTTGTCAAGGGATTCACACCATTGTAGAACGTTTGAACTTGCAGCCATAGAGGTAACCCATGGTAAGGGCACCTTCGCAGTAGGTCCTTGTAAAGAGTCTCTAAATCCATCTGCATAAAAGAAGAGATATCATTACGTAACTTAGCTGTTTTAGCCGGTGGAAAATACTTTAATAAAAAAAATTCAGTCATTTGTTCCTAAGTAATGATGGACCCTCGTGGTAACGAGTTCAACCACTGTTTAGCCTTCTTCCTCTGTGAAAAAGGGAATAACCGAAGACGAATGGCTTTATCAGAGACGCCATTAATTTTAAAAGTGTCACAAATTTCTAAGAAATTCGTTAAGTGAGGGTCGGGGTTCTCATCCTGCAAACCATCAAACTGAACAAATTGCTGTATCATTTGAATCGTGTTAGGTTTCAATTCAAAATTATTTGCAGCAATAGCAGGCCTAACTATACTTGACTTAGTTCCTATTAAATTAGGTTTAGCATAATCATACATAGTACGAAGAGAAAGATTCTGATTTACTAATTCAGCGGGTATCGCAGGAGGTAGCTGATTGTCTTGATTTTCAGTCATCTCCTCGGTTGTAGTTGAGATATCGTCCTCTTACTCTTCCTCTGTGTATCTTAGGCTTCGCCTTATTTCTCATAGGTTTCTACGAGCTGTGCGATCGATCTCTTCGTCAAAGAGCAGTGGTCCCGACGGGTTTCTTCTAGTTATAAACTATAAGAACCTGTCAGAAGAAAGAAAAAGACAATTAGTAAATAAAATTAAAAATAAAAATTAAATTAAATTCCAAGAAAAATAAATGGCTAAAGTAATAAAAATTAAGTTTTCCTAATATTTTAGTCCCCGGCAATGGCGCCAAAAACTTGATCGTGATTTTCTGTGATAAGTTTAATAAATTTATAATTAAACATTCTTGAGACTAACTATTATCACGATGTAGGCAAGTGTACCTATCGAACAGTAGTATAACTTTAGCAAGACCGAATTGTCAAACCCAAAGGACTAAAAGTACTAGTAATGACTGTCTTTTTATTATCTAGCCTAAGAAATAAGGGGTTTATTTTAACTAACTAATTAATTAAACTAAGAAGTTGCAGAAAATAGAATTAGGAAATTACTTTTGGGAAAAACGATTGATTTAGGACAATACCTAAGGAAAAATCCACCTAGACTTTACTTGTTATTTTGGCTCCGAACCGGACGATTTATTCATTTAACTTGTTCTGTAGAAATCCCTAAGTTATGTTATTATCCCTATTCAAGACTAATAACGTCTAATCCCTAAGTTGAATAACCGAGACTTTTCTCTAATTAACACCCTAGGGTTGCATTAACTCGATCTATGGAATCCATTATTAGGTTTCACCCTAATCCGACAAAATCCTATCACCCTATCTCTAGGCGCGCAATCAACTCCGCTTAATTATGACAAAGTCACTCTTAGGCAGGGACTATTCATCCTCCAACTAAGAGCATTAACTTGAAGTGATATCCTGAAATACCAAAACAAGAATTAAAAACACATAATTAAGAGCAAGTCAAATATTTATCATACGATTTAGAAAATAATAACAAGATTCGTCTTAGGTTTCATCCCCTTTAAGTATTTAGGGGTTTTAGATCATAACTAAATAATAAAACATCTCAGAATAATACAGAATACAAAACATAAAGAAAACCCAAAACTCCTGAAGGGAAATTGAGGAGAGATCTTCAGTCTTGATGATGAATCCATCTTCTGAGATGGATCAATCGGCTTCCTTGATGTAATTCCTTACTCCCTATACTCCGTCTCCCCTTTAGTCTTCCTATAGGGTGTTTAAATAGGCTTTAGAATGCCCAAAAGCTCTAAAACTTGCCCTTTTCTGAATGGAACTTAGCTAGGGTTCGGCAGAGACACGCCCGTGTGACACGGCCATGTGCGAGTACTTCAGGCCGTGGTTGAGGCTGAGATATCAACATGCCCATGCTGAGGTTGATTTGGGCCATGGTCGAGCCTGTTAGATTGGCACGGGCGTGTGTTTTGCTCGTGTGAGGAAGTCCAGGCAGTGTTGTTTCCTTTTTCGGCCTATTTTCTCCGTTTTTGGCCCGTTTCTTGTTCTTTTCGTCCTCCTATGCTCACCTAAGTATAAAACATGAAATTAAAGGATCAAATTCACCAAATCTAAAGAGAAATCATTCAATAACGTGTTAAGCGAGGGATAAAAATATGTATAAATTATGGTTTATCACCCTCGGTACTCCAGATGCAGTGCACTAACTACAAATAACGTGGACTTAATATGCCTCCAGTACTCTATGGAAATCCTCCGTCAACCATAAAGTCCCAACCAAGTGTATATGCAATATGTCACACAATCTCATACATAACCATATCTAAATACTTTTCACATTCATTTGACATGCTCAACATGTCCTCAATAGTCACATACTTTCAGTAAATAGAATATGTGTTTCAATCTTTCAAATTACCATTATGATTGTATCAATCAATATCGTTCAATTTCACATACTTTACGAATTTTTGTTGTGCATAAATAACATCCTTTTCAGTACACAATATAACAAATATTGCATGCGTTTAAATCATACATAAGCTTAATATCTCAACATATTATATCATTCAGTCAAACATTCTCATATCTCATAACTCAAATATGCAATTACAAACTCAATCAAACATTCATACTTTAAAACTAGCAATTTTGCCAACATGTCAATCTTTTAAGGCTCGAAACATACATGGTTCAGTCACTCACAAAATCAATAATTAACCTATTAAGTCAATCCAATCAGTAAGCTAATTTATCAAATATAACATGATATTTAACATTTTCAAACAATTTTATGAGTTTAGGACCCACACCTTATTTTTGCTTCCTCGCAGCACACTAGCGAATCTTTCAATTTTCCTTAATAATTCCTTAAATGAACCAAAACCAAAATTCAGTATAAATTCAATCAATTTACCATTAAACCAGCCCCCAAACACCCACTTATGAGTTCAAACCAATCTTTGAAATTATAATTATTTTATGAATCCAAACTAGTTAGATTCCTTACATTGTATCGATGCGAATCGTACGTACAACCGTTCTTCACCTTTACAGATGATTTGGGGTGTTTGGGTCAGCACATACTTCAATAATATACCAAAAAAAATAGCTAATTAATGATTAAATTCCTTCGTTTAATCAATTCATAACCTTCACCCAACAACTATGTCGGAATAACAAACTAGTTACCTTTAATTGCATTTACGTTACATAATTTGTGGGATAAGATTGGTTGATTGATCAAGAATGTCTCTCCCTAATTAACATATGATTAAAGGCTAATCAGGAGGATCCAAGAACACAATTTAATACTAGAAAAATATGGGAAAGACTCAAGAAACAAAACATCCCCCTTTCTTGCACATAGGCACACGCATCACCACCCGTGGTGGCCAAAATTGAGGTTGAATTTTAAAATGGTTTGAGATCTCATTAAAATCTGGAAAAAAAAAACCTTTGAAATCATTTAAAATCCCCTAAATTCTAGATTTGGAAATTTTAGTTTTTAATTGACAACATTAATCAAGAAATTGAAGAGAAAAGAGATCTTACCCAAGCTAGTTAAGAGAAAAGGCAATGGCACTTTCGTGGCAATGTTCGGGATCGATCTTGGGGTTCAATGTAACAACCCAATTTCAGTGAAATCAAACATAGTGGTTTCGGGACCACAAATCTGATCCAAAAATAAAATTTATTTTAATTTTATTACATGGTCCATATTATGTTAGAAATTTCATCTGAAGATTCTGATAAGGAAATTTTACTGATTATGTGTTTAATTTCGGGATTGACTAAATCGCATAAAATGCAAAGGTTGAATTCCAGTGGCTAGAAGGATTAAATAGCTATGGAATTCAAAACTTGAGGTCTTTATATGGTGATTAGACCATTAAAGAAAAGTATGTAGATATTTTAGTGACTCATCCATGGAAATTTAGAAAAAGGGTAAGGACTAAATTGGAAATTGAAAAATGTTTAATTAATCAAAAAGATGATAAAAGATATCATCTTGTTTTTCTCATCATCTTCCCCAAAATTCTATGGGATCCCTAGGAGGCTTAATTGAGAAAGTTTTCTTGATCCATTTTTAGTAATTTTGATATTTTTGAAACCGAGATAGCTTAATCTATTTATTTGTGAAATGTGTGAAATTGATGATTAAAGTTATTCCTATAGATCCAGACAACACAAATTTGAGGTTAGATCGAGGGAACGGAAAGGTTTTAGATTAGTAGATTATTTACGCGAACAAGTGTCGAGGTAAGTTCGTGTAATTTAATCGAGCATGTAAATATGTTAACTTGAATCTTATGATTGTATGCAATATGATTTATATTAACGTGAATATTATAAATGTGTGAAATGATTACATGTTCGAAAATGTTTGGAAAAAGGGCAAAGTCTCGTTTGAATATTGAATTTCGATGGATAAATGTGATTGCCTTATAAAATGAGATCCTATAGTTGTTGCTGACGGCATTTAGCTCGGACGAGTAATCCTATTGATCTCATTATAGAAAGGATTTAGCCCAGACAGGTAATCCTGGTATAATCATTCTCGAGCATATGTTACAATTAGGATTTAGCCTGGACTGGTAATCCTATAATACAATATGTGGCTCAAGAGTGTGATCTTTGATTAAATGCCCTAATGGGTAATCTTGAATAAGAATTGACGGGTTATTGAATTGTAAACCTTGAGTGTACTACTTGAGTATCCATCAGAATTTTAATGATTCAACGGACAAAACTCCTGGCATCATGTGAGAATTATGAGATGAAATGGTAATGTCTTGAAAGAATATTGCATGATGAGCTCATCTATGTTTACTTGATATATATGAAAATTTTGTGACTAACATGTTTGATTAAAAGCATGTGTTTAGGAATTTTTTCCAAATGGATGGAAAACATGATATTGTATGCTTAGATTTAATAAACAGGGTTGGTAAGTTTAGTTTTCGTTATACGAATTTACTAAGCATGTAATGCTTACTAAATTTTATTTTCCCTGCTTTATAGTGCTCAGAAGCTCACGAATGTTGGAGATCATTGGAGCAACATCACACTATCCACTAGCTTATTTTGGTATATATAGTAAAATCATTTCAGTATAATGGCATGTATAGGCTAACTTGGCCATAGATAACTTAAATATGTGATTTGTAATCTAGCCATTGGAATGACTAGTAACGATTGTTTCTGATATACTTGTAATGTCATACTATGGTAGCTACATACATGTTAAATGGTTGTTCAAATTATGCCTAACATATGAAATATACCAAGGAAAGATTATAAACCAGTCTGCATGAAATGATATGCCATGTTAAATGATAGAGATTGTTTAATTTGAATGCTTGAAATGGTTAGTATTTGGATGTGAGTTTAAGTGCAGGTTATTGGTGAATTTTGGGTAAGAAATGAAGCTAGAAATGACTTCATTTTGTCCACACGGGTAGACACATGAGCATGTGTCTAAACCGTGTGTGATACACGGGTAGACACATGGGAGTGTGTCTAGACCGTGTGTGACACACGGCGTGGTACATGGGTGTATAGTTAGCTGTGTGTCCCCTGCATCTTAAATTTGAGAAACAGAATGCTCAGATTTGAGCACACGGGCAAATACACGGGCATGTGTCTCAGCCATGTGTGTTACACGGCCTAGAACACGGGCGTGTGTCTTGGCCGTGTAAAACCTGCACCTAATTTTGAAGAATTTAATTAACCACACGGCCTAGCACACGGGCATGTCCTTGGGTCACACGAGCATATCCCTTGGACCACACGGGCGTGTGTGCCCTATATCTTGGAAAATTTTAAAAATCTTTTGAAAGTTTTTCTGAGTTCCCGAATTAGTCTCAATTCGATTCTAACACTCATATTGGGCCTCAAGGGTCCATTCAAGGGACGTTATGAATAATATTGGTAAATGAATAGATTTTTACATGAATTATCTGTAAATGTTCTAGGAACTCTAGTAACGCTCTGTAACCTTGTTTCTAGCGACGAATACGGGTTAGGGGTGTTACATTCAAGATTTCAGATTTAGGGTTGATTTAGATGAGGATAAATGGCAGCAATAGACTAATGGAGATGGTGCACAATCTTGATGCAAAAAGAAGAAGACAGATATGGTAAAATAGGAGGTGTAAGCGATGACAACAATGGGAAAAAGAAAGAAAATTGAAGAGAAAAGAGGAGAGGAAGAAGGTGAATGGCTAGGGTAGGGAAAAATTGAATTAAAGGTTGTAAATTACAATAAAAAGTTGTATTTATACTTAGGGTTCAAGGGTATGGATGGCCCACACATTAAAAAAACAAGGGATTTTGCAAATTTTAATTATTTCGCAAGGGAAAGGATTTGAACTTGGGACCTCATTTAACTTCCTTACTTTCTCATATTTCTTTTAACCATTAGGCTTTTTCCTTATTCTTGAAATAATTTTGCAATATTTATTTTAAAAATAAGGCATGCCATATACTAGGGTTTAAGGAAAAATTTACAAAATAATAAAAATGATGCAAAAGAAGGGATTTGAACTTAGGTTTCAAGAGATATTTCACTAACACTTAACCAACAAACCAATACCTAATTTATTTCCTAAAAATGCGTAGATAATCTAAAAAATTAAGGCATGACCACTCTCTCCCGATTCACAAACCCGATTCTACTAACCCTTGATTTTTGGGATGTTACATAACCCTTATACTAAGTCTTAATTGTTCATCTTACTATTCATGTACTCTTACAAACCTACTCTTTCATAGCACAACATGCAGAGTCATAAAACTTACCTTGACATGGAGAAATCACTGATAAAATCTGGGATCTCAACTTTAGCTTAAAGAAATGCCTTCGATTCCTCAAGCCTCAGATAACCTTGTCTTAGAAGAAAGAAGAAAAGAACTAGACGTTTCCCAAACTTGAATATCTATTATTATAATCTAAGTTCTTATTGAAACTTGACAAATGTCACATCATTACTAAATTGTTTTATCAAAAGTCTACAACTTCCGAGATACCTAATTGAATATTATCTTATCTTTTAACTATTCTGGTTCACATTCAATTGGTTCCTAACCAACTTACCTTGCAACTCAACTTGCACAGTACCACAGTTAATGGACACACTATCCCTGACATAAACTCATATTCTCAGTACCAATTTTACTTGGTCCCTGATCTATTCCAACAAACATAGCCACCTGACAAGGAACCATTATTAACTAAACCCCATAATGGTACACGCTCGCTCTATAGGCTGAAAGATGCACGGTAATATCCTGAATTAGAGCTTAATCGGAATACTGGTTTCGAGACCACAAATCTGAGATAGAAATAATTATTTTATAATTATTTTGATGATTATGATATGATTGCATGATTGTGTGAAAATCTCGTGATGAAATTCTATGCCTAAAGTGTTTAAATTGAAAGTAGGGACTAAATCGAATAAGTTGCAAAATTTGCATTCTAGAAGTTTTTAGTATGAAATTGCATTGAAATATTAATTAGGAGGTCTTAAATAGCAATTTGACCAATTTTAAGTTCATGGACAAAATTAGGACATGGAAGGAATTTTTGAAAGTTTAGTAGTAAGGGCATTTTGGTCATTTAATTATTAAAATGAATTAAAAACAAAATTAAAAGCCAATTTTTGTCCATCTTCTTCATTAGGCCGAAATTTCAAGGATTCTCCATAGCTAGTGTAATATCCCGAATTAGGGCCTAATCGGAATAGTGGTTTCGTGACCACAAATCCGAGATAGAAATAATTATTTTATAATTATTTTGAGGTTTATGATATGATTACATGATTGTGTGAAAATTTCATGAAGAAATTCTATGCATAAAATACTTAATTTGAAAGTAGGGACTAAATCGAATAAGTTGCAAAACTTGCATTCTAGAAGTTTTTAGTATGAAATTGCCTTGAAATATTAATTAAGAGGTCTTAAATAGCAATTTGACCAATTTTAAGTTCATGGACAAAATTAGGACATGGAAGGAATTTTTGGAAAGTTTAGTAGTAAGGGCATTTTGGTCATTTAGTTATTAAAATGAATTAAAAACAAAATTAAAAGCCAATTTTTGTCCATCTTCTTCATTAGGCCAAAATTTCAAGGGTTCTCCATAGCTAGGGTTTGTTTCAAGCTTTCAAGCTCCATAGTAAGTGATTCCAAGCCCCGTTTTTAATGTTCTTTACGTTTTGAGTCCCTGTGAGCTCGATAAAGCTTATGCTAGCAATAATTTAAGTTAGGGTTCATATTTGGAAAAATACCCATAGGTGAAATTTGTGTATTTTGGTGTTTTATGATAGAATATGAGGTTTTAAATTATGTTAGACAACTTGTGCTACTCGGTTTTAGGTAAAAACGAGTAAAGGGGCTTAATCGGTAAAAATACCTAATAGTCATAAGTACATGTTAGAGTGTGAATTTGATGTTACCATAGAAGGGAAAAAATGATCAGCATGTCATAAAACATAAGAATAAGGAATAAAGTTTAATCCCGAGCCTAGGGGCAAAAATGTAAATATGTAAAAGTTTAGGGGTAAAATTGTAATTTTGCCAAAATTTGGGTTAAGGATTAATTTGATAATGTGAGTATTAAATAAGCTAAATGTGTTATTTTAGATCAAGAAAGACGTGGAATCGACCTCAATCGAGGAAAAGAAAAGATTGTGGACTAAATTGCAAAATCTTTGTATTTTGGTACCAAGGTAAGTTCATGTGTAAATAATATAGTATAATTGTTATTTGTAAATTATTGATGTTAATTATATGATATGCTGATTTTTATTATGAGATATATGCTTTGTGGTTATTTTCGAATAAAATGCAAATTATTTGTATTATTTGTTAAATATAAAGTGCTACCGAGTATTGGTTTCTTGTATTTTACTAAGATGGCAAGGATATGTGTTCGAGGAAAATCCCGCTTTGAACCTTAGGAATAGATTAGGATACAAGTGACATGTCACTAGGATGGTTGAGCATCCGAACTCGTTGAGTTGAGTCCGAGTTCACTTATGGATGCGAATGTTCGAACTCGTTGAGTTGAGTCCGAGTTCGAGAGATGTAACTAGGCATCCGAGCTCGTTGAGTTGAGTCCGAGTTCACTTATGGATGCGAACGCCCGAGCTCGTTGAGTTGAGTCCGAGTTCGCTTATGGGCTGGTTACATGATTGCTTGATTGCATATATGGCACTTATGTGCAAGTTATCCATGTATCCGAATTATATTCCGATGTGTTCAACGGGTAAAGTTTTACTCAAATGGAGGAACATTCGAGATGTAAAGAGACGTATTGGTAAGTGATGTGAAATGGATATTTTGGACAGGTATGTATTTAATCCTCGGGTTGAGTATTGATACAATCACGATAAGGTAATAAGATGATGAAAAATGATTAGAAATGTAATATGTGTTTTAGTGATGCATGCTAATGTTGATTGGTATGACTGTTTGTTATGTTACTTATTATTTGCATATGAACTTACTAAGCATTTATGCTTACTCCCTCCTTCTTACTCATTGTAGTTTTGGACAAGCCAGCTCAGGAGTCGGGATAGGTCGAAGGCTCAGTCACACTATCTGGGAGACTTTTGGTAAATGGCTTGTAAATTTAAGTATGGCATGTATAGCAAATACCTATTTTGTGCAAATGATCTTATGATATGGTGATGGAATGGTTGAGAAAATGTTTGACAATGATAAATTATGAAAATGGTTAGTTTAGATTATGTTTGATGTTAAGGAAAATTATTAAGATACTTTGTGCATAAAAACTCATAAAAGGGATGAAATTTGCCATAAACAGAATACTGCAGCAACACTGACCTGAGTTTGAAAATTTACTAAAAATCATAGAAATTGAATCTGGTGATGGAATATATATCAAATTGAATCTTATTATGTCTAGTTTCACATGAAACAAATGAAAAAGGTAAAGGAATTATATGTTAAAAGATATTTGAATTTTAGTGAAACAGGGTCATAACAGTTTCTAAATCCCCTTTTCCAACTTTATAAATTCACTAAAAATTTTAAATATATAATTAGGTGGTGCATTTTATATTCTCAGAATCCTTATTTAGTCTAGTTTTATTAGAAACAAACCTCATGATCATATGAATTTTTTACAGAGAGAAATATGGTTCGTAGTAAACAGAGGTCAAACCAGTCAAGTCTTGAAACAGGGGTAACTTTAACTAATAAACTGTACTAATTGGCTCAACCAAAAATTCTAGAAAAAAATTAGTAGATAGGTATATGAGTATAGATTCAAGGAAAATTTACGGATCTTAATTTCGAGTTTTGTAACTCGAGATATGATTTTTATTGTGACTGTGACGCAAGTAGTTTAAAAGCTGTGAATGTAGAAACAAATAATCCAAAGTTCTAAAAATGTTAAATTAAGCTTAGTAACACCTCTTACTCGACTCCGGCGACGGTCTCGGGCGTGGGGGCGTTACAGCTAGGGTTTGTTTCAAGCTTCCAAGCTCCATAATCAAGAGAAACGGGAATCAAGTCGCGATCGAGGAAAAGAAAAGATTGTGGACTAAACTGCAAAATCTTTATATTTTGGTACCAAGGTAAGTTCATGTGTAAATAATGTAGCATAATTATTATTTTTAAGTTATTGATGTTAATTATATGATATGCTGATTTTTTATCGTGAAATATTATGCTTTGTGGTTAATGTTGAGTAATAAGCAAATTATGTTTACTACTTGATAAATATGAATTGCTACCGAGTATCGGTTCCGATATTTCGTGGAAGACGGCAAATGTCAGATCGAGGGAAAAATCCCGTTTGAACCTTAGGAATAGATTAAGATACAAGTGACATGTCACTAGGATGGTTGAGCATCCGAACTCGTTGAGTTGAGTCCGAGTTCACTTATGGATGCGAATGTTCGAACTCGTTGAGTTGAGTCCGAGTTCGTGAGAGGTAACTAGGCATCCGAACTCGTTGAGTTGAGTCTGAGTTCACTTATGGATGCGAACGCCCGAGCTCGTTGAGTTGAGTCCGAGTTCACTTATGGGCGGGTTACATGATTGCTTGATTACATATGTGGCACTTATGTGCAAGTTATCCGTGTATCCGAGTTATATTCCGATGTGTTCAACAGGTGAAAATTTCTATGAAAGGGAAGAACACTTAAGATACAAGTGACGTTTTGGTAAGTGTTGTGAAATGGGCACTTTGGACAGGTATGTACTTAACCCTCAAGTTGAAAATAGATACAACAACGATAAAGTGGTAAGATGATGAATGATGTTTAGAAATGTGATATATGTTTTGGTGATGCCATGCTAAGGTTGTTTGGTATAATTGTATTGTTATGTTACTTGTTATTTGCATATGAACTTACTAAGCATTTATGCTTACTCCTTCCTTTTCATTCATTGTAGTTTTGAACAAGTCAGCTCGGGAATCGGGACAGGTCGAAGTTTCGATCACACTATCCGAAGGATTTCTATTGGTAAATGGCTTGTAAAACTTAAGTATGGCATGTATAGCAATGTACCTATTTTGTGTAAATAATTTTATGATATGGCCATGTTTGGTTGAGAAAATGTTTGATATTGATAAGTCACGGTGATGGCTAATTAGATCATGTTTGATATCATGGAAGTTTAATAGGTTATCTAGTTCATAAAAAAATTCATGGAAAGATGAAACTTGCCTTAAAACAGAATATTGCTGCAGCAATGACATGAATTTGAAAAATC
Source organism: Gossypium anomalum (assembly GCA_025698475.1). Classification (NCBI taxonomy): domain Eukaryota; kingdom Viridiplantae; phylum Streptophyta; class Magnoliopsida; order Malvales; family Malvaceae; genus Gossypium; species Gossypium anomalum. The sequence continues at coordinate 66,920,926 of CM046963.1, forward strand.
ACTAAAAATAGTATAAGTGGAACTAAATGATGAGTAAGTTATGAAATTGAAGCTTAATGAGTCTATTTTCATGTGGATTGAACAAAACAGGCATATAAATTATATTTTATGAGATATTTAAACTTTTGTGAAATAGGGCCAGAATGATTTCTGGATCCCTTGTTCTAACTTTAAAATTTTATAATAAATTTTAAAAAAATAATTATAAGTTTATTCTTCACATGTATAGATTCCTATTAAGTCTAGTTTTAAGAGAAACAAACCTCATGGTCATTGAAATTTTGTATAGAGAGATATCTGATCCGTAATACACAGAGGTTAGAGCAGTCAAACCCTGAAACAGGGGAGACTTTAACTAATAAACTGTACTAATTGGCCCAACCAAAAATTCTAGAAAAAAAAATTAGTAAATATACATATGAGTCTAGATTTAGGGAAAATTTACGGATCTTGATTTCGAGTTTCGTAACTCGAGATATGATTTTTGTTGTAACTGTGACGCAGATAGCTAGAAAGCTGTGAATGGAGAAACAAATGATTCGAAGTACTTAAATTGATAAATTATGTTCGGTAACACCTTAAGCTCAATTCCGGTGATGGTTTCGGGCGTGGGGGCATTACATTTGGTGGTATCAGAGTAGGTTTAGTCAGTTCTCGGACTACGTGCTGTATGTACGAATTTTTGCTATACATGCCATATGTATAAATTGTGATAGTGTGATGACTTCTGACCTTTTTAAATGATTTTTATATAGTAAATGGATCCCGATCCAGCTGTGGCAGATGAAGTAGAGAGTAATCGCCACTCATTGAAGGGACAGCACTGATCGAAAACCCACCTCCTATCATTGGTCGGGAGGAGGAGAAAGGGATCGGGAAGCCTTTCTCCAAATGATGAGTGCATGGTACATTGAGTTCGTTCGTACGAACCCAAATGTACGACCTCCCCCACCTCCTCCAATTCCTCAACCTATGCCTCCGATGCCTCAAGGAGTGGATATAATAAAATTTCACAGAAACCCTGTTGATAGAATTCGTAAACAAAGGGCTGAAGAATTTAGAGCAAATATTGATGATGATGCAGAGAAAGCAAAGTTCTGGCTTGAAAATTCTATCCGAGTATTTGATGAATTATCTTGTACACCTGAAGAATGTTTGAAATGTGCTATATCTTTGTTGAGAGATTCAGCCTATAATTGGTGGAAGACTTTAATTTCGTGGTGTACCGAAAGAGAGGGTAACCTGGGAATTCTTTCAAGAAGAGATTCGGAAGAAATATATTAGTGAAAGATTTATTGATCGAAAATGTAAAGAGTTTCTTGAGTGAAGCAAGGTAATATGACATCTCGAGAATATGAAAGAGAGTTTGTTCGATTGAGTAAGTATGCTGTGGAATATGTTTCTCTGAAGCCAAGATGTGCCGACGATTTGAAGATGGGCTCAACGAAGACATTAAGGTATTTGTCGATCCTTGAACTGAAAGAAATGGTAGTACCGTTGATCGAGCTTGCAAGGTGAAGAACTACTTAAAGAGAAGAGAAAAGGTAGTAGAGGTGAGACACGAAATTGGAAGAAAAGGCCAATGACTAAGGCACCTTCACACAAAGAACCCGGAAAGTCAAGAAATATGAATCCTCGTTCCCAAGTTTTAGCCGGGCAATCATATGGAAATTTTAAGAAGCGTAATGTGGGTCCTAAATCTCGAGAATACTTTTACAACTAGTATAGGGAACTTGAGATTTGTTAAACCCGAAAGTGCGCTGTGTGGTAGAAATCTTTTGGTCCGTGCAAAGCAAATGAATGTTTTCGATGTGGTTCTCCTGATCATTTTATTAGAGACCGCCTGAGAGAGTCGAGAAAGAAAATTTTCGAATGTAAAAGCTAGTGGTGCAGACTTGAGGAAGGTATCCGAGAAAAGCTGGAAGTGAAACAAGCAAGAAGAATGTAGCCGAGATGTAGCGCTTAGATCTCAAGGAAGAGCTCCGCTAGAACTTATGCTATTAAAGCGCGTGAAGATGCTTCCTCACCCGATGTGATTACCGGTATATTTTCTCTTTATGATATTAATGTTATTGCTTTGATTGATCCCGGTTCTACTTATTCATATGTATGCATGAAGCTAGTGTCTAGTATGAATATACCTGTTGAGAACACAGAATTTATGGTTAGAGTGTCGAATCCGTTAGGCAAATGTGTGATAGTTGATAAAGTATGCAAGAAATGTCCTTTAATGATTCGGGGTCATTACTTTCCGACCGACTTGATGTTGTTGCCGTTTGATGAATTTGATGATATTTTGGGTATGGATTGGTTGACATTGCATGATGCTATAGTAAATTGCAAAGAAAAGGTTAAAAAATTAAAGTGTGAAAATGGTGAAACTCTACGGGTTGAATCAGATAAATCAGAGGCATTGTCTAGTGTGATTTCTTCGATGTCGGCTCAGAGATATTTGAGAAAGGGTTATGAAGCTTATTTGGCGTATGTAATTAATACAAAAGAAGTTGAAAAGAAAGTTGAATCAGTGCCGGTTGTGTGTGAATTTGCGGATGTATTTCCAGAAGAATTGCCGAGTTTGCCTCCAGTCAGGGAAGTAGAATTTGTATTGATTTGATACCGGGAACAGCTCCGATCTCGATTGCTCCATATAGAATGGCACCAACAGAGTTGAAAGAATTAAAGTCACAGTTGCAAGAGTTGACTGATAAAGGCTTTGTAAGACCGAGTTTTTTCACCTTGGGGTGCTCCTATGTTATTTGTGAAAAAGAAGGATGGTTCTATGAGATTATGTGTTGATTATCGGCAGTTAAACAAGGTGACAATCAAAAACAAGTATCCATTGCCGAGAATTGATGATTTGTTTGATCAGCTAAAAGGAGCGACATGGTTTTTAAAGATTGACTTGAGATCTGGGTATTATCAGCTGCGAGTAAAAGAGTCAGATGTGCCTAAAACTGCTTTTAGAACAAGGTACGGTCATTATGAATTTTTAGTTATGCCATTCGGGTTGACAAATGCTCCTGCTGTGTTTATGGATTTAATGAATCGCATATTTCGGCCATACTTGGACAAATTTTTTGTGGTGTTTATAGATGATATTTTAATTTATTCAAAAGATGAGACAGAGCATGCTGAGCATTTGAGGATAGTTTTGCAAACTTTGAGAAATAAGCAGTTATATGCCAAGTTTAGTAAAAGTGAATTTTGGCTCCAGGAAGTTGGATTTTTGGGTCATATTGTTTCAGGGGATGGTATACGGGTTGATCCTAGTAAAATTTCAGCCATTATTGATTGGAAACCACCGAAAAGCATAACTGAAGTTAGAAGTTTCTTGGGGCTAGCTGGGTATTATCGACGATTTGTAAACGGATTTTCTATAATTGCTGCTCCTATGACTAGACTACTCCGAAAGGATGTTAAATTTGAATGGACGGAAGAATGTCAACAAAGTTTCGAAGAATTGAAAAAGTTATTAACTGAAGCACCAGTGTTAGTACAACCCGAATTAAGTAAAGAATTTGTGGTGTATAGTGATGCTTCTCTAAATGGTTTGGGGTGTGTACTCATGCAAGAACGAAAAGTGGTGGCTTATGCTTCGAGGCAGTTAAAACCTCATGAGAGGAATTATCCTACTCACGATTTGGAATTGGCTGCGGTGGTATTTGCTTTGAAGATTTGGCGACATTATTTGTATGGTGAAAAGTGCCGAGTATATACTGATCACAAAAGTCTTAAATACTTGATGTCACAAAAAGACTTAAATTTGAGACAGCGTAGATGGTTGGAGTTATTGAAAGATTATGAGCTTGTTATTGATTATCATCCGAGAAAAGCGAATATGGTTGCCGATGCTTTAAACAGAAAGTTGTTGTTTGCTTTGAGAGTTATGAACACTCAGTTGAAAATGTCAGATGATAGTTCAATTCTAGCGGAGATAAGAGCTAGACCGATGTTTTTACAAGAGATTTCTGAAGCTCAAAAAAATGATCAAGATTTGCTAGCCAAGAGAAGACAGTGTGAAGCTGATACGGGATCAGATTTCAGAATCGGTTCTGATGGTAGCTTGATGTTTAAAAATCGGATTTGTGTACCGAAAAATGATGAGTTTATTCAAAAGATTTTGCATGAAGCACATAATGGCTGTTTGGCGGTCCATCCGGGCAGTACGAAAATGTATAATGACTTGAAGAAAATGTATTGGTGGAGTGGAATGAAAAGAGATATTTCTGAGTTTGTATCAAAGTGTTTAATTTGTCAACAGGTGAAAGCTGAACACCAAGTGCCTTCAGGATTACATCAGCCTATTATGGTTCCTGAATGGAAATGGGATCGGATTACTATGGATTTTGTTTTAGGGTTGCCATTCACTCCGGAAAAAAGATGCCATCCGGGTAATAGTTGATGATCGACTAAATCGGCTCATTTTATTCCTAAGACGTGCGGATTATTCTCTTAATAATTTGGCTGAATTGTATATCCGTGAGATTGTTAGACTTCATAGAATACCTTTGTCAATCATTTCTGGATAGAGATCCAAGATTTACTTCACGGTTTTGGCAAAAGTTGCAAGAGGCATTAGGTACAAAGTTAAATTTCAAAGATCGCTTTCATCCACAAACCGATGGGCAATCGAGAGAGTAATTCAGATTCTTGAAGACATGCTCGGATGTTGCGTATTGGAATTTCAAGGCAGTTGGGAAAGGTACTTACCGTTGGTAGAATTTGCTTATAATAATAGTTATCAGACGAGTTTGAAAATGGCAACTTATGAAACATTATATGGTCGTAAGTGTCGAACACCTTTGTATTGGACTGAACTCAAGGAAAATCAGATTTATGGAGTTGATCTAATAAAAGAAACCGAAGAAAAGGTGAAAGTGATTCGAGATTGTTTGAAAGCTGTTTCAGATAGACAGAAATCTTATGCGGATTTGAAACGAAAAGAAATCGAGTTTCAAGTTGGTGATAAGGTATTTTTGAAAGTGTCTCCATTGAAGAAAGTCCTTAGATTTGGACAGAAGGGCAAGTTAAGTCCGCGCTTTATTGGGCTATATGAAATAATTGAAAAAGTTGGACCGGTAGCATATCGGCTAGCATTACCACCTGAATTAAAGAGGATTCATGATGTGTTCCACGTATCTATGCTACGTCGGTATCGTTCGGATCCTTCACATATAATTTCACTGACAGAAATTGAACTACGACCGGATATGACTTACGAAGAAGAACCGATTAAGATCTTAGCTCAAGAGTTCAAGAAACTAAAAAATAAAAGTGTCACTCTCGTGAAAGTATTGTGGCAAAAGCATGGGGTAGAAGAGACTACATGGGAACCTGAAGAAACTATGAGAAACCAATACCCACACCTGTTTACCGGTAAGATTTTCGAGGACGAAAATCCTTAAAAGGGGGACAGAGTTGTAATATCCTGAATTAGGGCTTAATCGGAATAGTGGTTTCGTGACCACAAATCCGAGATAGAAATAATTATTTTATAATTATTTTGATGATTATGATATGATTGCATGATTGTGTGAAAATTTCGTGATGAAATTCTATGCCTAAAGTGTTTAAATTGAAAGTAGGGACTAAATCGAATAAGTTGGAAAATTTGCATTCTAGAAGTTTTTAGTATGAAATTGCATTGAAATATTAATTAGGAGGTCTTAAATAGCAATTTGACCAATTTTAAGTTCATGGAAAAAATTAGGACATGGAAGGAATTTTTGAAAGTTTAGTAGTAAGGGCATTTTGGTCATTTAGTTATTAAAATGAATTAAAAACAAAATTAAAAGCCAATTTTTGTCCATCTTCTTCATTAGGCCGAAATTTCAAGGATTCTCCATAGCTAGGGTTTGTTTCAAGCTTCCAAGCTCCATAATCAAGAGAAACGGGAATCAAGTCGCGATCGAGGAAAAGAAAAGATTGTGGACTAAATTGCAAAATCTTTATATTTTGGTAACAAGGTAAGTTCATGTGTAAATAATGTAGCATAATTGTTATTTTTAACTTATTGATGTTAATTATATGATATGTTAATTTTTTATCGTGAAATATTATGCTTTGTGGTTAATGTTGAGTAATATGCAAATTATGTTTACTACTTGATAAATATGAATTGCTACCGAGTATCGGTTCCGATATTTCGTGGAAGACGGCAAATTTCAGCTCGAGGGAAAAAGCCCGTTTGAACCTTAGGAATAGATTAGGATACAAGTGACATGTCACTAGGATGGTTGAGCATCCGAACTCGTTGAGTTGAGTCTGAGTTCACTTATGGATGCGAATGTTCGAACTCGTTGAGTTGAGTCTGAGTTCGTGAGATGTAACTAGGCATCCAAACTCGTTGAGTTGAGTCCGAGTTCACTTATGGATGCGAACGCCCGAGCTCGTTGAGTTGAGTCCGAGTTCACTTATGGGCGGGTTACATGATTGCTTGATTACATATGTGGCACTTATGTGCAAGTTATCCGTGTATCCGAGTTATATTCCGATGTGTTCAACGGGTGAAAATTTCTATGAAATGGAAGAACACTTAAGATGCAAGTGACGTTTTGGTAAGTGTTGTGAAATGGGCACTTTGGACAGGTATGTACTTAACCCTCGGGTTGAAAATAGATACAACAACAATAAAGTGGTAAGATGATGAATGATGTTTAGAAAGGTGATAAATGTTTTGGTGATGTCATGCTAAGGTTGTTTGGTATAATTGTATTGTTATGTTACTTGTTATTTGCATATGAACTTACTAAGCATTTATGCTTACTCCTTCCTTTTCATTCATTATAGTTTTGAACAAGTCAGCTCGGGAATCAGGACAGGTCGAAGTTTCGATCACACTATCCGAAGGATTTCTATTGGTAAATGGCTTGTAAAACTTAAGTATGGCATGTATAGCAATGTACCTATTTTGTGTAAATAATTTTATGATATGGCCATGTTTGGTTGAGAAAATGTTTGATATTGATAAGTCATGGTGATGGCTAATTAGATCATGTTTGATATCATGGAAGTTTAATAGGTTATCTAGTTCATAAAAAAATTCATGGAAAGATGAAACTTGCCTTAAAACAGAATATTGCTGCAGCAATGACATGAATTTGAAAAATCACTAAAAATAGTATAAGTAGAACTAAATGATGAGTAAGTTATGAAATTGAAGCTTAATGAGTCTATTTTCATGTGGATTGAACAAAACAGGCATATAAATTATATTTTGTGAGATATTTAAACTTTTGTGAAACAGGGCCAGAATGATTTCTGGATCCCCTGTTCTGATTTTAAAAATTTATAATAAATTTTACAAAAATAATTATAAGTTTGTTCTTTACATGTATAGATTCCTTATTGAGTCTAGTTTTAAGATAAACAAACCTCATGGTCATTGAAATTTTGTATAGAGAGATATCTGATTCGTAATACACAGAGGTCAGAGCAGTTGAACCCTGAAACAGGGGAGAATTTAACTAATAAACTGTACTAATTGGCCCAACCAAAAATTCTAGAAAACAATTAGTAAATATACATATGAGTCTAGATTTAGGAAAAATTTACGGATCTTGAATTCGAGTTTCGTAACTCGAGATATGATTTTTGTTGTAACTGTGATGCAGATAGCTAGAAAGCTTTGAATGTAGAAACAAATGATTCGAAGTACTTAAATTGATAAATTATGTTCGGTAACACCTCAGGCTCGATTCCGGTGACGGTCTCGGGCGTGGGGGCGTTACATGCACTTGGCTAAAGCTTACTCCGCCAATCATACTGCCTTAGGACTATGCACCAAACCTTGTACCCGCCAGACACGGGGTGTTACAAAATAGGTTTAGAATTTGTAGATTTTGCGAGTAAATACTTTTGAAAAAAAAATTAAAAAAGTACTCTTTTGGAGTTTGCAAAACATATAAAGGGGAAAGAGAGGAGTAAATAGGTTGTCTCAAGTCAAATTAATTTCAAAATGATAGAAAAAAAAGTGTGTCGAGATCATGCTCTCTCAAGTTAAATTCATAATAGTTAAATACAAGATTCTTAAAAGAATTTTGAAAATGTATCAAGAGAGTCTAGACACCTATGGATGTTGAGGAAATTTCAAAATCATATCATTATCACCTAATGATTGGATTTCAATTTCTTTTAGTGTTTTTTAAAAATAAGGGATATTGAAGCCCATGAATATCAAGATACATAAAGAAACAATATTTTGAGAAATTAATTTTTTTTACAAGATTCAAATAAAGAACTCTTAAATTAAGAAACGAGCTTCAAAAAATAGTTAACTTTTCTTTTACCACTGGCTAATTAAGCTTCATGTTAAAAAGATGACCCTAAAGAACTAATCGAAGAAGTGGCAATGCAACAACATTGCCTTTTAACCTCCAAAAATGGTTCAAAAACCATTTTGATTATATTTATTTTTGAGGCCTTTGGTTTTGTATACATGGAGTAAGTCTCAATCTTGAAGTCTACAAGGAATGTATATGTATCTGCACATAAACGGATCCTCACTTTGTCATTCTCATTTCAAATATTCTAATATTTTTTTCTTAAATGATGAATGAAGAATAATGAATTTCTTGTGAATCACACCTGAAGCCAGATCCTCCACTTCCCACAAACACCACAGAAAAGAAGGGAAAAAGATACATAAAAAGTAGCAGAAGCAATGCAATCAATCATGCATGCCAATTGCTGATTGTTGCTCTGAGTGTGGCCTGCATAGGGGACCACCCATTTTCACAGCATAAGTGCCAAACTCCAAATTTCCAATTTGACTCATGAGACACACAGTTTTAATGTTCCGATTGAGTGCACTTGACTTATCTCCCCCTTGCCCTTTAGCCTAATTTAATGTTCCAAAAGGCACTCCTTCACTCACAAATCCAACCGGCCTTCTATATAAACCCCACCCTACATCTGCTTTATCAGCACAAAAAAGTGTAATAAAAGGGGAAAAAAAAAACCCATAAAAACAAAGCCTGTATTTTTAGTTTTTTCCCCTCAAAGATGCTAACCTGTCTTGCTTTATGTTTCCAAAAAGTTTTGTCTGGTGAAAACCTTGATTTTGTAGAATCCAAGAGTTCATCAAAGTTCATATACAGAGATGAGTTGAGCAAGAAGAAAATACCAAGCAATCAAAAGAAGTATTATGGTGATTACTTATCAAGTTCAACACCATTGCTAAAAGTTAAGGATCGTGAGAGGGATCCAAAAATCAGTAGCAGCACCAGAGGCTTCGATGGGAAAGGAGGAACTACCGTTGCAAGAGTAAAACTGAAGATGACAAAGGAAGAAGCTGCTCGACTGCTGTCGAAATGCAAAGATGGAGGGATTCTCGACTTCAAAGATGTAGCCCGTGAGCTTGTGCATCTCCCACCGGATCGTGTTATTGTTGTCTCCTCTTTCACGGCTACCAATTCAGTGCTCGATGGAATCCCAGAAGAGTGTTAGATTATGAAAGCTATCAGTTTTCTGGGCTGTTTGTGAAATATTTCGTACGGAAACTGATCTAGGCACCTTTTATTTGTTTTAGTTTTGATCTAATACGAGAATCATGTAAAATACAAGTAAAATTTCATCCAAATGAATGGTTTGAGATTGATATTCTGACATATTAAATCCTGCTATTGATTCTTATCTCAATTTCTAAATTAAGGTCCAAAAACAGCAGTTCAGAAAGTTGGAAGTATCAGATAATCTTATGCTTTGCCTCTCTCTTACAAAGTAGTGACCAAATTCAGTGATTGATCTAATAGGATCCTCAAAACTTGATTATTTCCTTTAGAGTGTTAAAATTCAGTGAATGAATAAGCACTCAAATCCTTTAGAACAGACATGGGGATCTCTGGTCCGAATGTTTTTGGATCAATCAAAACAGATTAATTCTACATATATGAATACCATGACATATTACGAACACAATACATTTAACTGAAATGCCCTTCAAATGTAGCCCACTGATGGCTTGACTTGTTGATTTTATCCAATTGGTCATTTTCTGTGATGGACAAATGGGATGGTTGGCTGCTTTTTTCTTTCGTTTCATTTCCGTTTTTAAAGGTTTTCTATATATTCAATTTAATATTTATGTACTCCATACGATGGCCTAATGGTTAAGAATATTTATCGCCCTAAGTTTAAATTATGCTAGTCACGTTTGTTGTTCAGGGCATACCCCATTAATTTATTAAAAATAATATAAAATTTTTTTTCGCTTAATAAAAAAATAGAAATAAGTGAAATTCATATAAAAAAAAATCAATTTACATTTATACATTTTTTAATTAGTTTTTATTGCAGTTTTTTGAACCATTACATTTTTTATTAATAATTATTAGTTTTGAAAAAAAATTATTGATCTAAATAACTTTTTTATCATTTTTACTTTTCATTACTTTTCCATTATTTTTTTATTAATAAATATGATTTTTTTAAACATACAATTCATATGTTATTGATAGGATCCTCAATTGTCACCAATATACATATTCGATGCAGACGATCCCTATAATTAAAACTCAAGTTGGGGGTTCGGAAATAAACACCAATACCAATAGGCCAAGTGATAACGTTATTGATAAATATATTCTTTGTCACTAAAATAAAATTTTGTAGAAAATATTTAAGGGTTATATTAAAATAAGTTATTCAAATCATGAGAAAAAGAAAATTGAATGACGATTTTTCTTCTTATTTATTTATTTATTTGTCCTTCACATGATAACTCTCTATATTAGCGGTTACTACATAATTTCATGCAAGGAAAAGCTCACATCACTTTTAGAAATGTCAGCACAAAACTCTCATTTCCTGAAGATAGGGAGAAAAGGTTAAAATATCTTTATTAGATTTTATAACTTGGAATAGGACTACAACATAAATATCAAAATTAATATTGCATGAATTATTAATGTATTATTTATAACATTTTAGATATGAAAATTGAATATGACATAAATATAAAAACTAATAAATTCAATTTAATTTAATTTTAGTGATTCTTGAGCAACTTTGGCTTAGTGATAAGAAACATTGTTTATTGATTATATTTTAATTTAGATTATTAAATGATTTTATATAAAAAAATTAATGTATAATTGAATTTTTTGAAAGAAAAAGATAATATTGATTTTTGTATAAAAAATATTGGTGACAATGATATTGTAAATGTGGCGATAAAAAAATTTGTATTTAAGTTTTCAATTGATATTACTAGACAACTCCTACTTCATTTTTTTTTTAAATTATGTATTTATATTTATATTTTAACTCTTAATTAAGTTAGTGTTACGAGTTAATCAAATACAAATTTAATTAAAAAATTACTAGAATACCATTGTAGGTTATGTTGTTAGCTTTTTATATAACATCAATAAAAACTCAGTTGAATCTGAACACAATAAATTATACCATTTCAATTTTTAATAAATATATTGATTTGAATTAGTATTGGAAAGGACAATGGAGAGGTGGACTAGGTCGTGGATGGCAATTGAATTTACAAGTTATTCCAACGCTAAACCTCCAACGATTAAACACGTACACTTGGAGGGCCTACTTTTAAACATGTCACTTCACCCTTAAACCCTGGGTACGTAGACGCAATAATTTTCTTTTTCTTTTTGTTCCTCTTCACAAGGAGCACATCACTCAACCTGTCTTGAGAGAAAGAGGTTTTTATGAATTTTTGTTACTTAAAACCAAGGAAACTTGTCAAGATATACCTACGTAATAAATTAACATAAAAATTAAATATATTTTTTATTATAATATTTTGAATTTAAATAATATATATTTCTCAGTTTTATATAAAAATATAATAAAAAATAAAAATTGCTTTACAATAATATTTATTAGTTTATAAAAGTAACTAGTCTATCAAACTATGTATGGCATGGTTGTTGATTGAGAAATGCAGAGTTTTAGAAAACATTACTATAAAAGGAACCTTAAAATTTTAGATTTATCAATTTTTCTAAAAAGAATTTACTAAATAAATAATTTCAAAGATCCAAAATGCTCATTTGATGTTTGATGTTAGATTAGGTTTTCTTATAAAAAAATACAAAAATTAATTAAATAGAGACGAGGAATAGATTAATTACGAAAATGAAATGTTTTTTAATGTCACTTGACACAATAGTGGTATTATCTCACTTTTTACTCAATCATGACGATTTTAAAAATAATATCTTTTTATTGTTGTCGCCACTATGTCAGAAATATGTATTTTAAAAATACTCGTATTTTTACGCAAGTATACATAGTGAGAGAAAAATATTAAAAAATATATCTTTTTATTAGTGTTGTCTTACAAATCAACGCACTGCTAAAACTTCTTTTAAAAAAAATTTACTGGCAAAAAAAGTTGTTAAAGTTTTTTTTTTTTACTAGTGTCACCTGACACATCAATAACACCACTTTAAATGTTAAAAAAAGTTTTGCTGACAAAAAAAAAGGCTGTTGAAGTTATAAAAAATATTTTTATATCTGTGTTGCCTGGCACATTAGCAGCACTACTTTAAAAGTTTTTTTTTTATTTTGTTAACACAAAAAAAAGTTGTTGAAGTTATAAAAAATGTTGATGTCACATCGGTGGCACCGGTTTGAAAATGGAAAAACCTGCCCATTTAAATGGGTGTCGCAACGTTGTCAGGGGACACCAACCTCCTATATATTGCCTGCTCCCTCGGTCAAAATACAATTTCAACCTGTTTAACATAAAAGAGAGAGAGAGAGAGAGAGAGAGAGAGAGAGAGAGAGAGAGAGAGAGAGAGAGAGAGAGATTTGATTAGCAATACAGGAGAAAAATTTGGTTTAAAAAAAAAAGAAAGAAAAAAAGAGTTGTTCGAAATCAAAATTGAATATCAACATATTTGCTTTTCATCTTAGACTTCAAATATCAAATTCGAGTTTATAATGTTAGTTTGTTATTATTATTTATGTAATTATATTATATTATATTTTATATTGATAATTAGTAATATGATATGCAACTTATATTGTCTGAAAAAATGTTTTATTGCTATAAAATGGTATGAATTGTTTTAATAGGAACTAATATTTTTTTAATTTATTTTACAGATTTAGTATGGAAGATGCATAACCAATTCTTTGATGGGGTAATTTTACAAACAATAGTTGGTTGTATATTTGAATCTCGCCATAAAAAAGGAATGAGGTTTAACAAGAATGTAAAAGTCGATGATATAAAACAAAAGGTTAGTGCGAAAATTACTCGATGTTGCTAGAGGAGGATGTCCAGACTATTCTAAAAATTTCTAATTTCGTTAAATAAGTGCAAATATAGGGAGATGAAACTTGTAGATGATGATGAAGTGAAGACTATGATCACACTTTATTGCTCGTCTGGGAATGTTGAACTAGTTGAATTGTTCGATGAGTTATCAGATGTTGATCCCATTCAAAATGTCACTCCATTAAATCAACAATATGGAGTTCGAGACTCGTATACGAAGGTTTCGAGAGCATCAAACGATAGGCGATCGTCTATACATAGGTTTGACATGTGATTATGGAGCGATATCAATATTGGCCAAGAATCAACACAATGCTCCACTTGTGTATAACAACCCTAATTTGAGTCTTGGTTTATAGATAAATCTATTGGTGATTGGTATCGATGCAAATGGTGAATAAGGACCTAATAATAATAGTGGTTCTGATCACCAGGGTGAATATTTTAGTGACCCCCATCTCGATGAGGTCTTGGGTGATATCGACGATGAAGGCATAGGCGATGATGATAATGTATACACCCCTTTCGCTTAAGAACTTGACTCGTGGCATTGTCATACGCAATGACCTTGGAGCCCACATGTTAAGAGTAAATCCTGGTGTTACGCATGCATCTAAGTTCCCTGAATACCCAGATATAATACCTTCTCACAGGTTGGTGGCAAATCTGAATCAAAAGAATTGTTCGTAGGTCAAAAATTTGCAAACAAAGAGGAATGTTTGTTTTTCATTAAGTGTTATAGCATGAAAGTGTTGGTGGACTACAAAGTCGTTGTATCTAAACTAACATTATATATTGGGGAGTGTTGGAGGTCTGTAGTGTAACACCCTTAACCTTTATCCGTCGCCGGAACAAGGTTACGAAGCATTACCGAACATTACGAACTAATTTCGAATATTTCATTACCTTTATTATACAAATTAAGAATCAATCATAAATCATTAATACTGCCCCTTAGATGGGCCCTCGAGGCCCAAAATATACTTTAGAAGTGAATCGGGACTAAATCGAACACTCAAGAATTTTTTCTCAAAATTTCAAAATTTTTCTTAAGAGTAAGGGACACATGCCCGTGTGGCCGGCCGTGTGAGCGCTCATGCTTTAGGCCGTTGGGGCATTCAATGTGAGGCACACGGCCGTGTCCCAGCCCGTGTTCAAATTAAAGTAGCTACTGGCTTGGGTCACACGGCTAACCACACGCCCGTGTGCTAGGCCGTGTGCAAAAACCTGTTTTTGTTTTGAAATTCAAGGTGTAGGGGACACACTGCCAGGCTACATGCCCATGTGCTAGACCATGTGTCAGACACGTCTGAGACACAAGCCTGTGTCTTTACCCGTGTGGATGAAAATAGGTTATTTTAAGGTCATTTTTCTGACCCTTTTTAATATCAACGTGCACACAACATAGAAATACACTAATATATCCCAACCAAGCAACCAATTCAAGCCAAAACCATATATTAAACATAATATGTCATTGCAAAACTTATTTACATAAACTTACTAAAATAACTCCATTCATTAATTTACTAATATCTACTACTAAATTCTTGCAAACAAACAAACACACACACACACATATATATATGCATCATTCACATTCATAATTCAAGTTTAACTCTTTTCTATTCAACTCTATACATGCCATATAAACTATAGGATTGTATTACAAAATCTACCTGAGAAATCTGGATAGTGTGTCCTGATGTGTTGATTCGAACCTCTAATCTTACGTTAATCTACAAGAGACATTAACAACACAAGTAAGCTTAATGAAGCTTAGTAAGTTCATTGGTTTTAAAGTTAAATCTTACCGAATATACTATAACAAATTCATAAATATGCAATTCACTGTCACTTCCTGCCAATGACAATTTCAAATGATGAAATTCACTTGATTGAGATCAATATCAATAACTACTTAAATTCTATCACTTTAATCTATATGACACTTACCAATCTTTGTCAAATTAGAGAATGTCTTACAGAATTGAGTACATCGTTTACTTGATGCCATAGTCCAACTATGGTCTTACACGTATATTACCATGGCTCTGCCATGGTCTTATACTCATAATGTCATAACCCAATAATAGTCTTATCATCACGATGCCATAGCCCAACTATGGTCTTACACTTACACACATACTGTCATGGTCCAACCATGGTCTTATCCGTCATTCATCTTGTGTCACGGAACTATCGTACCCAATCCAGCATTCTACTTAATTTGAACATTCAATTCGATTTTCATATTGTTACAATAATCATAAATCAATAATAAAGATATGAAATAATACATTATGTCATTCCTAAATCAACAATTTATCATGAAAGTTCAGCCATATGAACTTACCTGGAGTAGTTTGTAGATGTTACAGAAATTCTGGGACTAATCTGTTAATTTCTCTTTCTCATATTTTTCTTTAGGTTCTTGATCTATAATGTAAAATTATTCATTCATTAGCATCTAATTCAATTCTAATTCACTTCACAATTTATGGCCTTCAATTTTCGAAATTACACATTTACCTAATTTTTACAATTTAGTCCTTGATCAATTAACCCATCAATGGAGCTAATTTTTCTCATTAACACTTTACTTAAGTATTATAGGCTATTTCACAACCTTTAACATTCAAAATTTCAACATCAAACCCTAATTCATAACATTTTTACAATTTAGTCCTAAAAATCAATTTATACTAAAATCACTTGATAAAATCATCATATAATAAAATTAAAGCTTCAAATCCATGTTAATTCATCATAAATACCCATCATTCATCTATGGTAACTTTCAAAATTACCCATAGAATCAAAAACTAATAAATTAAATAGTTGAACCTAATTGCAAAAGTCTTAAAAACACAAAAATTTCAAAAAAAGAGAAAGAATTAAACTTACATGAAGCTAAAATATGAAAACCAGCTTCTTAAGGGTTCTTCAATGGTGTTTTAGCTGAAGAAAAATGAAGAACTATCTAGAGATTCAATTTAGTCCAACTTTAACTATTAAATTTGGTTTCTTTTTCAATTTTACCCCTTGTTCACACTAGCTTTGTTGTTTTCTTATGCACACTTGCCGTCCAGCCTATTCCATGGGTATCTAATTACCCTTTTGGTCCTCTCGTAATTATTATTTGAGCTATTAAATCCCTATTTCTCTAATTAACAAGTTTTGGACCTTCTTCAATTTAGTCCTTTTTAATTAATTAACTATCAAAACGTTAAAATTTTCTAATTAAAATTTAATACTAACTCAATGACACTCTGTAAATATTTTTATAAATATTTACGGCTCAATTTATTAAATTGAGGTCTCGATTCCTCGTTTTTAACCCAATTTACCTAATAAATTCTTTTAAATCACAAAATTCACTAATTTAATAATATTACTAAAATCACACTTGACTCATAAATATTGATTTATTAAATTATCGAACTTACTCGTCGAATTTACTGATCTCGAATCACTATTTTCGACACCACTGAAAATTAGGTTGTTACAACTCTCCCCCTATAGATAATTTCGTCCTCGAAATTTGTTACCTGAGAATAAGTTCGGATACTGTGATCTCATTGATGCTTCTGTTTCCCAGGTTGCCTCCTCCGAACCATGGCAATGCCACAACACTTTAACTAACGATACTTGTTTATTCCGTAATTCTTTAACCTCTCGAGCCAAAATCTTCACTGGTTCTTTTGAATATGTCATATCTGGTTATATCTCAATTTCACTATGAGGAATCACGTGTGAAGGATCTAATCTGTACTGTCTCAACATGGATACATGGAACACATTATGAATTTTCTCCAATTTCAGAGGTAAAGCTAATCGATAAGCCACAGGGCCAATTGTTTCAATTATCTCATACGGTCCACTAAATCTTGGACTCAGTTTCCCTTTTTTGCCAAACCGTAATACTTTCTTCCACGGTGAAACTTTTAAGAACACTCAATCGCCAACTGCAAATTCTATATCTCTTCTTTTCAAATCTGCATATGATTTCTGACGGTCTGAAGCAGCTTTCAAACTGTCTTGGATGATTCAAACTTTTTCTTCAATTTCTCAGATCACGTCGACTCCCACTAACTTAGGTTCACTCAATTCAGACCAACATAATGGAGTTTTACATTTTCTTTCATAAAGAGCTTCAAATGATGCCATTTTTAAGCTGGACTAATAACTATTATTATAGGCAAATTCAGCCAAGTGTAAATACCTTTCCCAGCTATCCCCAAACTCAAGTATACAACATCTCAACATATCTTCTAGAATCTAAATTACTTGTTCTGATTTCCCGTCAGTTTAAGGATGAAATGCTATGCTGAAATTTAGCTTAGTACCCAGGGCTTCTTGTAGTTTACTTAAAACCTCGATGTAAACCTTGGATCTTGATCCGAAATAATAGATGTTGGAACCCTGTGTAGTCTTACAATCTCAGACATATATAATTCTGCTAACTTATCAAGTGAAAAGTTTGTTCTGACTGGAATAAAATGTGCTGACTTAGTAAATCTATCCACAATCACCCATATTGAATCTTTTTTCTCAAAGTCATAGGTAATCCAGATACAAAATCCATTGTGACATGTTCTCATTTCCATTCAAGAATCATAACAGGTTGTAATAAACCCGTTGGCATTTGATGTTCAGCCTTAACCTGTTGACAAATCAGACACTTTGCCACACATTCACAAATTTCTCGTTTCATACCCGACCACCAATACATCCTTTTCAAATCACAATACATTTTTGTACTACCCGGATGAATGGAATATATGCTTCTATGAGCTTCAGAAAGAATATCATTTTTCAAGTCTAAATTATTTGGAACACAAATTCTATTGCGATAATGTAACATACCACTATCATCAATGGTATACTCTAAACTCAGATTGTCTTGTACCATCTGCCTTTTCAACACCAATTTAGGATCATCATCTTGTACCTCCCGAATCCATTAAAGAAGCAAAGGTTTTGCTTTCAACTCTGCTAATACAAAATCATCTTCATTAAGAGACAAATGAGTGTTCATCACCTGAAGTGCAAACAAAGACGACTTTCGGCTGAGTGCATTAACAACCACATTTGCCTTTCCCAGGTGGTAATCAATAACGAAGTCATAATCTTTCAATAGCTCTAGCCACTGTCTCTGTCTCAAATTCAAATCCTTCTGAGTCATCAAATATTTCAAACTTTTATGATCTGTGTACACATAACATTTCTTACCGCATAAATAATGTTTCCAGATTTTCAAAGCAAATACGATTATAGCCAATTCGAATTCATGCGTAGGATAATTCTTCTCATGTGGTTTTAATTGCCCATAAGCATAGGCTACTACTTTTCCCGACTGCATTAAGGCACAACCCAAACCATTCAGAGACTCATCATTATATACAACATACGGTACACCCGACTCTGATTGAGTCAAAACTGGAGCTTCTGTCAACATCTTCTTGAACTGATCAAAGCTCTGCTAACATTCATCAGACCATACAAATTCAACATTCTTCTGTAGTAATCGGGTCATCGATGAAGTAATTATCGATAATTTCTTAACAAAATGGCGGTAGTATCCTACTAATCCCAGAAAACTTCGCACTTCTATTACATTCTTTGGAATTTTCCAATTCACCACTACAGACACTTTGCTCAGATCCACTCGAATCCCTTCAACTGACATAGTATGACCTAGAAATCCGACCTCATGAAGCCAAAATTCATATTTACTAAAATTTGCATACAACTGGTTTTCTCTCAAAATCTGTACACAATCCTCAAATGTTGTGCATGCTCGAATTCTATCTTGAAATAGATTAATATATCATCAATAAACACAATAGCAAATCTATCCAAATAAGGTTGAAAAATCTGATTCATTAAATCCACAAAAGCAATAGGTGCATTAGTTAAGCCGAATGGCATTACTAAAAATTCATAATGACCATACCAAGTTCTGAAAGCAATTTTCGGCACATCACATTCTTTAACTTTCAACTAATAATACCCGGATCTGAGGTCTATCTTTGAAAATACTACAACACCTTTCAGCTGATCAAATAAATCGTCAATACGTGGCAAAGGGTATTTATTTTTAATTGTGACTTTGTTCAACTATCTGTAGTCTATACACAGTCTCAAAGATCCGTCTTTTTTTTTTTTACAAATAAAACAGGTGCACCCCAAGAAGATATACTCGGTCTAATAAACCCTTTGTCTAGTAACTCCTACAACTATTTCTTTAATTCCTTTAACTCAGCTGGTGCCATTCTGTATGGTGTTACTGATATTGGACCTGTCCCTGGAATCACATCAATCGTAAACTCAACTTGACGATCAGGTGGTAAACCCAACGATTCCTCAGGAAACACCTCAGTAAACTCATTAACAACTGGTAACTGTTCTAACTTTGATTTAGAACCCCGAGTATCAAGAATGCAAGCTAAAAATATCTCATTACCTTTCCGATTTAACTTCTGAACTAAAAAAGCTAAAATAATTCTAATAGTTCCTTTCAGATTTTTAGACTCAACAATAATCATTTCACCTGTCTGACATTTCAGATCAATCCATTTTTCCTTACAATTTACTATAGCATCATGCTTTGTCAACCAGCCCATCCCCAAAATAACATTAAATTCCCAAAAAGGTAGTAGCATCAAATCAGCAGGAAATTCACAGCCTTTTATTTTCAGTGGACAATCACAACACACTAAATTAACTATTACACTTTGGCCTAATGGATTAGTGACTTGAACATCATAGTCAGTAGGTTCAACAAACAATTTCTTTTTTGATGTTAATGTAGTGCAAACATAAGAATGTTTAGATCCAGGGTCAATCAATGCATACACAGTAACATTGAAAATATAGAATGTGCTAGCAATTACATCTAAAGCTGTAGTTTCCTCTCTAGCTCGGATAGCATAAGTACGTGCAGGTGCCCTAACTTCTGATCGAGTAGCAGAATCTCTCATCCCCGAACGAGCAGTCTTAGTCGCACTACTTTGGCCTAAATGTCTACTTCTTTAAGGAGTGGCTAATTGCTTTTCTTTTTGTTCTCCTTCCTCTTTTAACAGTTCAGAACAATCTTGAATAAAATGATCAATAGCCCCACACTTATAACAAGCTCTTGTCTTGCCTCTACATTCACCGGAGTGAGGTTTCCCACAATATTTGTAATGGCACATTTCTCAGTGAAATCAAAACAGTGGTTTTGGGACCACAAATTTGACCTAAAAATATGATTTCTTTTTATTTTATTAAATGGTCCGTAATATGGTAGATATGTCGTGTGAAAATTTTGATACAAAAATTTTATCGATTAAGTGTTTAATTACGGAAGGACTAAATCGCATAAAATGCGAAAGTTGAATTCTAGTAGCTATAAGGATCAAATAGTTATGGAATTCAAAAATTAAAGTCCTTATATGATAATTAAACCATTAAGAAAAGCATGTAGATTTTTCTTGATGACTCATCCATGAAAATATAAAAAAAAGGGCAAGGAATAAATTGGAAATACCAAAATACTTGATTAATTAAAAGATGATAAAAGAAAATATCATCATATTATTGTCATCTTCAACCTAAAATTTTATGGAAACCCTAAGAGAGAGGGGAAACTTCAAGGACTAATTGGGTAAGTTCTCTTGTCCCATTTTTAGTAATTTTGGTATTTTTGAAACCGGGATAGCTTAATCTCTCTATTTAAAGGATTAATTTGAAAAGTTATCAAGGTACGAAAATGGGTCATGGATGTATTATGCTGAAAATTAGAAATTTATGGTAGAAAATGAAAGATTATTGATAGATAAAGAACTTTTACAAAGTGATTTTTTATGAAAACATGATTTAGGGACTAAAATGAAAATTTGTAAAATTTGATGAAAAATTATGAAATTCTATGAATACATGTGCTAGAAAATTTGTAATGGGGCTTTGGTTAAGCTTGGAATAGGGAGTAATTTGCACAAGTTTCATTTTCCAAGCCTAGGGACAAAATCGAAATTTATGGAAAAGTTAGGGCAAAATGGTAATTTTTCCTAGGAAGTAAATTGAGTCCATTTAAATAGAAATGTGTGAAATTGATGGTTAAATTCATTTATATAGATTCGAACAACACTAATTTGAGGTTATATCGAGGAAAAGAAAAGGCTTCGGATTAATAGATTTCTAACGCGAACAAGTGTCGAGGAATGTTTGTGTAACTTAATCCGGCATGTAAATATGTTTAATTGAATGTTGTGTTGTGTGGTGTAATACCCCAAAAATCTCTACAGTAATATATTATCCTTGATATAATAAAATAAGAAAATAAAGTGACAAAAAGGGAAGTTTTGAGTTATGACAACATTGGGAAGTAAATTATGATATCTTGATTCAGGAAAGGACTAAATTGTAAAAGTGAGAAAAGTTTTGTTGCCTAAGAGTAAATACTCAAGACTTAAGGGGTTAAAGTGTAAATATGAAAAAGTTGATGGACCAATAGTGTAAATATTTTAAGGGTGAAATGATTTAGAAACTAAGGAAAATGGATGAATTAGGACCAAATTGAATAGGTGAAGAACTATGAGGGACTAAATTGCAATTTTACCAAATTAAATGATGACTCAAGGATGAAATTTTAAAAGATGATGAGGGGAAAGATGGTCAATTAGAAGAGAGAGAAATCTAGAAAGTAATGATGATGATGTTGATATTTTTAGATAAATATTATTTGATTAATATTTTAATAAGATATTTTAGTATTATTATATTGTTTTATTATTATTTATTTAGTATAAAAGGAAGGAAAGATGAAGAATTATCATCATCTTTCCTTTCCCATGCAAACCAACGTGAGAGAAGAAGAAGAAAAGAAGTTTTCTTTCTTTACAATTTAGTCCTTCCACCAAAAATTCATTATTTTCACCTAAAAATTGAAAGAATTTCCATAGCCATCAAGAGAGAAAGATAGCAAGGAGATGATGGGGAGCAAGAATATCAAGTTTGATTCAAGAAATGGAAGCTGAAGGAGAGAGAAAATCAAGATGAAGATTGAAATCAATAGAACAAGGTAAGAACATCATGATTTCAATATATTTTTAAGTTTGATATTATTGAAAAAGCATGGGATTAATGTTAATGTAGAGTTTCCTTACATATGGTTCTATGTTCTTGATATGTTAGTGAAGAGAAAATAAGAGAAAATGATGAGAAATAGTGTAGAAAAAGAAAATAAGGGTGTTATAAACATGGTAATTAATATCTTGCACTAAAATTGTTCTAGACAGCAGCAGTAGTCTAATTTTGAAAAATCACCAAAAATTGTAGAAATCGAATTATAGGATGAATAAAATATGAAATTAAATATAATTGAGTCTAGTTTCTTATAGAATAAATTATGTAAATCATGAGATATAATAAATTTTGTAAGACAAGGTCAGAATGATTTCGGGTTCCCCTATTCTGACTTTGGAAAATCATCAAAAATTGGATAAAAATAATTAGGGGCTGAAATTTATATGTTTAGAATCCCGAAGGAGTACATTTTCAATATAAATAAATGATAACATCATTAAAATTCTGTATGAGGAGATAGTTAATTTTTAGTGAAGAAGGGTCAGAACTATCAGACATGAGAATAGGGGTAACTTTAAAGAATAAACTGTACTTATTGGCTAAACCAAAAATTCTGTAAATTTTATGGTAAGAAGATATATGAGTCTAGTTTTAGAGAAAATTATCATATATTAATTTGGAGTTCTATATCTCCAGATATAAATAATTTAGTGACTATGACACAGATGGACAGCTTGAATATTCATAAAAGTAAATAATAAAGATTATAGATAATGTTACTTACAAGTGTGTTATATACATTAAGGATGTGGAATGTAGAGGAGGAGGAGAAAAATATATATGAATATTCAGTTAGCATGGCTAATTTGCATGTTTTAGGCTTACGAACTAAATTGAATAAAAGTAAAACTTCAGGGGCAATTTTGTAAAAATGTAAAAATGACCAAATTGAAGGGAATGAATTGTTTTATTATCTAAATTGATAAATTGAATGAAATTTTCAATTTAAGATCAGGTGAAAATTGGAAAAATGGTAAATTACCAAAATACCCCTAAATCTTGATATTTCTGTAATTTCGCTAGGTAAGTTCGTATAACTTGAATTATATTCTTAAATACTTGAAATGTATGTTATTGATGTGAATATGATTTAAATATCCCTTATATGGAAATTGATGAAACATTGATATATTTGATAAAAATGGGAAGAAATCCCGGTCGAACGAAAAAGAATTGACGATAAAAAGGATCTAGCTTAGACGGGTGATCTTATCCTGATATAGCCCTCCCGAAGAATACTTGTAAAATGGATTTAGCCCGGACTGGTAATCCGAATTAGGTCCAATTTAGCTTTGGTGGTAATTCGTGATCCAAGCTCATTAGAGTAATTGTCGTTGCGTGGAGATTTAACTCGGGTGGTAATCCCGAAAATACTCTATGAGTTTATATTACAGGGGATTTAGCTTGGACTGGTAATCCCACTGTAAGGATGAGGTTCGTGGGAGTGTGTTCTCTGAAATGAAATGTGTAAGACCATGGTTGAAAGATACCATGGCAACATGATATGAAATGTGTAAGACCATGGTTGAAAGATACCATGGCAGTGTGACATGAAATGAATAAGACCATGGTTGAAAGATACCATGGCAATGTGACATAAACAAGACCATGGTTAAAAGATACCATGGCAACATGACAAGAAATGAATAAGACCATGGTTGAAAGATACCATGGCAACATGACGAGAAATGAAAAAGACCATGGTTGAAAGATACCATGGCAACATGACGAGAAATTAATAAGACCATGGTTGAAAGATACCATGGCAGCGTGACATGAAATGAATAAGACCATGGTTGAAAGATACCATGACAACGTGACATAAAATGAGCAAGACCATGGTTGAAAGATACCATGGCAACATGACAGAAAATGAGTAAAACCACAGTTGAAAAACACTATAGCATCATGTCAAAGATAAATAAGACCATGGATGGGAGACGCTATGACATCTATTGAACAATTGATATTCAGGTAATATGTATCAGATGACGAATGGTTATATGAAATGGTTGTGTGAAATGTTTACAAGAACTGTTCATATGGAAAAATATGTACAAAATAGTTGTATGAAATAATTATGAAGATAGATAAACGAAATAAGTATAAGTACATGAAATATAATTTGTGTTAAGTTTGATATAAACTATTACCGGAATAAACATACATAAAATAGATGGAAATGATGGAGCATGAAATATTGATATAATGAAATGAATGATATATATTTATGAAGAAACGGTAACAGAATGATATGTTTCATGACATGTACATATATGATTATATTTGATATGTTGATAAAAGGAAATTATGTAAGTAAAGACAATTATTAAACTCAAGTGTGACATGTCGAGAAAATAAGTATATTAATGTTGAATTTATATGAAATACATACTAGTATACTAACAATGTTTCTGTTTGATGCTTAGACAAGTGCCAAGCTATTGATTGAATGGTAATATATTTATTTATATGATGCATTGAATCAGTAAGTATTTAATTGAATTTTTTTAAGTGTTCTGCAAGTTCTAGTGATGCTTCGAAACCCTATTTCGATGGCAGATAC
The DNA here is from genome assembly GCA_025698475.1 of Gossypium anomalum. Lineage (NCBI taxonomy): Eukaryota > Viridiplantae > Streptophyta > Magnoliopsida > Malvales > Malvaceae > Gossypium > Gossypium anomalum. The sequence continues at coordinate 66,945,879 of CM046963.1, forward strand.
GGGTTAGAGGTGTTACATGTGGAATGTGATTTATATTGATGTACATTACTTTAATGCTATCATGAGAAATTTGATATCCATGCTTGAAAATGGTGAAAAAGGGTTGAGTCCTGATTGAATGTTGAATTTTGATGATCATATGAGCTTTCCCGAAACTAATAAAGTCCTGCATTTGTTGCGGACAGGATTTAGCTTGGACAAGTAATCCCATTGACCTTGTTATAGAAAAGATTTAGCCCAGATGGATAATCCCGATATAATACCTCTCAAGCATACGTTATGATTAGGATTTAGCCTGGACTGATAATCCTAGTCGAGCTCCTTTGAGCATACGTTGCATAAAGGATTTAGCCTGGAATGGTAATCTTGTTATACGATAAGTGGCTCGAGAGAGTGTTTCTTGGTTAAGTTCCCTAAGGGGTACCCTTGAATAAGGAATTGACGAATTATTGAATCATAAACTTTGAGTGTACTACTTGAGCATCCATCGAAATTCATCGATTTAACGGACATAAAATACTTGACATGGTATGAAAATCTTGATATGATATGATAATGACTTGAAAGAATATTGCTTGATGAGCTCATCTATATTACTTGATTGATATGAAAAGTTTGGTGACTATCATGGTTGATTGAATGTTTGTGATTAGGCCATTTAGCTAAACGGTTGGAACATAACATTGTATGCTTAGATTTAATAAGCAAGATTGGTAAGTTTAGTTTCCATTATACGAACTTACAAAGCATGTAATGCTTACTTTATTTTATTTTTCCCTTGTTTTATAGTGCTCGAAAGCTCGTGAAGGTTGGAAGATCATTAGAGCTTCGTCACACTATGAACTAGCTATTTTGGGTATATATAGTGAAATCATTTTGGTATAATGGCATGTATAGGACAAGTTGGCCAATAGTGGCTTGAAATGTTATTTTGTAACCTAGCCATTGGAATGGCTAGTAATGGTTTATTTTGGCATGATCAAGTAGGTTATGATGTTATATTCATATGTGATATGTTATGTATATGTGATCAAATGATGCTAATGCCTAAGTTATTCCAAGGTAAATTTATAAACACATATGTATGTAGGGATATGCCTGGTTGAATGATAAAATTGCCCAATTTGAATGCTTGGAATGGCTTGTATTGGTTGTGTGTTTCAAGTGCAGGTCTTGGGTTGGGTGAGAAATGAAGCTAGGAATGGCTTCATTTTGTCCACACGGGCAGACACATGGGCGTGCATCTAGACCCTGTGTGACACACGGCCTGGTAACATGGGCATGTGGTTAGGTCATGTGTCCCCTGTACTTTAATTTTGAGAAACAGAATACTCAGAATTGAGCACACAGGCGTGTGTCTTAGCCGTTTGTGCCACACAGCCTAGAACACGGGAGTGTGTCTTAGCCATGTGAAACCTGTACCTATTTTCGAATTGAATTAATTAACCACACAGCCTAGCACACGGGCATGTGGCATGAACGTGTGTGCAAGTCAGAGATTTACACGGGGTCAAACACGGCCTCCAACACGGGCGTGTCCCTTGGACCACACAGACGTGTGAGCCCTGCACCTTGGAAATATTTTGTAATTTTGTAAAAAATTCTTAGAGGTCCTGATTAAGTCTCGACTCGATTCTAATGCTCGTATTGGGCCTTGATAGCCCGATCAAGGGACATTATGGATGATCTCGGTAAATAAATAGTAATTTAATTAAATAAATGGAAAATAAATAGTAATTTAATTAAATAAATGGAAAAATGTTCTGAATGTTCTAGTAATTCTTTGAAACCCTATTCTGGCGACGGTTATGGGTTAGGGGTGTTACATTTGGTGGTATTAGAGCTACAGTTTAATCGATTCTCGGATTTGACGTAGTAAACACAAGTTTAGCTATACATGCCATTATATAAATTGTGATAGTGTGATGACTCCTGATTATTTTAAATATGTTTTTCATATAGTAATTTCATCCAACCGAGCTAGAGCTGAATCCGAGGAAGCTGAGAGCAATGCTTCAGCTTCAGCACAAAGAGTTGCTTCTGCGTCTGGTAGTGAAAAGCTCGTGTCTGAGGGACAAAGTGAGGAGGCAAAACAAGCCTTCTTTCAAATGATGAATGAATGGTTTACCCAGTACTTGAGAACAAACCTTGTTGTACAACGACCTCCCCTGCCTGCTCCCCAATCGATTCCTAAGGTACCACAGGGTGCCGAACCTATTAAAATTGGTAAGCGTTCGATAAATAAAATCCGCAAATATGGGGCGGAAGAATTTAGAGCTACCGCAGATGATGATTCAGAAAGGGCTAAGTTTTGGCTAGAGAACACTATCCGAGTTTTTTATGAATTGTCTTGTACACCTGCTGAATGTCAAAAATGTGCGATATCTCTACTGAAAGATACAACTTATCATTGGTGGAATACCATAACTTTAGTGGTACCGATGGAGAATGTCACAAGGGAATTCTTCCAAGCTGAATTCAGAAAAAAGCATATGAGTCAGAGATTTATGGATCAGAAAAATAAGAAATTTCTAGAGTTGAAACAAGGAAACATGACTGTATCCGAATATGAATGAGAATTTGTTCGGTTGAGCAAGTATGCTAAAGAATGGGTTTTAACCGAGGCTGAAATGTGTAAACGCTTTGAAGAGGGCCTAAATGAAGATATCAAGTTATTAATTGAGATTCTCGAAATAAGGAAATTTGCAGCGCTAGCCGGCTGAGCACACAAAGTGGAGGAATTGAGTAAAGAAAAGAGACAAGCTGAAAGATAGGCTCGGGTTTCTAGAAAAAGAACCATGAGTAAGTCACAATCATTTGCTTCTAAGAAATTCAAGAAGTACTATGATCGTGTAACCACCTCTACGGGATATTCTGGAAGAGAGTGGGGCTCTCAACGTTCTAACTCTAGGTCTTCATCTCTATCTATGACCAGTGTGGGTAGTGTTGGTAAACCCAAACCTAAATGTAAACATTATAACAAATTTCATCATGAGGAATGTCAGTCTAGAAGTGGAGCTTGTTTCGGATGTGGTTCACTTGACCATTTTCTCAGAGATTGTCCAAAAAGAGTTAAAAAAGAGATAGAACTAGCTCCAACACCAAGTAATCCTGTCTCGAGGGCTAGACCACCCCGCCACCCCGATAATGTTAGTGGTAGCCGAGGTACTACCAAGGATACAACAATTAGATCTGAGGGATGAGCACCTGCAAGAACATATGCTATTCGTGCTAAAGAAGATGCCTCTGCACCAGACGTCATTACTGGTACATTTTCTTTACTTAATATTGATATTACTGCATTGATTGATCCTGGTTCCACACATTCATACACATGCACAAACTTAGTGTCTGTTAAAAATTTACTTGTTGAATTCACTGAATTTGTAGTTAAAGTTTCAAACCCCCTGGGCCAATGTGTTATGGTGGATAAAGTTTGTAAGAACTGTCCGTTAATGTTATTGCCCTTGATGAGTTTGATGTGATATTGGGAATGGATTGGTTAATCCAATATGATGCAGTGGTAAATTGTAAATAGAAATATAGTTTATTGAAATATGAGAACGGTGAATTACTTCATGTTGAATTTGATAAGCTGGATGGGTTACTTAATGTGATTTCAGCAATATCAACACAGAAATATGTTTGAAAGGGGTATGATGCCTATCTTGCGTATGTGATGGATACCAAAGCATTTGAGTCAAAGATCCAGTCAGTACCGGTTGTATGTGAATTTTTTGATGTATTCCTAGAGGAATTATCTGGTTTACCACTGGATAGAGAAGTGGAATTCTCTATAGATCTTGTTCCGGGTACAACACCTATATCCATAGCACCTTACAAGATGGCTCATACTGAATTGAAAGAGATGAAAGTACAGTTACAAGAATTGATCGATAGAGGTTTTTCCCAACCTAGTTTCTCACCTTAAGGTGCGCCGGTTCTATTTGTAAAGAAGAAGAATGGATCATTGAGGCTGTGTATCGATTACAGACAACTCAACAAAGTTACAATAAAGAACAAGTATCCATTACCACGGATCAATGACTTGTTTGACTAGTTAAAGTGTGCAACTGTATTTTCGAAGATTGATCTCCGTTCTGGTTACTATCAACTACGGGTAAAAGAATCGAATGTATCAAAGATAGCTTTTAGAAAAAGGTATGGACACTATGAGTTTCTTGTAATGCCATTCGACTTGAAAAATGCACCTGCGGTGTTTATGGATTTGATGAGCAGAATTTTTAGCCTATATTTAGACAAGTTTGTGGTGGTATTTATAGATGATATTTTGGTTTACTCTCGGAATGAGAATGAGCATGTTGAGCACTTGAGAATAGTGTTGCAAACTTTGCGAGAGAAAAAACTGTACGCCAAATTCAGTAAATGTGAATTTTGGCTACAGGAAGTTAGTTTCCTTGGGCATATTGTGTTTCCTGAAGGTGTTAGAGTAGACCCGAATAAAATTTCAGTCATTGTTAGTTGGAAGCCACTGAATAATGTGTCTGAAGTCTGAAGTTTTTTGGGACTAGCTGGTTATTATCGAAGATTTGTAAAAAAAATTCAATGATAGCTTCTTCGATGACTCGCTTGTTACAAAAAGATGTGAAATTTGAATGGACTGAGAAATGCCAGCAAAGTTTTGATAGGTTAAAAGCTTTATTGACAGAAGCACCAATGTTAGTTTAGCCTAAATCGGGAAAAGAATTTGTAGTTTACAGTGATTCGTCACTGAATGCTTTAGGTTGTGTTTTGATTCAAGATGGTAAGGTAGTAGCCTATGTGTAACACCCCTTACCCGTATTAAACGCTGGAACATGATACGAGGCATTACCAGACTTACAAAGCGAGTAAACATACTGTAATATCCTGAATTAGGGCTTAATCAGAATAGTGGTTTCGTGACCACAAATCTGAGATAGAAATAATTATTTTATAATTATTTTGATGATTATGATATGATTACATGATTGTGTGAAAATTTCATGATGAAATCCTATGCCTAAAGTGCTTAGATTGAAATTAGGGACTAAATCGAATAATTTGTAAAACTTGCATTCTAGGAGTTTTTAGTACGAAATTGCATTGAAATATTAATTAGGAGGTCTTAAATAGAAATTTGACCAATTTTAAGTTCATGGACAAAATTAGGACATGGAAGGAATTTTTGAAAGTTTAGTAGTAAGGGCATTTTGGTCATTTAGTTATTAAAATGAATTAAAAACAAAATTAAAAGCCAATTTTTGTCCATCTTCTTCATTAGGCCGAAATTTCAAGGATTCTCCATAGCTAGGGTTTGTTTCAAGCTTCCAAGATCCATAGTAAGTGATTCCAAGCCCCGTTTTTAATGTTCTTTACGTTTTTGGAATCCTGGTAGCTCGATTAAGCTTATGCTAGCAATAATTCAACCTAGGGTTTATATTTGGAAAAATACCCATAGGTGAAATTTGTGTATTTTGATGTTTTATGATAGAATATGAGGTTTTAAATTATGTTAGAGAACTTGTGCTACTCAGTTTTAAGTGAAAACGAGTAAAAAAGGCTTAATCGGTAAAAATACTTAATAGTCATAAGTACATGTTAGAGTGTGAATTTGATATTGTCATAGAAGGGAAAAATGATCAGCATGTCATAAAACATAAGAATAAGGGATAAAGTTTAATTCCCGAGCCTAGGGGCAAAAGTGTAATTATGCAAAAGTTTAAGGGCAAAAGTATAATTTTCCAAAGTTTGTATTAAATGCTGTTTTGATGAATGTATGTATTAAATAAGATTAATTTGGTATTATAGATCAAGAGAAACGAGAATCAAGTCGCGATCGAGGAAAAGAAAAGATTGTGGACTAAATTGCAAAATCTTTATATTTTGGTACCAAGGTAAGTTCATGTGTAAATAATGTAGCATAAGTGTTATTTTTAAGTTATTGATATTAATTATATGATATGCTGATTTTTAATCGTGAAATATTATGCTTTGTGGTTAATGTTGAGTAATATGCAAATTATGTTTACTACTTGATAAATATGAATTGCTACCGAGTATCGGTTCTGATATTTCATGGAAGACGGTAAATGTCAGATCGAGGGAAAAAGCCCGTTTGAACCTTAGGAATAGATTAGGATACAAGTGACATGTCACTAGGATGGTTGAGCATCCGAACTCGTTGAGTTGAGTCCGAGTTCACTTATGGATGCGAATGTTCGAACTCGTTGAGTTGAGTCCGAGTTCGTGAGATGTAACTAGGCATCCGAGCTCGTTGAGTTGAGTCCGAGTTCACTTATGGATGCGAACGCCCGAGCTCGTTGAGTTGAGTCTGAGTTCACTTATGGTTGGGTTACATGATTGCTTGATTACATATGTGGCACTTATGTGCAAATTATCCATGTATCCGAGTTATATTCCGATGTGTTCAATGGGTGAAAATTTCTATGAAATGGAAGAACACTTAAGATGCAAGTGACGTTTTGGTAAGTGTTGTGAAATGGGCACTTTGGACAGGTATGTACTTAACCCTCGGGTTGAAAATAGATACAACAATGATAAAATGGTAAGATGATGAATGATGTTTAGAAATGTGATATATGTTTTGGTGATGCCATGCTAAGGTTGTTTGGTATAATTGTATTGTTATGTTACTTGTTATTTGCATATGAACTTACTAAGCATTTATGCTTACTCCCTCCTTTTCATTCATTGTAGTTTTGAACAAGTCAGCTCGGGAATCGGGACAGGTCGAAGTTTCGATCACACTATCCGAAGATTTCTATTAGTAAATGGCTTGTAAAACTTAAGTATGGCATGTATAGCAATGTACCTATTTTGTGTAAATAATTTTATGATATGGCCATGTTTGGTTGAGAAAATGTTTGATATTGATAAGTCATGGTGATGGCTAATTAGATCATGTTTGATATCATGGAAGTTTAATAGGTTATCTAGTTCATAAAAAAATTCATGGAAAGATGAAACTTGCCTTAAAATAGAATATTGCTGCAGCAATGACATGAATTTGAAAAATCACTAAAAATAGTATAAGTGGAAATAAATGATGAGTAAGTTATGAAATTTAAGCTTAATGAGTCTATTTTCATGTGGATTGAACAAAACAGGCATATAAATTATATTTTATGAGATATTTAAACTTTTGTGAAACAGGGCCAGAATGATTTCTGGATCCCCTGTTCTGACTTGAAAAATTTATAATAAATTTTAAAAAAATAATTATAAGTTTTCTTTACATGTACAGATTCCTTATTGAGTATAGTTTTAAGAGAAACAAACCTCATAGTCATTGAAATTTTTTATAGAGAGATATATGATTCGTAATACACAGAGGTTAGAGCAGTTGATCCCTAAAATAGGGGAGACTTTAACTAATAAACTGTACTAATTGGCCTAACCAAAAATTCTAGAAGAAAATTAGTATATAGATATATGAGTCTAGATTTATAGAAAATTTACGGATCTTGAGTTTGAGTTTCGTAACTTGAGATATGATTTTTCTTGTAACTGTGACGTAGATAGCTAGAAAGCTGTGAATGTAGAAACAAATGATTCGAAGTACTTAAATTGATAAATTATGTGAGGTAACACCTCAAGCTCGATTCCGGAATTGGTCTCGGGCGAAGGGGCGTTACATTTGGTGGTATCAGAGTAGGTTTAGTCAGTTCTCGGACTACGTGTTGTATGTACAGATTTTTGCTATACATGCCATATGTATAAATTGTGATAGTGTGACGACTTCTGACCTTTTTTTTAAAATGATTTTTATATAGTAAATGGATCCCGATCTAGTCATGGCGTGATGAAGCAGAGAGTAATGCGCCACTCGGTGAAGGGGCAGCGTGGCGACCAAAACCCACCTCCTCATCATTGGTCGGGAGGAGGAGAAAGGGATCGGGAAGCCTTTCTCCAAATGATGAGTGCATGGTACACTAAGTTCGTTCGTACGAACCCAAATGTACGACCTCCCCCACCTCCCCCGATTCCTCAACCTGTACCCCCGATGCCTCAAGGTGTAGAACTGATGAAATTTCATAGAACTCTAGTTGACAAAATCCGTAAACAAGGGGCCGAAGAATTCAGGGCAAATATTGATGATGATGCCGAGAAAGTAGAGTTTTGGCTCGACAATTCTATTTGAGTATTTGATGAATTGTCTTGTACTCCTGAAGAATGCTTGAAATGTGCTACATCTTTGTTGAGAGATTCAGCCTATAATTGGTGGAAGACTTTAATTTCGATGGTACCGAAAGAGAGGGTAACCTGGGAATTCTTTCAAGAAGAGTTTCGGAAGAAATATATTAGTGAAAGATTTATTGATCAGAAATGTTAAGAGTTTCTTGAGCTGAAGCAAGGTAATATGACAGTCTCAGAATATGAAAGAGAGTTTGTTCAATTGAGAAAGTATGCCAAGGAATATGTTCTATAGAAGCCAAGATGTGCCGACGATTTGAAGACGGGCTCAACGAAGACATTAAGGTATTTGTCGGGATCCTTGAACTGAAAGAAATGGTAGTACTAGTTGATCGAGCTTGCAAGGCTGAAGAACTACTTAAAGAGAAGAGAAAGGTAGAGGCTGAGACACGAAATTGGAAGAAAAGGCCAATGAGTAAGGCACCTTCACAGCAACTCGGAAAGTCAAGAAATATGAATCCTCGTTCCCAAGTTTTAGCTGGGCAATCATATGGAAATTTTAAGAAGCAGAATGTGGGTTCCAAATCTCAGAATACTTCTACAGCCAGTGTAGGAAACTCGAGATTTGTTAAACCCGAGTGCCAGCGGGGTGGTAGAAATCATTTTGGTTCGTGTAGAGCAAATGAACGTTTTCGATGTGGTTCTCCGGATCATTTTATTAGAGACTGCCCAGAGAGAACTGAGAAAGAAAATTTTCAGAATGTAAAAGCTAGTGGTGTAGACTTGAGGGGAAGGTATCCAAGAAAAGCTGGAAGTGAAACAAGCAGTAAGAATGTAGCCAGAGATGCAGCAGTTAGATCTGAAGGAAGAGCTCCGGCTAGAACTTATGCTATTAAAGCGCGTGAAGATGTTTCCTCACCCGATGTGATTACCGGTACATTTTCTCTTTATGATGTTAATGTTATTGCTTTGATTGATCCCGGTTCTACTCATGCATATGTATGCATGAAACTGGTGTTTAGTATGAATATACCTATTGAGAACACAAAATTTATGATTAGAGTGTCGAATCCGTTAGGCAAATGTGTGATAGTTGATAAAGTATGCAAGAAATGCCCTTTAATGATTCGGGGTCATTACTTTCCGGCCGACTTGATGTTGTTACCGTTTGATGAATTTGATGTTATTTTGGGTATGGATTGGTTGACATTGCATGATGCTATGATAAATTGCAAAGAAAAGGTTATAGAATTAAAGTGTGAAAGTAGTAAAATTTTGCGGGTTGAACCAGACAAATCAGAGGCATTATTTAGTGTGATTTCTTCGATGTCGGCTCAAAGATATTTGAGAAAGGGTTATGAAGCTTATTTTGTGTATGTAATTAATACAAAAGAAGCTGAAAAGAAAGTTGAATCGATCTGCTTGTTGTGTGTGAATTTGCGGATGTATTTCGGAAAAATTGCCGGTTTGCCTCCAAATCGTGGAAGTAGAATTTGGTATTGATTTGATACAGGAATGCAGCTCCGATCTCAATTGCTCCATATAGAATGGCACCAACAGAGTTGAAAGAATTAAAGTCACAGTTGCAAGAGTTGACTGATAAAGGCTTTGTAAGACCGAGTTTTTCACCTTGGGGTGCTCCTGTGTTATTTGTGAAAAAGAAGGATAGTTCTATGAGGTTGTGTGCTGACTATCGGCATTTAAACAAGGTGACAATCAAAAACAAGTATCCGTTGCCAAGAATTGATGATTTATTTGATCAGCTAAAAGGAGCAACATGGTTTTCAAAGATTGACTTGAGATCTGGGTACTACCAGTTGCGAGTAAAAGAGTCGGATGTCCCTAAAACTGCTTTTAGAACAAGGTACGGTCATTATGAATTTTTAGTTATGCCATTCGGGTTGACAAATACTCCTGCTGTGTTTATGGATTTAATGAATCGCATATTTCGGCCATACTTGGACAAATTTGCTGTGGTGTTTATAGATGATATTTTAGTTTATTCAAAAGATGAGACAGAGCATGCTGAGCATTTGAGGATAGTTTTGCAAACTTTGAGAGATAAACAGTTGTATGCTAAGTTTAGTAAAAGTGAATTTTGGCTCCGGAAAGTTGGATTTTTGGGTCATATTGTTTCAGGTGATGGTATACAGGTTGATCCTAGTAAAATTTCAGCCATTATTGATTGGAAACCACCGAAAAACGTAATTGAAGTTAGAAGTTTCTTGGGGCTAGCTGGGTATTATCGGCGGTTTGTAAACGGATTTTCTATAATTGTTGCTCCTATGACTAGACTACTCCGAAAGGATGTTAAATTTGAATGGACGGAAGAATGTCAACAAAGTTTCAAGAATTGAAAAAGTTATTAATCAAGCACCAGTGTTAGTACAACTCGAATCAGGTAAAGAATTTGTGGTGTATAGTGATGCTTCTCTAAATGGCTTGGGGTGTGTACTTATGCAAGAAGGAAAAGTGGTGGCTGATGCTTCGAGGCAGTTAAAACCTCATGAGAGGAATTATCCTACTCACGATTTAGAATTGGCTGCGGTGGTGTTTGCTTTGAAGATTTGGCGACATTATTTGTATGGTGAAAAGTGCCGGGTATATACCGACCACAAAAGTCTTAAGTACTTGATTTCACAAAAAGACTTGAATTTGAGACAACGAAGATGGTTGGAATTGTTAAAAGATTACGAGCTTGTTATTGATTATCATCCGGGAAAGGTGAGTGGGGCTGCCGATGCTTTAAGCAGAAAGTTGTTGTTTGCTTTGAGAGTTATGAACACTTAGTTGAAAATGTCAGATGATAGTTCGATTCTAGCAGAGATAAGAGCTAGACCGATGTTTTTACAAGAGATTTCTGAAGCTCAGAAAATTGATCAAGATTTGCTAGCCAATAGAAGATAGTGTGAAGCTGATACGGGATCAGATTTCAGAATCGGTTCTGATGGTAGCTTGATGTTTAAAAATCAGATTTGTGTACCGAAAAATGATGAGTTGATTCAAAAGATTTTGCATGAAGCACATAGTGGCTATTTGGTGGTTCATCCGAGCAGTACGAAAATGTATAATGACTTGAAGAAAATGTATTGGTGGAGTGGAATGAAAAGAGATATTTCTGAGTTTGTATCAAAGTGCTTAATTTGTCAACAGGTGAAAGCTGAACACCAAGTACCTTCAGGTAAGCTTAATTTCGGAGGTCGATCGAGGGAAACGGAAGGTTTCGGAGTGACCGAAACATTAAACAAACGAATACTAGGTAAGTTTGGATAACCCTAAGTAAACATATATTATGCTAAATTGTATACGTTAATAAATGTATGATGATGAATTGCATTTATTCAAACTATGTAACTGTATAAAATACAATTGTATAATGAAATGATGAAAAACGTCTCGGTTGAGGTTGAATAGGAAATCCGATGGAGGAACTCAAATTTACATGAAAAATGAGAATCTGCATGTGTTGCAGTAAGGATTTAGCCCGGACGGGTGTTCCTTCCGAATGATTGAGCCTCCCGAAGAATAAGTGTGCACTGTGGATTTAGCCCGACGGGTAATCCAAATAGGTCCAATTTAGCTTTGACTGTAATTCAGATCCTAGCTCATTAAGGATGTTTGCCATGAATGGGATTTAGCCTAGACTGGTAATCCTGACATCACCTTATGAGTTTTCTGAATGGAGGATTTAGCCTGGACTGGTAATTCCACCATAAGAATGTGGGGTTCACGGGAGTGCATATCTAATATGACCATTCACACGAATTGACGGATAATGGGTATTTTCATCGAGATTGCCTATAAACTCAATGAGACTAATATGATACACCTGTATAAGATGAATTGTAAAGTGATGAGCTTATCTAAGTTAAATTCCATGGTGTTATTGATATATATATATATATATATATATATATGTATCTAACACATTGATTGAGTGCATGATTAGGAAAAACATTTCATGCTAATTGAGTTTACTAATCACATATGGTTGAATGCTAAATTATCTGGTAAGTTTACTTTCCGGTTAATCGAGCTTACTAAGCATGTAAATGGTTACTCCTCTCTTTTCTCCTACTTTTCAGAGCTTGTGGACTCATAAGGCTTGGAGGACGGTTGGAGATTACAACACACTATCAACTAGGTCCGCTTTGGTATATGAATACTTTTGTTTTGATAATTTGGCATGTATAGGTGCTTTTGAGCTATTTTGTTAAAAGCCATTTGGCTAACCAATGTAAAGGCTTGGATGCCTTGTTTATACATTTTGTAATGGCTTTGATATATGGTCTTTTGTGGTATGTTATCCCACCATCATGCTAAATGAATTATTAAATGTTTATGTATATGTCATAATATAGACATATTTGTGTAATGTGACCAATTTATCAAAATTGGGAGGATCATAATTGGCAATGAGTAAATAACAAGCCAAAATCCAATGTTGAGGCAAATATTGCTATCATCCCTCAAACTACTAAGGAACATTATGGCATGCGTAAACCAATGATATGAGGTTTCCACGCAACAAGGTTTTATGGAGACCATTCATAAGTATTAAGTGAATATTGTGTGTTAATTGACATCCAATAAGTATAAGTGTGATAAAGGGGTGACCTAGGGCTTGAAAAATAGCCTAATATGGTCCACATGGTGTGGTACACGGGCATGTGTCTAGGCCGTATGTGACACATAGGCCACTCACATGGGCGTGTGGTATGGCCTTACGTCCCCTGCACCTAAAATTTTAAGTTAGCATCAAGCACGGGCTAGAGACACGGGCGTGTGTCTTGGCCATGTTAATTTAACAAGATGCTCATGTTATGGACACGGGGTGAACCCACGGGCATGTGCCATGGCCATGTCCATAAGTCAGTATGGCCCCACGGCTTGGGGGCATGGGCGTGTTCCCTTATCCACGGGCGTGTGGAAACCCCTACATGGGTGTATGGGATATTGTTCAAGGCATTCATGCAGAAGATCTGATTTTGTTTCGATTTATTCTTGGTATTAAATAAAGGCCTCGTAGGCCCACGTAAATAAATCGACTAAAGGTTTAAAAGAAATTTTATGACCCATATTTTCTGGTTCTGCCTGTATTTCTATCTGGTAATGCCTCGTACTTGTCCATGGGCATGGGTACGGGTAAGGGGTGTTACATTTAGTGGTATCAGAGCTACAGTTTAGTCAGTTCTAAAACTATCGTAGAGGATGTTAAAGTTTGCTATACATGCCAATATTCGAATGTTGATAGAGTGATATCTCCTAATTTTCTATATTATTTTAAAATATAGTAAATGTCTTCCAATCAAGCACAAGATGAGTCCGAGGGAGCCGAGAGTCATGCTTCAGCTTCCGTAGGATAGACTACTTTAGGTAGTAGTAGGAGGTCTATGCCTGAAGGCCGAGAAGAGGCCCGGGCTGCGTTCTTTGATATGATGGATGAGTGGTTCGAGGATTATCTGAGAAATTGCCCCAACATACCGCGACCTCCCCCGCCCCCTAACCAACTTTATGCCGATGAGCCACGAGGCGTGGTACCAGTAAGAACTGTTAAGGCCCCTGTAGATAAACTTAGAAAGTATGGAGCTGAGGAATTCTGAGCTAAAGTGGATGATGACGCCGAAAAAGCCAAGTTCTGGCTCAAAAATACTATACGGGTACTAGATGAATTATCGTACACACCCGAGGAATGTTTAAAGTCTGCTGTATCTCTCCTGAAGGATACTGCATACCATTGGTGGAAGACAGTGTCCTTGGTAGTGCCAAAAGAGGCTATCACTTGGGATTTCTTCCAGGCAAAGTTTAGGAAGAAATACATTAGCCAAAGGTTTTTAGACTCGAAGCGAAAGGAATTCCTGGAACTCAAACAAGGGAACAAGTCTGTAGCAGAATACGAGTGAAAGTTCGTACGACTAAGTCAGTACACATCTGAATGGGTCTAAACTGAGTCAGAAATGTGTAAATGTTTCGAGGAAGGCTTAAGTGAGGATATCAGGCTGTTGATTGGAATTCTCAGAATACGGGGATTTACTGCACTGGCTGATCGAGCCAAGAAGGTTGAGGAACTTAGTAATGAAAGAAAGAAAGCAAAAAGAGAAGCTTGAGTTATGAGCAAGAGGTCCGGTGGCAAAACGTTTTCGTTTTCCATGAAGAAAGCAAGGAGCTAACAAGAACGCTCCACTTCATCGGTGGGATATTCAGGTAGAGCGAGAGGTTCTAAATGATAGAGTCAGAAGTCCTCCTCCCCAAAGGTGACTAGTGTGGGGAGTGTAGATGATCAAAGGTCGAAGTGTAAGAGCTATAACAAATTCCACTTCAAAAAGTGCCGAATGAAGACTGGTGCTTGTTTCCGATGTGCTTCTTTTGTCCATTTCCTCAGAGACTGCCCGGAAAGAAATGAATGAGAAGTGGGATCAACCCCAAAATCAAGTACTCCTGCTCCACGGGGTAAACCTCCGAGACATCCGGGGAATGTCAGTGGTAGTCAAGCTATGGCTAAGAATACTGCAAAGTCTGAGCTCGAGCTCCGGCAAGAACGTATGCGATATGCACTCGAGAAGAAGCCTCTGCTCCTGATGTTATCATGGGTACTTTTTCCCTTTTCAATATACGTGTTATTGCTTTAATTGACCCAGGGTCGACACATTCATACATTTGCATGAGATTGATGTCTATGATGAAATTACCGGTTGAACCTACGAAATTTAGTATTAGAGTGTCGAACCCACTAGGTAGATCTGTGATGGTTAATAGAATCTGTAAGAATTGTCCTTTGACGATTCAGGGTCATTGTTTTTCGGCTAATCTTATGTTGTTACCATTTGATGAATTTGATGTAATACTTGGAATGGATTGGTTAGCCTTGCATGATGTAATAGTAAACTGTGGCAATAAGTATATTGAATTAAAATGCTCGAATGGTGAGATTTTACGGGTTGATTCAAGAGAATTGAGTACGCTGCCAGTGGTAATCACGGCAATGGTTGCCCAGAGATATATGAAGAAAGGGTATGAAGCCTACCTTGCATTCGTATTGAACACAAAGGAAACAGAGTTGAAGATTGAGTCTGTGCCGATAGTGTGTGAATATCCAGACGTATTCCCAGAAGAACTACCCGGATTGCCTCCTGAGAGGGAGATAGAATTTGGCATTGAATTGATGCCAGGGATGACTCCCATTTCTATTGCTCCGTATAGAATGGCACGAACCGAGTTGAAAGAGTTAAAAGCACAGTTACAAGAATTGACGAATAAAGTCTTTGCACGGTCGAGTTTTTCAACTTGGGGTGCCCTCGTACTTTTTGTAAAGAAGAAAGATGGTTCGATGAGATTATGTATTGATTATCGACAAATTAACAAGGTAACTGTAAAAAATAAGTATCCTTTACCAAGAATTGATGATTTATTTGACCAGTTGAGAGGAGCCACCGTCTTCTCCAAGATAGACTTGAGGTCTGGTTATTATCAGTTGCAGGTTAAGGAGTCGGATGTACCTAAGACAGCTTTCAGGACGAGGTACAGACATTATGAGTTTCTTGTCATGCCATTTACATTGACTAATGCCAGCCGTATTCATGGATCTTACGAACAGGATCTTTCGGCCATATTTGGATAAGTTTGTCGTTGTGTTCATTGATGACATTTTAGTTTACTCTAAAGATGAGGCAGAACGCAAACATTTGAGAATTGTATTGCAAACTCTGCGAGAAAAATAGCTATATGCTAAGTTTAGCAAGAGTGAGTTTTGGCTCCACGAAGTTGGATTTTTGGGTCACATTGTTTTGGGTGAAGGCATACGAGTTGACCAAAGTAAGGTCTCTACTATTATAGAATGGAATTTGCCTAGAAACGTAACCGAGGTTAGAAGCTTTTTGGGCTTAGTTGGTTACTACCGAAGGTTTGTGAAAGGATTCTCCGTGATAGCAACTCCAATGACGAGATTGCTTTAGAAAGATGTTAAGTTCAAATGGACAGAGAAATGTCAGCAGAGTTTTTGAGAAGTTGAAGACATTGTTGACTGAAGCTCCTATTTTAATATTGCCTGAACCGGGAAAGGAGTTTGTGGTCTACAATGATGCATCATTGAATGGATTAGGTTGTGTGCTTATGCAAGATGGCAAGGTGATAGCTTATGCTTCACAACAGTTAAAGCCGCACGAGAAGAATTATCCGGCACATGACCTAGAGCTTGCCGCCATCGTTTTTGCTTTGAAGATTTGGAGGCATTACTTATATGGCATGACTTGTCGTATTTTGACAGACCACAAGAGTTTGAAATACTTAATGACTCAAAAAGAATTAAATCTGAGACAGCGGAGATGGTTAGAACTAATTAAGGACTACGATTTGGTCATTGACTATCACCCGGGAAAGGTGAATATAGTCGCCGATGCATTGAGTAAAAAGTCTTTGTTTGCACTAAAAGCCATGGATGCCCGTCTGGCATTGCTCGATGATGATTCGGTCTTGGCAGAGATTGAAGCTAGGCTGACATTCCTTCAGGAAATCTATAATTCTCAGTTTAATAACAGTGATTTGCAAGCAAAAAGGACTCAATGTGAGTCGGGTATTGAGTCCAATTTTTGAATTGGTTCTGATGGATGCTTAATGTTCAGAGATAAAGTTTGTGTACCCAAGAGTAGAGAGCTTATTTGGAGAATTTTACAAGAAGCACATGATAGTCGTTTATCAATTCACCCGGGAAGTACTAAGATGTACAACGATTTGAAAAAAATGTACTGGTGGAAGGCATGAAAAGGGATATTTCCGAATTTGTATCGAAATGCTTAGCATGTCAGCAAGTTAAGGCTAAACATCAAGTACCTTCAGGCATCTTCTTCCCCATAGCTGCCAAAATTTTGAGCTCTCCATAGTTAGGGTTTCTTCAATTTCCAAGCTCAATAGTAACTACTCTCAAGCCCTGTTTTTAATGTTCTTCGTATATTTGAGATCCCAGTAACTTGTTCTTTCCATTTCTACCCATATTTCATGCTAGGGTTTATGTTTAAAAATTTAACCATGCATGGAATGCTTGTATTTTGAGGGTTTATGGAGGAATATGAAAGGATGTTGTATGTTAAACATCTTTTTCTACGTGATTTTCATGAAAAACCCTTATAGGGACTATTTTGTGAAAGTTATAAAATGTGTGGTAGAAATGTGAAACTAATGGAAAATGAGAGTTATCATAGGAGAGAAAAATGTTTTACTAGGCTTGGTTAAGGTAGAAATTGCATGAGTTTCATTATACGAGCCTAGGGACTAAATCATAAAAATGTGAAAGGCTAGAGGCAAAATGGTCATTTTGATCGGGGGCGGAATTTAGACTTGAAATGGATTAAATGAATGGTTAATAATCTATTCTTATTGTTATAGACCCCGAGAAACAAATTTCGGAGGTCGATCGAAGGAAACGGAAGGTTTCGGAGTGACCGAAACATTAAACAAACGAATACCAAGTAAGTTCAGATAACACTAAGTAAACATATATTATGCTAAATTGTATACGTTAATAAATGTATGATGATGAATTGCATTTATTCCAAATATGTAATTGTATAAAATACAATTGTATAATGAAATGATGAAAAAAGTCTCGATTGAGGTTGAATAGGAAATCCGATGGAGGAACTCAAATTTACATGAAAAATGAGATCCTGCATGTGTTGCAATAAGGATTTAGCCCAGACGGGTAATCTATTAATCTCATCTCTGAAAAGGATCTAGCCCGGACGAGTGTTCCTTCCGAATGATTGAGCTTCCCGAAGAATAAGTGTGCACTGTGGATTTAGCCCGGATGGGTAATCCAAATAGGGTCTGAATTTAGCCTGGATTGGTAATTCAGATCCTAGCTCATTAAGGATGTTTGCCATGAATGGGATTTAGCCTGGACTGGTAATCCTGACAACACCTTATGAGTTTTCTGAATGGAGGATTTAGCCTGGACCGGTAATTCCACCATAAGAATGTGAGGTTCACAGGAGTGCATATCTGATATGATTATTCACACGAATTGACGGATAATGGGTATTTTCATCGAGATTGCCTATAAACTCAACGAGACTAATATGATACACCTGTATAAGATGAATTGTAAAGTGATGAGCTCATCTAAGTTAAATTCCATGGTGTTATTGATATATATATTTATCTAACACATTGATTGAGTGCATGATTAGGAAAAGCATTTCATGCTAATTGAGTTTACTAATCACATATGATTGAATGCTAAATTATTTGGTAAGTTTACTTTCCGGTTAATCGAGCTTACTAAGCATGTAAATGGTTACTCCTCTCTTTTCTCCTACTTTTCAGAGCTTGTGGACTCATAAGGCTTGGAGGACGGTTAGAGATTACAACACACTATCAACTAGGTCTGCTTTGGTATATGAATACTTTTATTTTGATAATTTGGCATGTATAGGTGCTTTTGAGCTATTTTGTTAAAAGCCATTTGGCTAACCAATGTAAAGGCTTGGATGCCTTGTTTATACATTTTGTAATGGCTTTGATATATGGTCTTTTGTGGTATGTTATCCCACCATCATGCTAAATGAATTGTTAAATGTTTATGTATATGTCATAATATAGACATATTTGTGTAATGTGACCAATTCATCGAAATTGGGAGGATCATAATTGGCAATGAGTAAATAACGAGCCAAAATCCAATGTTGAGGCAAATATTGCTATCATCCCTCAGACTATTAAGGAACATTATGGCATGTGTAAACCAATGATATGAGGTTTCCATGCAATAAGGTTTTATAGAGACCATTCATAAGTATTAAGTGAATATTGTTTGTTAATTGACATCCAATAAGTATAAGTGTGATAAAGGGGTGACCTAGGGCTTGAAAAATAGCCTAATATGGTCCACATGGTGAGGCACACGGGCGTGTGTCTAGGCCGTGTGTGACACATGGGCCATTCACATGGGCGTGTGGTATGGCCGTGCGTCCCCTGCACCTAAAATTTTAAGTTAGCATCAAGCACGGGCTAGAGACATGAGTGTGTGTCTTGGCCGTGTTAATTTAACAGGATACTCAAGTTATGGACACGGGGTGAACCCACGGGCGTGTGCCATGGTCGTGTCCATAAGTCAGTATAGCCCCACTGCTTGGGGGCATGGGCGTTTTCCCCTACCCAGGGGCTTGTGTAAACCCCTACACGGGCGTATGGGATATTGTTCAAGGAATTCATGCCGAAGATCCGATTTTGTTCCGATTTATTCTTGGTATTAAATAAAGGCCTCGTAGGCCCACGCAAATAAATCGACTTAAGGTTCAAAAGAAATTTTATGACCCGTATTTTCTGGTTCCGCCTGTATGTCTGTCTGGTAACGCCTTGTACTTGTCCCCGGGCATGGGTACGGGTAAGGGGTGTTACAACACGCCCATGTCCCTCACCCGTGTAACTCTCTGTTTTGCAATGCATGAAGAAATTGATGTCACACGGCCAAGTCACTCGCCAGTGTGCTAGGCTGTGTGGTTAATTTAATTTTCATAAAATAGGTGTAGACTTCACACGGTTGGGACACACGCTCGTTCCTGAGATCGTGTCTCTCAAACGGCTGAGACACAAGCCCGTTTCTCTACCCGTGTGCTCAATTCTGAGCATTCTGTTTCTCAAAATTAAGGTGCAAGGGATAAATGGCTAGACACATGCTTATGGGGTGGACCGTGTGTTACACACGGCCTAGACAAACGCCCGTGTGTCTACCCATGTGGACAAAATAAAGGCTATTTACCAAGCCATTTGTCACCCTCTTTTACACCTACACCTACACAAGTTCAATGGCATAATCCGTGGCATGTTTAAGCAACCAAAACATCCAAAATCAAAGCTAAATCATATTATTTATTACCAACACTTAACATATTTACTATAGCATTTACCAAATCAATTCATACCAAACTCACATTCACAAGTATCAACATGAATACTTTCATCATGTATAATTCTACTTAGATTTCCTAGCACACCAAAGGACCTATCTCATCCATTTCACAATGTCATTTAACCATAATAAACATATTGCAACCCATTACAAAATACAAAAATAAGAAGGCATTAACACATATACTTATATAAATGGGCTTATAATCATTTTAGCCAAAATAAACCAATTACATGGCTAAATACCAAATCACCTTAAACAAATATAAGCTAATACATTTGGCCAAATCAAATGACACATGTAACAAAATGACCAAGTCCCTATACATGCCGTACTCTAAAAAGGTTTTAAAATCATCGGTACCCAAAGGACAGTTTGATAGTGTGATACGACTTTCGACGATCTCCAATCCCGAGCAAGCTTGGTGACACTATAAAACATTGAAAATAAAATGGAATAAGCTATATAGCTTAGTAAGCTCGTATGAAGAAATAAGCAACCTTACCATACATTATTCAAGCAAGTAATATAACATAAGGTGACATAATTTACCATAATCTCAAGATCATAATTCACTTCCATCAAAACTTACCTTGAAATCGTCATTTCACGAATTAGTAATCATAAGCTTTGAGTACATACCTGTACCATCTCGTAACGAATTTACTCTTATTCTCATTCTTTTACAAACTCTTGAACCACTCGAAATAATAATGTCGGATACTTGGTGTAACACCCCTATCCTGTAACCGTTGCCGGAATAGGTAAGGGCATTACCAAACAGACATAACACTACAGATCATTACAGAATCATCGATTACACATAGTATCAATATATAAGCGAATCAACAATTCATTCATCATGAAGGTCTCAAATACCAAAGACATACTTTTAGAAAAGGTCGGGACTAAACCGAACATATTCAAAATTTTCAGAACTTAGAAAATCTTTCAAAATTGCTGAAGTCACACGCCCGTGTGACTAGGCCGTGTGGCCCACACAGGCACCAGATACACCAATATGATCCAACCGTGCCAAAATAGAATTCCTATACAGACTTCTACACACAACCAACAGACACGGCCATGTGCCATAGCCGTGTGATACTTAAGAGGTTACTGCTAAACACACATAGTCACAAGGCATGCCCATGCTCCCTGTTCGTGTGACACAATGCAGGCTTGGTTGAAGCCAATTTGCCACCCCTTTTTGGGTCAATCCTACAAGCAATATTAAACAACATTCATGCCACAATTTTCAGCCAATTCCATGCTTAAAAAGACCAAATCATATTAGATCATAACACATTACAAACATACACCATTTGGCATCACCAACCAAATACCAAAACTATGCACAAACATATCATTTGCTAGCAAACTCTCATGGCATAACATATATACATATCAATGCTTAATTACATGGACATTCTAGCCTATACATGCCATACTTAGAAATATCTACACTTTCAAAAGTACCAAAATGAGATCGATAGAATGGTGACAATCTTCGACTATCCTCGAGCCTTCAGTAGCTATGATAACTGTAAAATAGACAGAAATCACACAGAGTAAGCTACAAAGAGCTTAGTAAGCCAAATACAACTATCTTAACCATTAAAGCATATAAATAAAAGGCAGTAACAAGAATTCACAACCATCTCGTAGAGTATTTCATTATTTCACATAAATAGAGTCTTTCCTATTCAGGAATCTAGTGCGATACAAATGTACCTGTATAAATTATGCATTGCATATATTCATTTCCATATCTCGTACTCTATCATCATATGATTCAGAAATGATACAGATACTCATAAACAGGTACAATGCCGACGTCCTAGACGTGGTCTTACATGTAATTCGGTATCAATGCCTCTGTCCGAAACAGGGACTTACTCAAAATCTCAAATCAAGGCCTGTGTCCCATACACGGTCTTACACGATATCTCAGAACAACGTCAACGTTCTTTTAAAAGCGTACGAAGCTTTTCAGATACTAGCACATTATCGAAATTTACTCAAAATTTATTCATCAGGCTCTCAAGGTTACAGTTTATATACGCAGAATTTAGCTAATTTAACATGTAATTGTAATTTGACTTACCTCGTACGAACTTCTAACGGAAACGAGTCAACTATTCAACTATTTTGGACTTCCCCCGATCTAAGTCCGATTTTCTTTGTTCTTGATCTAATACAATTCAAATTCAACCATTCAATCATTCATTTCATTCAAAGTAGTCCATGAATACATATTTAGGGTACTTTGCATTCTAGCTCTTACATTTTCACACTTTGACAATTTAGTCCATTTTTCACAAAATCACAAATATGCAAAATTCACCAAGACGATAGCTTGGCTGAATATACATAGCTTCCATACAAGCCCAAATAACATGTTTAATTCATAATTTAGTCCTTCAAAACCTCATTTTCACAAATTAGCCCAAATAGCCCTATTCCATCAAAAATTCAAGAACAAAGCATGATAATCTCACATATATCTTTGATAATCCACATAAAAACATTACAAAGCTCATAAAATCATCAATGGCACATTTCATAATCTTCAACAAAAATAGAAATTCAGACATGGGTTTTGAAGAACACGAAGCAACGATCACAGAAACGTAGAAATTATAAAAAACAGACGAAAATTCGTACCTTAATCAAGGATTAAGCTAGCCGAATATCAAAACCCCAATTTAACTCTTTTTCTTGCTTCATTCGGCCAAGAGAATGATAAAATGAATACCATTTTATGTTATATTTATTTAACATATGTTTAATTTGCAATTGACCAATATACCATTTAGTTATAAATCATTAAAACTTACCTAACATGTCCATAATTGTCCACCATTAGCATAAATAGTAATTTCGACATGCAAGGACCCTTATATTAAAAGCCAAGGCCAATTAACCCCATTCACAAATAGCATGCAACTTTTGCATTTTACGCAATTAAGTCCTTTACAAAATTAAGCACAGAAACAGACAAATTAAATCACAGAAACTTTGCAGATATATATTCACATATTACAGACATAGAAAATAATATTAAAATATTTTTTAGACTCGGATTTGTGGTCTTGAAACCACTATTTCGACTAGGGTCTAAACCAGACTGCTACAATTCTCTCCTCTTAGGGATTTCGTCCCCAAAAATCTTACCATTAAGCAGATTCGGATATTGTTGTCTCATTGAATCTTCAGGCTCCCACGTAGCCTCTTCAATACCATGTCGATGCCACATCACTTTTACTAACGAAATTTTCTTATTTCGTAACTCTTTAACCTCTCGAGCTAAAATACGGATCGACTTTTCTTCGTAAGTCATATCAGATTGGATTTCAACATCTGACGAGGAAATTATATGCGAAGGATCAGATCTATATCATCGAAGCATCGATACATGAAACACATTGTGAATCTTTTCTAACTCTGGTGGCAACAACAATCTATATGCTACCAGCCCAATATGTTCAATAATCTTATACGGTCCGATGAACCTCGGACTCAACTTGCCCTTTTTACCAAATCTGAATAATTTCTTTCACGGAGATACTTTCAAAAACACTTTATCACCGATCTCAAATTCGATATCTTTTCGTTTTAAATCCGCATAAGATTTTTGACGATCAGAGGCAGCTTTCAGAGTATCCCGGATTACTTTCACTTTCTGTTCTGTTTCTTTTATCAGGTCAATACCGTAAATCTTGTTCTCACTGAGCTCAGACCAGTACAATGGAGTTCTACACTTTCTACCGTATAAAGCTTCGGACGGTGCCATTTTAATGCTTGATTGAAAACTATTATTATAAACGAATTCAATCAAAGGTAGATATTTTTCCCACGTACCTTCAAACTCAATAATGCAACATCTCAACATATCCTCGAGTATCTGAATAATGCGGATGAAAAGCAGTGCTAAAATGCAACCTAGTACCCAAAGCATCTTGCAACTTCCTCCAGAACCGCGATGTAAATCTCGGGTCTCTATCTGATACTATCGATAATGGCACACTAAGCAATCTCACGATATCAGAAATGTACAACTTAGCTAGTTTATCGAGTGAGTAATCAAATTGAATCGGAATAAAATGAGCTGATTTCGTCAAGTGATCAACTACAACCCAAATTGCATCTTTCTTTCTCGGAGACAGGGGCAAACCCGAAACAAAATCCATGGTCACCCAATCCCATTTCCACTCCGAAATCATAATCGGTTGTAACAAACTAAATGGTACCTGATGTTCAGCTTTAACTTGCTGACAGATTAAACATTTAGAAACAAAATCAGAGATATCTCTTTTCATTCCCGGCCACCAGTATAGTGGTTTCAAATCGTTATACATTTTCGTACTCCTCGGATGGACAGAAAATCTACTACTGTGAGCTTCACTCAAAATCATCTAAATTAACTCTGGATTTCTCGGAACACATAGTCTATTTCTAAATCTCAAACAATTATCAACATCAACTCAGAATTTAGTATCACACTAAGCTCGTTTTGCTATTAATTCATTGTCAGATTTCTGAGACTCGCAGATCTGTTGTATAAACAAGGGCTTTGCTTTCAGCTCGGCACAAATTAAGGTATCATCAGACAGTGCTAAATGAGCATTCATTGCACACAATGCAGACAATGATTTCTGACTCAAAGCATCCACTATCATATTTGTTTTGCTCGGATGATAATCAATAACTAGCTCATAACTTTTAGCAGTTCTAACCATCTTCTCTGTCGCAAATTCAAATCTTTTTGCGTCATTAAATACTTCAGACTTTTATGATCAGAAAACACGTGACATTTCTCACCAAACAGATAGTGACGCCAGATTTTCAAGGCAAACACAATAGCAGCTAGCTCAAGATCGTGTGTCGGATAGTTCTTTTCATGCGGCTTTAACTGTCTCGAAGCATAAGCAATGAATTTTCCTTCTTGCATTAGAACACATCCCAGACCAATCAATGAAGCATCGCTGTAAATTACAAATTCTTTACTCGATTTAGGTTGTACTAATACTGGAGCTTCAGTTAACAAAGCTTTCAACTGATCAAAACTGTTTTGACACTTTTCAGACCACTCAAACTTCACATCTTTTTGGAGCAATTTTGTTAAAGGAGTCGCAATCATCGAGAAACCTTTTACAAATCTTCTATAGTAACCGGCAAGTCTAAGAAAACTACGGACTTCAGAGATATTCTTTGGAGGTTTCCAATTCAAAATAGCTGAAATTTTTCTCAGATCAACTCGGATACCGAAGGCTGATACAATATGACCCAGAAAACCAACTTCTCGCAACCAGAATTCATATTTACTGACCTTTGCATACAACTGTTTATCTCGCAGTGTCTGTAGCACTTTTCTCAAATGCTCGGCATGTTCAGGTTCATTACGTGAGTAAATCAATATGTCATCAATGAATACCACAACAAATTGATCTAAATATAGTCTAAAAATTCTATTCATCAAATCCATAAAGATAGCAGGTGCATTCGTTAATCCAAAAGGCATAACTAAAAATTCATAATGCCCGTACCTTGTTCTGAAAGCCATTTTTGAAATATCAGAGTCCTTTACTCGTAACTGGTAGTAACCTGATCTCAGATCTATCTTTGAAAACACAGTAGCACCTTTCAACTGATCAAATAAGTCGTCAATTCTAGGAAAAGGATATTTGTTCTTTATAGTCACTTTGTTAAGCTGACGGTAATCAATACACATTCTCATTGTGCCATCTTTCTTTTTCACAAATAGAACCGGAGCACCCCAAGGTGAAAAGCTCGGTCTTGCAAATCCTCGATCGGTTAATTCTTACAACTAAGACTTTAGTTCTTTTAGTTCGATCGGAGCCATTCTGTACGGAGCTATCGAAATCGGAGTAGTACTAGGTACCAATTCAATGCCAAATTCTACCTCTCTAACTGGAGGTAGTCCCGGAAGTTCTTCAGGAAACATATCAGAGAATTCACAGATAACAGGCATTGATTCAATTTTCTTATCATTCACTTTTGAGTCTAACACATAAGTTAAGTAGGCTTCACAACCTTTCTTCACATATTTTCATGCTTTCATTGCAGATATCACAACTGGTAGTTAATTCAGATCACTAAACTCAATTCGAATTATCTCATCATTCTTACACCTTAAATCAATGACTTTTCATTTTCAATTCACAATAGCATCGTGCAAAGTTAACTAGTCCATTCCCAAAATTATATCAAATTCGTTAAAAGGCAAAAGCATCGGATCAGCAGGAAACCAGATATCTCGAATCAATAACAGGAAATTCTTGCAGACTTCATCAACCAAAACACTTTTGCCTAAGGGGTTCAATACTCTCATTATGAATTCAGTAGACTCTACGGGCAAAGTCTTACTATGAACTAAATTCATACAGATATAAGAATGCGTTGATCCAGGGTCTATCAATGCAATCACAGAAGTATCATAAACAGTAAAAGTACCAGTAATCACGTCTGGTGACGAGGCTTCTTCACGAGCTCGGATAGCATAGGCTCTGGCAGGTGCTCTGGCCTCAGATCTAACAGCAGTATCCCTAGTAGCTCTTTGATCACCACTCTTATTTCTTGTGTTTCTGGAAGGTCTACCTCTAGCTGAGGTGTTACTCGATCTTGGATTCTGTACATTCTCTTGCTCAGCAGGTTTAGAACAATCTCTTACAAAATGGTCCAGAGATCCACATCGAAAACAGGCTCGATCATTCAATCTACAATTTCCCGGATGTCTTTTACCACAGTATTTACATTTAGGTTTCTCAGATCGAACATTCCCAACACTTGCAATAGAAGTAGCAGGAGCTCTGGAATTCGAATGCGATCTAGCTTGATCTCGATTCGAATGTCTTACATCAATCTTTGAACGGCTATGATCATCTCGGAATTTCTTTGACACAGACTGAAATGATCTACTCGAAGATCTCTTTTTAACATCTCTAGCTTCAGAATCAGCTTTTCTTTTCTCTTTACTTAATTATTCACCTTTACAACCTCACTCAATGAGCACTACCATTTCTTTAATCTCTAATATCCCAACTAACAGATGGATATCTTCGTTTAGTCCATCTTCAAACCTTTTACACATTATTGCTTCATTTGATACACATTCCCGAGCATATTGGCTCAATCTCACAAATTCACGTTTGTATTTAGTAACAGACATAAGACCTTGTTTAAACTCGAGAAACTCTTTACGTTTCTGATCAATAAATCTCTAACTAATGTATTTCTTCAATAATTCAGCTTGGAAGAAATCCCAAGTAACCCGCTTACTCGAAACCACAGATATTAAAGTTTTCCACCAATGGTATACCGTATCTCTCAGAAGTGAAACAGCACATTTTACACATTCCTCAGGATTCAGAAACATTTCATCAAACACTCATATTGTATTCTCTAACCAGAATTCGGCTCTTTCAGCATCATCATTTGTTGTAGCTCGGAACTTTTCATCCCCATACGTTCTAAACTTATCAATTGGTGGTCTACTTAACTGAGCCGAATTCACTGAGGGCATAACCGAAATTTGAGAAGGATTAACCGAGGGTGGAAGTTGTTGTACAACCGGAATGGTTCTAATATACTGAGTGAACCAATCATTCATCATCTGATAGAAGGCTTGCTTAGCCTCACCATCACAGCTACTCGTAGCCGGTCGAGAATCATCATGCACCGTCCCTTTGCACGGGAGCAGACGCATTACATTCAACATCGTCAGCTACAGCTCGATTGGGATCCATTGCCATATAAAAGCACATTCAATGTCAGGATTAATCACACTATAGCAGTTTCAGATATATGGCATGTATAGCTAGACTCACATATGCTATGGTAGTCCTAGAACTGGCTAAACCATAGCTCTAATACCAATAAAATGTAACACCCCTATCCCGTAACCGTTGCCGAAATAGGTAAGGGCATTACCAGACAGACAGAACACTATAGATCATTACAGAATCATCGATATCACATAGTATCAATACATAATCGAATCAACAATTCATTCATCATGGATGTCTCAAATACCTAAGACATACTTTTAGAAAAGGTCGAGACTAAACAGAACATATCCAAAATTTTTAAAACTTACAAAATCTTTCAAAACTGTTGAAGTCACACGCCTGTGTTACTAGGCCGTGTGGCACACACAGGCACCAGACACACCCATATGATACAACTGTTCCAAAATAGAGTTCCTATACAGACTTTTACACACGACCAACAGACACGGCCGTGTGCCATGGCCGTGTGATACTTAAGAGGTTACTACTAAACACGCACGGCCACAAGGCATGCTCGTGGTCCCTGTCTGTGTGACACAATGCAGGCTTGGTTGAAGCCAATTTGCCACCCCTTTTTGGGTCAATCCTACAAGCAATATTAAACAACATTCATGCCACAATTTTCAGCCAATTCCATGCTTAAAAAGACCAAATCCTATTGGATCATACACATTACAAACATACACCATTTGGCATCACCAACCAAATACCAACACTATGCACAAATATATCATTTGCTAGCAAACTCACATGGCATAACATATATACATACCAAAGCTTAATTACATGGACATTCTAGCCTATACATGCCATACTTAGAAATATCTACACTTTCAAAAGTACCAAAATGAGATCGATAGAATGATGACAATCCTCGACTATCCCCGAGTCTTCAGTAGCTACGATAACTATAAAACAGACAGAAATCATACAGAGTAAGCTGCAAAGAGCTTAGTAAGCCAAATACAACTATCTTAACCATTAAAGCATATAAATAAAAGGTAGTAACAAGAATTCACAACCATCTCGTAGAGTATTTCATTATTTTACATAAATAGAGTCTTTCCTATTCAGGAATCTAGTACGATACAAACGTACCTGTATAAATTATGCATTTCATATATTCATTTCCATATCTCGTACTCTATCATCAAATGATTCAAAAATGATACAGATACTCATAAACAGGTACAATACCGACGTCCCAGATGTGGTCTTACATGTAATTCGGTATTGATGCCTCTGTCCCAGACAGGGTCTTACTCAAAATCTCAAATCGAGGCCTGTGTCCCATACACAGTCTTACACGATATCTCAGGACAATGTCAACATTCTTTTAGAAGCGTACGGAGCTTTTCAGATACTAGCACATTATCGAAATTTACTCAAAATTTATTCATCAGGCTCTCAAGGCCGTCCAATACAGATTACAGTTTATATACGCGAAATTTAGCTAATTTAACATGTAATTGCAATTTGACTTACCTCGTACGAACTTCGAACGGAAATGAGTCGACTATTCAACTATTTTGGACTTCCCCCGATCTAAGTCCGATTTTCTTTGTTCTTGATCTAATACAATTCAAATTCAACCATTCAATCATTCATTTCATTCAAAGTAGTCCATGAATACATATTTAGGGCACTCTGCATTCTAGCTCTTACATTTTCACACTTTGACAATTTAGTCCATTTTTCACAAAATCACAAATATGTAAAATTCACCAAGACTATAGCTTGGCCGAATATACATAGCTTCCATACAAGCCCAAATAACATGTTTAATTCATAATTTAGTCCTTCAAAACCTCATTTTCACAAATTAGCCCAAATAGCCCTATTCCATCAAAAATTCAAGAACAAAGCATGATAATCTCACATATATCTTTGATAATCCAAATAAAAACATTACAAAGCTCATAAAATCATCAATGGCACATTTCATTATCTTCAACAGAAATAGAAATTCAGACATGGGTTTTGAAGAACACGAAGCAACGATCACAGAAATGTAGAAATTATAAAAAACAAATGAAAATTTGTACCTTAATCAAGGATTAAGCTAGCTGAATATCAAAACCCCAATTTAACTCTTTTTCTTGCTTCATTCGGCCAAGAGAATGATAAAATGAATACCATTTTATGTTATATTTATTTAACATATGTTTAATTTACAATTGACCAATATACCCTTTAGTTATAAATCATTAAAACTTACCTAACATGTCCATAATTGTCCACCATTAGCATAAATGGTAAATTTGACATGCAAGGACCCTTATATTAAAAGCCAAGGCCAATTAACCCCATTCACAAATAGCATGCAACTTTTGCATTTTACGCGATTAAGTCCTTTACAAAATTAAGCACAGAAACAGACAAATTAAATCACAGAAACTTTGCAGATATATATTCACATATTACAAACACAAAATATAATATTAAAATATTTTTCAGACTCTGATTTGTGGTCTCGAAACCACTATTCCTACTAGGGACTAAACCGGACTGTTACAATTAGGAATCTTGCACACTAAGTACCATTTATGTAACCAATGCTACCTCAATCTCATATCACATAATTGCTTGTTCTCGAGCTAATCAACGGGTCTACTCATACAAGCTATCAGTCAAGACGTATCTACTCGGTGTTGCTCACACAAGCTGTCAAATAACCGTGACATATGACGGTATACTCAGCCACCGGTAGGACGTACGAGACCAGCACCCGGATCACATAATCATATAACACATGGTAAACTTAGTGACATGTCACTTGTATCCTAATCTATTCCTAAGGTTCAAACGGGATTTCTTGCTTATCGAACCGCCATCGAACTCTTCCGTAGAGTTAAACTCGTCCACACAATCAATCATACAGTTAATGCAATAGTAAAGTATTTAACTACGATTATATTAAAGCTTATTTAACATACGAACTTACCTCAATACAAAAATGACCAAAGTAAGCTATTCGTCAATTACTTTATTTTTCCCTCGATCTTGACCCGAACTTCATTTTTCTTGATCTATAATACCAAACTTTTAATTATCACATTGTTCAATTTAGCTCAAAAGCACACAATGGAAAATTTTACATTTTTGCCTCTAACTTTTCAACATTTTACATTTTAGTCCTTAGGTCGTAAAATGATTTTCATTCAATTTCATCACAACCAAGCCTAGCCGAACCTATTCCTTGCTCATAATAGCCCACATTTTTCATTTATTTACTTTTTTATACACATTTTACAACTTTTACAAATAGGTCCCTATTTGACATTTTCATCAAAAATCACTTGGTAAATGTTGTTTATCAAACACCCAACATGCATTTTCTACCATTAAACATCAAAATACACAAATATTCAACATGGGTAAAATTTTAGACTTTGATTTTCTTTCAAATTAGTCCTTAGAATAGATAAATCAAGTTACAACATTCACAAAAACTTAAAAATCATTAAAAACGAGACAAAGATAGATTTACAATCGAGTTTGGATGCTTGGCCAAAACCCTAGCTATGGTGACCCTTGAAATTTCAGCACAAGAAGGATGAAATTGAGAACATGAAATCTTTTATTTGTTTTATTTTGTCTTTATTACCAAATGACCAAAATGCCCTTAATGCCAAACTTTGAAATTTCACCTAACCATGTCCATTTTTGTCCATCTTAGAGTATAATGGTCTAATTACCATTTAAGGACCTCTGATTTAAAATTTCATACCAATTAGACACCTCTAGCTTCTAAAACACATATTTTGCACCTATTGCAATTTAGTCCTTCTAGACAAATTGAGCACTAAATCGATAAAATTTCTAAACAAAATTTTAACACAATTATTTTATCATGCTGAGACCTTAAAGAAATAATAAAGTGAATATTTCTACTTCAGATTTGTGGTCCTGAAACCACTGCTCTGATTTGACCCAAAAACGGGTTGTTACATTATGTTTCACGACAGCTAAAGCCACATGAAAAGAACTACCCAACACACGATCTTAAATTGGTAGTTATAGTGTTTGCACTAAAAATTGGCAGCATTACTTATTTGGTGAAAAATGTTACATATTCACTGATCATAAAAGTCTAAAATACTTGATGTCACAGAAAGATTTCAATTTGAGATAGCGCAGATGCTTAAGTTATTGAAAAATTATGATCTTGTTATTGACTACTATCCGAGAAAAGCCAATATAGTGGCAGATGCTTTGAGCAGAAAATCCTTGTATACTCTGCTAGCAATGAATACCCGATTATCGTTGTCTGATGATGGTTCAATCATAGCCATGTTAAAACCTAGACCAATGTTTTTGCAACAAATCTCTGAAGCTCAGAAAAATGATAGTAACTTGCAAGCCAAACGGGTACAAAGCGAATCGACTCCTAGCTCAGAATTTCAGATCGGGGCTGATGGTTGTTTGTTATTCAGAGACAGAGTATGTGTACCGAAAGATTCAGAACTAGTATAAAAGATCTTAAATGAAGCTCATAATGGTAACATGTCTATTCATCTTGGTAAAATGTATAACGAATTGAAAAGGATGTACTGGTGGGCGGGAATGAAATTAGATATTTCTGAGTTCGTATCTAAGTGTTTGATATGTCAACAAGTAAAAGCTGAACATCAGTTTCCTTCTGGACTATTATAGCCAGTCACGATACCATAATGGAAATGAGAAAGAATTACCATAGACTTTGTAACGAGATTACCCCTGTTTCCAAGGAAGAAAGATGCCATTTGGGCAATTGTTGATCGGTTGACAAAGTCTGCACACTTTATTCCGGTACGTATGGATTATTCCTTGGATAGATTGGTTGAATTATATGTTTCTGAGATTGTCAAATTGCAAGGAGTGCCTGTCTCCATTATTTCAGATAGAGATCCTCGGTTTACATCTCGATTCTGGAGCAAATTGTAAGAAGCTCTAGGTACTCAGTTACACTTTACTACTGTATTTCATCCCCAGACCGATGGTCAATCTGAATGGGTAATACAGATCTTGGAAGATATGCCTCAGTGTTGTATACTTGAGTTTGAAGGTAACTGGGAAAGGTACTTACTTTTGGTTGAATTTGCTTATAATAACAGTTATCAGTCTACTCTTAAAATGGCACTGTATAAAGCCTTGTATGAACGCAAATGTAGAACTCCTTTGTTCTGGACAGAACTCAGTGAGAAAAAGTTACATAGAGTTGACTTGGTCTGAAAATCAAGGAAAAAGTAAAAGTAATTCGAGACAGCTTGAAAGCAACCACTGATCGTCAAAAGTCTTACAATGATTTGAAACAAAAAGAAATAGAATTTCAAGTCGGTAACAAAGTATTCTTGAAAGTGTCACCTTGGAAGAAAGTTCTCCGGCTTGGACGCAAAGGGAAACAGGGTCTACGGTTCATTGGACCATATGAGATTTGATCGTGATTTTCCTGTGATAAGTTTAATAAATTTATAATGGATCATTCTTGAAACTAACTATTATCACGACATAGGCAAGTGTAACTATCAAACAGTAGTATAGCTTTAGCAAGATCGAATTGTCGAACCCAAAGGACTAGGAGTACTAGTAATGACTGTCTTTTTATTATCTAGCCGAAGAAAAGAGATTTGTTTTAACTAACTAATTAATCAAACTAAGAACTCGCAAAAAAATAGAATTGGGGAAATTACTTTTGGGGAAAGCGATTGATTGAGACAATACCTAAGGAAAAATCCATCTAGACTTTTACTTGTTATTTTGGCTCCGAACTAGACGATCTATTCATTTAACTTGTTCTGTAGAAATCCCTAATGTATATTATTATCCTTCTCGAGACTAACAACATCTAATCCCTAGGTTGAATAACTGAGAGTTATCTCTAATTAACACCCTAAGGTTGCATTAACTCGATCTATAGATCCCCTTATTAGGTTTCACCCTAATCCGGCAAAATCATGTCACCCTATCTCTAGGCACGCAATCAACCCCGCTTAATTGCGACAAATTTACTCTTAGGCAGGGTCTATTCCTCCTCCAACTAAGAATAGTAACTTAAAGTGATATTCTGAAATACCAAAACAAGAATTAAGAACACATAATTAAGAACAAGTCAAATATTTATCATACGATTCAGAAATAATAACAAGGTTTTGTCATAGGTTTCATCCCCCTTAGGTATTTAGGGGTTTAGTTCATAACTAAACAAGAAAAATCTCAGAATAATAATGATTACAAAACATAAAGAAAACCCAAAACTCCTAAGGGGAAATTGAGGAGAGATCTTCAGTCTTGATACTGGCTCCGGCTTCTGAAATGGATCAATTGGCTTCCTTAGAGTAATTCCTTACTCCCTATTCTCTGTCTCCCTTTTCTTCCTCCTCTAGGGTGTATTTATAGGCTTTGGAATGCCTAAGAACCCTCAAAAGTGGCCTTTTCCGAATTGGACTCAACTTGGGCTCGGCAGAGACACGCCCGTGTGACACGCCCGCGTGCGATAAGTTTAGGCCGTGTTCGAGGTACATGACCGTGTGTTATACCCGTGTGAATCGTGCTTCAAGTCTGCCAAATTGACATGACCATGTGATCTGCTCGTGTGAAAAGGTCCAGGTCGTGTTGATTTCGTGCTTTGGCCCATGTTCTCCGTTTTTGGCCCGTTTCTCGTTCCTTCGTTCTCCTATGCTTACCTAAGAATAAAACATGAATTTAAGGCATTAGGAGCATTGAATTCACCAAATCTAAGGAGAAATCATTCATAAAATGCGTTAAGCATGGGTTATAAATATGTATAATTTACGGTTTATCAAATACCCCCACACTTAAGGTTTGCTTGTCCTCAAGCAAAATCCTCGGATCACAGTTAAAATTTCCTTTTTCTCAACTTATAATTCCGATCAATATTATCTCAAATCATCTTATAAGTAATCATACATTGAGAATTTAACTAAAAGAACATTAGAGCTTCAAACATTCTAAATTGAGAATTTTAACTATGAAAAACTTAGGTATTTCCCCTCCTCCAAGTAGTTATCATTGATTCAGAACCTCACAGAGTTTAATATCCTCACTAAAGATTCACTCAAATCACTCGAAGTGTTTAAGGACAATGAAATCAGCACTCATCAGTCAATATGAAAAGTTATTACCATAGGCTTGCATAAAAATCAAATCTCCACCACTATAAATCGAGATGATACATCAATCCAAAGGTCTTTAAAGGGTTGTAACGAGGCTTACTTAGGGGGTGTGGTCACAAGCTAAAAGAAGGGGTTAGAATCAACATTTGACTTGAAAAATTACTTAACTAGAAAAAAATATTAAATCATCACTTGCGTACAACAAAGCTTTCTTCTTTGACTATGGAATGAGACTTACAAGCAAAATATAACTACTGATTATATACATGGGTTTTTTTTTTTTTAAGAATAAGTCAAATATCATAGATTACAATTAAGAACAAGACATAGTTAAACAATTCATTCAACTCAATTCTCGACAAAAATTGGGGATCAAATTAATTTAAGGGGATTTCAACAATAATCGGTTAATGGTTAATATCAAGGGTGGTACAAGGAATGGCTTGTTAGGCTCAAAGGGGTTTACTAAGGGTTAATCGTAGAGGTAGGCTTTTCATGGCATGAGTGGGTTAATCCTAAGTGCCTCTATCATCTTGATATATCAAATCAAATAGTGTGGTCTTGACATGCATAATCAGGCAAGTTCTAGAATAACAATTCAATATTGGCACACTCAAAGCAATAATAGAAGTGAGCATGAAAGAATTAATAGATGCTCAAAAGGCTCAAAAGTCTCACAAAAATTTATGGCTTTTTGATGTTTAAATATGTGGGATTCAATTTAAGATAATACCTAAATTTGGGGAAACAACCTAAAATTTTAAATTCTTAAAAATTAACTTATCATGCTTGATTTTCTATTGTCTTAAAGTTTAACAATCAATGCATGAATGCCTATGTTTTAATTCAAAATATATCAATCAAAATTATCAGTCAACAAAAATTCATCTTAAACATGATATGAGAGATTCACAAGAGAACAAAACAATATTCAGGGATTTTCAGATAATGAAATAATTACCCCCCACACTTAAGATGTACATTGCCCTCAATGTACAAGGATAGATATATGGAAAAATATAAAATCATAAGAGAGGGAGAGAATTGAAACTTCCTGAGTGGTGAATGAGTGTCCTAGTTCGGAGTTATGGAGGTGGAAGAGGATACTAAGCTGGTGGTAGAGGTTGGGTACCACAGTGCTGTGCCAAAAGAATATTATATCTCGTCATTGAGCAGGGCATGGCAGTCGTGGAGAACCTTTTCCATTGGATTTTAAGTTCCTAAATGATTTTGAGTTTTGGAGCTCTGTGATAACTTAGGGACGAAGGGAGGGACGATGCCTTGGTGCGATTGGGGTCGTAGGTGGCCGAACGTGGGACGAGGGCATCCCAACACCGTGGGGGAGAACGATGGATGTGGCGGTCAAGAGCGTGTAAGTATTCTCCTCTCTGAACTCCTCGGTATAAAGACCCAACACAGTACCGAACTCGAGAGTGCTTAGTTGGCAGACTAATCCGCCTAAGCGAAACTGGATTGTGCTGGGATCATCGTAGTTGGTCATGACAGTTTGAAGATGGAATGTCGAGCACAGTTCCACTGTGAGCTCGAGGTACGTCGGCTCGATGATTCTAAAGAATTGCTCCCAAGGGTAGGTGGTGAGAAGAGCCCAGATTGCATCAGCCAACGAGACTTGTTCGATAGCAGCCCAGTCTATGCAGCGGCCCACTGCTAAGGGTCGGGCCCGTAGTATTTGATATAGTTCCTCTTGGGGTCCATTGGGAAACTGGAGGAATGGGTAACGAATTTCTGCGGTAGGGCCCGCAGAAGATGACACCCGTTTCCTTTTCTTGAAAGCGGGAACGGTGATTTTCTTGCGTGAGGACGACATTGTGAACCTATACAAATGAATAAAAAAAATAACAATAGGTATATAAATTTGAAAAGCCATAATTTTGAGCAAACAATTTCAGCAAAGTATGAACCAAACACAACCAACCCAATTCCTTTTGACAGTATAATTTCGTGATATTATCAATGTGAGGACATGAGGATGGGCATATTAATGGCATGTAATTGACAAAAGAATGAAGCTTTCCTAACAACTCACATGAACATAAAATGCATGAAAATTTTTAACTACTCTTGATCATGAAAGTTTTATTTCTAACTAAATGAATAGAGTAAGGAATACATGCAAGAACTTAAACTAAATGATGGGTGTGATATTTAAATGATGAAAAATATAGAACTAAAGTCAAAAACTTGCATATTATCGTGATAACTAGGCCTAAAAATCAATAAAATAGAAAAGGATAAAGTAAACAAAAGCTAAGAAGAGGAGAAAATACGTCAAAAACAAAGTCGGAGGCGGCACACGGGCATGGCGTGGATGCCATGTAGACTTGTAGTGGCTAGGGTTAGGGTTTTTGCGTGGGGAAGACAATGAATAGTGCAGGGTATTTATAGATTTTGGGGCACACGGCCAGGGGACACGCCCGTGTGTCCCAATTTCAGGTCGTGTGTTTCGCGTTTTTTTTCCTTTTTGGCTCGTCTAAAATTTGCCACACGCCCGTGTTCCTTGGGCGTGTTGTTTAACACGGCCGTGTCGCACGACCGTGTTTTGCCTTGTTCGCTTCTCCTACGCTCGTGTATGCAATCCCCACGCCCGTGTTAAATTGTCAGGCTCGCCCACGGGTGTTAGGCACGGGCGTCGCATGCCCGTGCTAGTTTCTCAGTTTCGACCACGGTCCTCAGGCACGGGCGTGGCGCACGCTCGTATTGTTTTGGCAGGTTCGCCCACGGCTATGTTGCACGGCCATGGTGATTTATCGTTGCCCGTGTTTTGGAAAAGTCTTGCCTTGTTTCCAAACGGTCTTACACACGCCCGTGTGAGCGGCCGTGTCTCTGTAGGAAACTTGTTTTCAAGAGCTCCGTTAGCATGTTAGATATTAAACACTAAAATTAAAAGAAATTAAAAGAAGTTAATACAGTTAATGCTCGGGTTGCCTCCCGAGAAGTGCTTATTTATAGTCTAAGCTAGACTTACCTCTCTGTTGAATGGTCAAGGTAGTTTAAGGAGTTCGTACTCCTCATTCCTGCTATCATTCTTATCGAAATAAAGCTTTAGCTGGGAATTGTTTACCTTAAAAGTGCCAAACTTGGGATGACTTACCTCCACTGTACCGAATGGGAAAATACTAAGTACCATAAGAGGGGTTTCTTCATCCGGGTTGGGAGTGACAATGTGAGGGTCTGCGGCATCTAATAAGATTTGATCTCCAACCTTAAGTTGATTTCGAGAGGTATCGAGCTTGTTCTGGTGTAGTTTCGATTTATCGGGTGTTCTCAATTTACGTGCTCACCATTCGTCTAGCTCCTCTATCTATAGCCTTAGTTCTTCATGAATGGGTCCTCTATTGTTGTTGGAACATGGCTCGTGTACTTTTTTCAAGCTTAATTTCGGCAAAGTAGGTTGTGTCATATCGTCAGTTTTAGCAGAATGGTGTGGATCATTACCTTCCATGTTTGATGTGACGCTAAAATTACGAGCTTGAAGGGTGATCGTTTTGTCTCCCACGCGAAGTGTAAGTTCACTTGTACCAACATCAATAATTTTTTTAGCAGTTACTAAAAAGGGCCTCCCTAAAATCAAAGGGGTGTTGGTCTCCTCCTCTATGTTTAAAACAACGAAATCAATGGGAAATATGAATTTATCCACTTTCACTAATACATATTCAATGATACCCCTAGGAAATCTTATAGTGTTGTCTATCCCAATTGAATGCTCATCCTAGTTTGTTTAGGTTTCCCAAGACCTAGTTGCTTAAACATTTTGTAAGGCGACATTGATACTTGCCCCTAAATCAGCTAATGCATTATTCACATCTAAACTACAAATTAAGCAAGGAATTGTAAAACTCCCTGGATCTTTCAATTTGTTAGGTAGCTTATTCTGTAGAATAGCTGAGCAAAATGCGTTTAGC
Organism: Gossypium anomalum; assembly: GCA_025698475.1. Classification (NCBI taxonomy): domain Eukaryota; kingdom Viridiplantae; phylum Streptophyta; class Magnoliopsida; order Malvales; family Malvaceae; genus Gossypium; species Gossypium anomalum. The sequence continues at coordinate 66,984,766 of CM046963.1, forward strand.
TCCACATGGGATGCTTCGTCTAACTTCCGCTTGTTTGCTAAAAGCTCTCTTAAAAATTTCATTGCATCTGGCATCTGTGACAGAGCTTCAATAAACGGTAAGTTGAGATGTAATTTTTTTAAAAGTTTAAGGAATTTACCGAATTGTTCATCTGAGCGGTCTTTCCTTGTCGTGTTAGGGTATGGCACACGAGGTTTGTATTCTACATTCACTGTTTTATTATGACTTACCTCACTATCACCTTTGCTTTCCACATTTTCTTGCCTTGGTTCTGGCTCAGTCTCAACGTATCCTTCTTGAGCATCAACTGCATTGAGCTGTTCCCTTGGGTCCGGTTTAGTATTACTTGGCAAAATACCTTGTGGTCGTTCAGAAATTAATTTGGATAGCTGACCTATCTGAGTTTTGAGTCTTTGAATTGATGCTTATTGATTTTTAAGTGTTGTCTCAGTATTCTGGAAATGAGTTTCTGACACCGAGATGAATTTGGACAGCATCTCCTCAAGGTTCAGCTTCTTTTCCTTTTGATAAGGTGGCTGTTGAAAATCCTGAGGATCCTGTGGCCTTTGATTTCCTTGGCCACCCCAAGAGAAATTTGGGTGGTTCTTCCAACTTGCATTATAAGTATTACTATATGGGTTATTTTGAGATCTAAAATTATTGTTACCCATATATTTGACTTATTCCTCTTCGGTTGTAGGATTGAATGGTGGGTATTCTGTAAGAACACCTCCTCCACTTGAATCACACCTCATCGTTGGATGTACCTGTGTAGAACCAAGTAAACCATTAATTTTCTTATTTAGAAGTTCTACCTGATTTGACAACATAGTGACCGAATCGACGTTACAAACGCCTGTTGTTTTAGTTGGCTTAGTCCTCATGACTTGCCACTGATATTTATTCAGTGACATCTCTTTAATAAATTCAGAAGCCTCTTCAGGTGTTTTGTTATTAATGGTCCCACCAGCGGCTGCATCAATCATTTGTCTTGTCGAAGGGTTCACACCGTTGTAAAATGTTTGAACTTGCAGCCATAGAGGTAATCCATGGTGTGGGCACCTTCGCAAATGGTCATTGTATCTCTCCCATGCATCGTAAAGTGTTTCTAAGTCCATCTGCACAAAAGAAGATATATCATTACGCAACTTAGCTGTTTTTACCGGTGGAAAATATTTTAATAAAAACGTTTTGGTCATTTGTTCCCAAGTGGTAATAGACCCTCGTGGTAGTGAGCTTAACTAATTTTTAGCTTTATTTCTTAGTGAAAAAAGGGATAACCAAAGGCGAATGGCATCATCAGAAACGCCATTAATTTTGAAAGTGTCGCACAGTTCTAGGACATTTGCCAAGTAGGTGTTGGGGTTCTCATCCTGCAAACCATCAAACTGAACAAATTACTGTATCATCTGAATCGTGTTAGGTTTCAGTTCAAAATTATTTGCAGCAATAGCAGGCCTAACTATACTTGACTCAGTTCCTGTAAAATTAGGTTTAGCATAATCATACATAGTACGAGGAGCAGGATTCTGATTTGCTAATTCAGCGGGTATGGCTAGAGGTAGCGGATTGTCTTGATTTTCAGCCATCTCCTCGGTTGTAGTTGAGATATCGTCCTCTTGCTCTTCTTCTATGTATCTTAAGCTGCACCTGATTTCTCATCGGTTTCTAGGAGCTGTACAATCAATACCTCGTCAAAAAGTAATGCTCTCTACGGGTTTCTTCTAGTTATAAACTACAAGAACCTGCCAGGAGAAAAAGAAAGAAAATGAGTAAAATAACAATTAAAGTTAAATTGCAAGAAAATAAATGGCTAAAGTAATAAAAATTGAACGTTCCTAATATCTTAGTCCCCGGAAACGGCACCAAAAACTTGATCGTGATTTTCTTGTGATAAGTTTTATAAATTTATAATAAATCGTTCTTGAAACTAACTATTATCACGACGTAGGCAATTGTACCTATCGAACAGTAGTATAGCTTTAGCAAGACCGGATTGTCGAACCCAAAGGACTAGGAGTACTAGTAATGATTGTCTTCTTATTATCTAGCCGAAGAAAAGATATTTGTTTTAACTAACTAATTAATCAAACTAAGAACTGGCAGAAAATATAATTTGGGAAATTACTTTTGGGAAAGCAATTGATTGAGACAATACCTAAGGAAAAATCCTCTTAGACTTTTCCTTATTATTCTGGCTCCGAACCGGACGATTTATTCATTCAACTTGTTCCGTAGAAATCCTTAATGTATATTATTATCCCTCTCGAGACTAACAACGTCTAATCCCTAGGTTGAATAACCGAGAGTTATCTCTAATTAACACCTAAGGTTGCAATAACTCGATCTATGGATTCCCTTATTAGGTTTCACCCTAATCCGGCAAAATCTTGTCACCCTATCTCTAGGCGCGCAATCAACTCCGCTTAATTACGACAAATTTACTCTTAGGCAGGGTCTATTCTTCCTCCAACTAAGGGTAGCAACTTGAAGTGATATCCTGAAATACCAAAACAAGAATTAAGAACACATAATTAAGAACAAGTCAAATATTTATCATACGATTCAGAAATAATAATAAGGTTTTGTCATAGGTTTCATCCCCCTTAGGCATTTAGGGGTTTAGTTCATAATTAAACAAGAAAACATCTCAAAATAATAATGATTACAAAACATAAAGAAAACTCAAAACTTCTGAAAGGGAAATTGAGGAGAGATCTTCAGTCTTGATATGGCTCCGGCTTCTGAGATGGATCAATCGGCTTCCTTGGAGTAATTCCTTACTCCCTATTCTCCGTCTCCCTTTTCTTTCTCCTCTAGGATGTATTTAAAGGCTTTGGAATGCCTAAGAACCCTCAAAAGTGACCTTTTCCGAATTGGACTCAACTTGGGCTCGGCAAGGACACGTCCGTGTGCGATAACTTCAGGCCGTGTTCAAGGTACACGGCCGTGTGTTATACCCGTGTGAATCGTGCTTTAATTCTTCCAAATTGACACGGCCGTGTGATCTGCCCGTGTGAAGAGGTCCAGCCGTGTTGATTTCGTGCTTTGGCCCATGTTCTCAATTTTTGGCCCGTTTCTCGTTCCTTTCATTCTCCTATGCTTACCTAAGAATAAAACATGAAATTAAGGCATTAGGAGCATCGAATTCACCAAATCTAAGGAGAAATCATTCATAAAATGCGTTAAGCATGGGTTATAAATATGTATAAATTACAGTTTATCAAGATTATAGAAAGAATTGGACCAGTTGCATATCGGTTAGCTTTACCACCAGAGCTTGATCAGATTCATAATGTTTTTCATGTGTCTATGCTGCGGCGGTATCGATCCGATCCTTCACATGTTATCTCTCCGACAGAGCTAGAAATCCAACCTGATATGACATATGGTGAAGAACCAATCAAAATCTTAGCTAGGGCAACAAAAGAGTTAAGAAATAAGAAGGTAGCTTTAGTAAAAGTTCTTTGGTAACGATACGGTATTGAAGAGTCTACTTGGGAGCCGGAGGATACTATGAGAAAGTAATACCCAAATCTTTTTACAGGTAAGATTTTTGAGGACGAAAATACCCAAAGGGAGAGAGTTGTAACAACCCGTTTTTCAGTGAAATTAAAACAGTGGTTTTGGGACCACAAATTCGACTAAAAAATATGATCTATTTTTATTTCATTAAATGGTCCGTAATATGGTAGATATGTCGTGTGAAAATTTTGATACGAAAATTTTATCGATTAAGTGTTTAATTACAAGAAGGACTAAATCACATAAAATGCGAAAGTTGAATTCTAGTAGCTATAAGGATCAAATAGCTATGGAATTCAAAACTTAAGGTCCTTATGTGATATTTAAACTATTAAGAAAAGTTTGTAGATTTTTCTTGATGACTCATCCATGGAAATATAAAAAAAGGGCAAGGACTAAATTAGAAATACTAAAATACTTAATTAATTAAAAGATGATAAAAGAAAATATCATCATCTAATTGTCATATTCAACCTAAAATTTTATGGAAACCCTAGGAGAGAGAGGGGAAACTTTCAAGGCCTAATTCATGTCCCATTTTTAGTAATTTTGGTATTTTTGAAACTGGGATAGCTTAATCTCTCTATTTGAGAGATTAATAGAGAGATTAATTTGAAAAGTTATCAAAGTATGAAAATGGGTCATGGATGTATTATGCTAGAAATTAGAAATTTATGGTAGAAAATGAAAGATTATTGATAGATAAACAACTTTTTCAAAGCGGTTTTTGAAGAAGACATGATTTAGGGACTAAAATGAAAAATTGTACAATTTGATGAAAAATTCTAAAATTCTATGAATATATGTGCTGGAAATTTTGTAATGGGGCTTTGGTTAGGCTTGGAATAGAGAGTAATTTGCACAAGTTTCATTTTCCGGGTCTAGGGACAAAATTAAAATTTATAGAAAAAGTTAGGGGCAAAATGGTAATTTTTCCTAAGACGTATATTGAGTCCATTTAAATATGAAATGTGTGAAAATGATGGTTAAATTCATTTATATAGATTCAGACAACACTAATTTGAGATAGAGGAAAAGAAAAGGCTTCGGATTAGTAAATTTCTAACACGAACAAGTGTCGAGGTAAGTCCGTGTAACTTATTTCGGCATGTAAATATGTTTAATTGAATGTTGTGTTGTGTGGAATGTGATTTATATTGATGTACATTACTTGAATGCTATCATGAGAATGATTGAAAATGGTGAAAAAGGTTTGAGTCTTGATTAAATGTTGAATTTCGATGATCATATGCGCTTTCTCGAAACTAATAAAGTCATGCATTTGTTGCGGATGAAATTTTACTCGGACGAGTAATCTTCTTGACCTTGTTATAGAAAGGATTTAGCTCAGACGGGTAATCCTGATATAATACCTCTCGAGCATACGTTATGATTATGATTTAGCTTGGACTGATAATCCCAATCGAGCTCCTCTGAGCATACGTTATATAAAGGATTTAGCCTGGACTGATAATCTTGTTATACGATAAGTGGATTGAAACAGTGTTTCTTGCTAAGTGCCCTAAGGGGTACCCTTGAATAAGGAATTGATGGATTATTGAATCGTACACTTCGAGTGTACTACTTGAGCTTCCATCGAAATTCAATGATTCAACGGACATAAAATATTTAACATGGCATGAAAATCTTGATATAATATGATAATGACTTGAAAGAATATTGCTTGATGAGCTCATCTATGTTACTTGATTGATATGAAGATTTTGGTGACTAACATGGTTGATTGAATGTATGTGATTAGGACATTTAGCCAAATGGTTGGAACATAACATTGTATGCTTAGATTTAATAAGCAAGATTGGTAAGTTTAGTTTCTGTTATACGAACTTACTAAGTATGTAATGCTTACTCCGTTTTATTTTTCCCTTGTTTATAGTGCTCGAAAGCTCGTGAAGGTTGGATGATCATTGGAGCATCATCACACTATGAACTAGCTATTTTGGGTATATATAGTGAAATCATTTTGGTATAATGGCATGTATAGGACAACTTGGTCAATAGTAGCTTGAAATGTTATTTTGTAACCTAGCCATTGGGATGGCTAGTAATGGTTTATTTTGGCATGGTCAAGTAGGTTATGATGTTATATTCATATGTGATATGTTATGTATATGTGATGCTAATGCCTAAGTTATTCCAAGGTAAATTTATAAACACATATGCATGTAGGGATATGCCTTGTTGAATAATGAAATTGCCCAATTTGAATGCTTGGAATGGCTTGTATTGGTTGTGTGTTTCAAGTGCAGGTCTTGGGTGAATTTTTGGGTGAGAAATGAAGCTAGGAATGGCTTCATTTTGTCCACACGGGTAGACACACAGGTGTGTGACACACAGCCTGGAACATGGGCATTTGGTTAGGCCGTGTGTCCCTTGTACCTTAATTTTGAGAAACAAAATGCTCAGAATGAGCACACGAACAGGGAGACGCGTGTATTGGGCCTCGAGGTCCCAATCAAGGGACGTTATGGATGATCTCGGTAAATAAATAGTAATTTATGTAGGTAAATGGAAAAATGTTTTAAATGTTCTAGTAATGCTCTGAAACCCTGTTCTGGCGACAGGAATGGGTTAGGGGTGTTACAATATTCGCATCTAGGTTTGGGAGTATTCTGTACACTACCAACACTAGCTGTAGGTTTAGCAGTTACCCCAAAATCCTGTTGGATGCTCATCTTCAATGATACCCCTAGGAAATCTTATAGTTTCATTTGCCAATTGAATGCTCATCCTAGTTTGTTTAGGTTTCTCAAGACCTAGTTGCTTAAACATTTTGTAAGGAATGACATTGATACTTGCCCCTAAATCAGCTAATGCATTATTCACATCTAAACTACCAATTAAGCAAGGAATTGTAAAACTCCCTGGATCTTTCAATTTGTTGGGTAGCTTATTCTGTAGAATAGCTGAGTAAAATGCGTTTAGCTCCACATGCAATGCTTCGTCCAACTTCCACTTGTTTGCTAAAAGCTCTCTTAAAAATTTCATTGCATTTGGTATTTGTGACAGAGCTTCAATAACCGGTAAGTTGATATGTAATTTTTTCAAATGTTTACGAAATTTACCGAATTGTTCATCTGAGCGGTCTTTTCTTGTCGCGTTAGGGTATGGTACACGAGGATTGTATTCTACATTCACCGTTTTATTATGACTTACCTCACCATCACCTTTGCTTTCCACATTTTCTTGCCTTGGTTTTAGCTCAGTCTCAACGCATCCTTCTTGAGCATCAATTGCATTGAGCTGTTCCCTTGGGTTCGGTTCAATATTACTTGGCAAACTACCTTGTGGTCGTTCAAAAATTAACTTGGATAGCTGACCTATCTGAGTTTCGAGTCCTTAAATTGATGCCTGTTGATTTTTGAGTGTTATCTCGGTATTCTGGAAATGAGTTTCTGACACCGAGATGACTTTAGATAGCATCTCCTCAAGGTTTGGCTTCTTTTCCTGTTGATAAGGTGGCTGTTGAAAACCCTGAGGATTTTGTGGCCTTTGATTTTCTTGACCGCCCCAAGAGAAATTTGGATGGTTCTTCCAACCTGCATTATAAGTATTACTATATGGGTTATTTTGAGATCTAAAATTATTGTTACCCATATAGTTGACTTGTTCCTCTTCGGTTGTAGGATTGAATGGTGGGTATTCTGTAAGCACACCTTCTCCACTTGAATCACACCTCATCGCTAGATGTACCTGTGTAGAACCAAGTAAACTATCAATTTTCTTATTTAGAAGTTCTACCTGATTTGACAACATAGTGACCGAATCGACGTTATAAACACCTGCTATTTTTGTTGGCTTAGTCCTCATGACTTGCCACTGATAGTTATTCAGTGACATCTCTTCAATAAATTCAGAAGCCTCTTCAGGTGTTTTGTTATTGATGGTCCCACCAGCAGCTGCATCAATCATTTGTCTTGTCAAAGGGTTCACACCTTTGTAGAATGTTTGAACTTGCAGTCATAGAGGTAATCCATGGTGTGGGCACCTTCACAAAAGGTCCTTGTATCTCTCCCATGCATCGTAAAGTGTTTCTAAGTCGATCTACACAAAAGAAGATATATCATTACGCAACTTAGCTATTTTTGCTGGTGGAAAATATTTTAATAAAAAATTTCGGTCATTTGTTCCCAAGTGGTAGTGGACCCTCGTGGTAGTGAGTTCAACCATTGTTTAGCTTTATTCCTCAGTGAAAAAGAGAATAATCGAAAGTGAATGGCATCATCAAAAACACTATTAATTTTGAAAGTGTCACACAGTTCTAAGAAATTTGCCAAGTGAGTGTTAGGGTTCTCATCCTGCAAACCATCAAACTGAACAGATTATTGTATCATCTGAATCGTGTTAGGTTTCAATTCAAAATTATTTGCAGCAATAGCAGGCCTAACTATACTTGACTCAGTTCCTGTTAAATTAGGTTTAGCATAATCATACATAGTACGAGGAGTAGGATTCTGATTTGCTAATTCAGCGGGTATGGCTGGAGGTAGTGGATTGCCTTGATTTTTAGCCATCTTCTCAGTTGTAGTTGAGATATTGTCCTCCTGCTCTTCTTTTGTATATCTTAAGGTGCGCCTGGTTTCTCGTCGGTTTGTACGAGTGGTACGATCAATTTCCTTGTCAAAAAGTAATGGTCCTGACGGGTTTCTTCTAGTCATAAACTACAAGAACCTACCAGGAGAAAAAGAAAAAAAATTAGTAAAATAAGAATTAAAGTTAAATTGCAGGAAAATAAATGGCTAAAGTAATAAAAATTGAGCGTTCCTAATATCTTAGTCCCCGGCAACGGCGCCAAAAACTTGATCGTGATTTTCCCATGATAAGTTTTATAAATTTATAATGAATCGTTCTTGAAACTAACTATTATCACGACGTAGGCAAGTGTACCTATCGAACAGTAATATAGCTTTAGCAAGACCGGATTGTCAAACCCAAAGGACTAGGAGTACTAGTAATGACTGTCTTCTTATTATCTAGCCGAAGAAAAGAGATTTGTTTTAACTAACGAATTAATTAAACTAAGAACTTGCAGAAAATAGAAGTTGGGAAATCACTTTTGGGGAGAGCGATTGATTGAGACAATACCTAAGGAAAAATCCTCCTAGACTTTTACTTGTTATTCTGGCTCCAAACCGGATGATTTATTCATTTAACTTGTTCCGTAGAAATCCCTATCAGATATTATTATCCTCTCTCAGACTAACAAATGTCTAATCCCTAGGTTGAATAACTGAGAGTTATCACTAATTAACACCCTAAGGTTGCATTAACTCGATCTATGGATTCTCTCATTAGGTTTCACCCTAATTCGGCAAAATCTTGTCACCCTATCTCTAGGCGCGTAATCAACTCCACTTAATTATGACAAAGCTACTCCTAGTCAGGGTCTATTCCTCCTCCAACTAAGAGTAATAACTTGAAGTGATATCCTGAAACACCGAAACAAGAATTAAGAACACATAATTAAGAACAAGTCAAATATTTATCATACGATTCAGAAATAATAACAAGGTTCCGTCATAGGTTTCATCCCCATTAGGTATTTAGGGGTTTAGTTCATAACTAAACAAGAAAACATATCAGAATAATAATAAATACAAAACAATAAGAAAACCCAAAACTCCTAAAGGGGAAGTTGAGGGGAGATCTTTAGTCTTGATAATGGCTCCAACTTCTTAGATGGATCAATCGGCTTCCTTGGAGTAATCCTTTACTTTCTATTCTCCGTCTCTCCTCTCTTTCTCTTTTAGGGTGTATTTATAGGCTTTGGAATGCCCAAGAACCCTCAAAAGTGGCCTTTTTCGAATTGGACTCAACTTGGGCTCGACAGGGACACGCTCGTATACGTTAACTTTAGGCCGTGTTCGAGGTACACGGGCGTGTGTTATACCCATGTGAATCGTGCTTCAATTCTGCGAAATTGACACGGCCGTGTGATATGCCAGTGTGAGGAGCTCCAGGCCGTGTTGATTTCGTTCTTTGGCCCATTTTCTTTGTTTTTGGCCCGTTTCTCATTCCTTTCACTTTCCTATGCTTACCTGAGAGTAAAACATGAAATTAAAGCATTAGGAGCATCAAATTCACCAAATCTAAGGAGAAATAATTCATAAAATGCGTTAAGCATGGGTTATAAATATGTATGAATTACGGTTTATCAAATACCCCTACACTTAAGCGTTTGCTTATCCTCAAGCAAAATCCTCGAATCACAATTAGAATTTCCTTTTTTTTCAGCTTATAATTCCTATCAATATTATCTTAAACCATCTCATAAGTAATCATACATTGAGAATCCAACTAAAAGAACATTAGAGCTTCAAACATTCTGAATTGAGTATTTTAATCATGAAAAACTTAGGTACGTCCCCTCCCCTAAGTAGTTATCATTGATTTGGAACCTCACAGAGTTTAACATCCTCACTAAAGATTCACTCAAATCACTTGAAGTGTTTAAGGACAATGAAATTAGCACTCATTAGTCAATATAAAAAGTTATTACCATAGGCTTGCATAAAAATCAAATCTCCACCACTATAAATCGAGATGATACATCAATCCAAAGGTCTTTAAAGGGTTGTAACGAGGCTTAGTTAGGGGGTGTGGTCACAAGCTAAAATAAAGGGTACAACAAAGCTTTCTTCTTTGACTATGGAATGAAACTTACAAGCAAAAGATAACTACTGATATGTATACATGTTTTTTTTTTTTTGTTTTTTTATAAGAACAAGTCAAATAATCATAAATTAACTATTAATGACAAGACATAGTTAAGCAATTTATTCAAATCAACTCTCGACAAAAAAAATGGGGATCAAATTAATTTAAGGGGATTTCAACAATAATAGGTTAATGGTTAATATCGAGGGTGATACAAGGAATGGCTTGTTAGGCTCAAAGGGGTTCACTAAGTGTTAATCGTGGAGGTAGGCTTTTCATGGAATAAGTGGGTTAATCCTAAGTGCCTCTATCATCTTGATATATCAAATCAAACAGTTTGGTCTTGACATGCATAATCAGGCAAGTTCTAGAATAACAATTCAATATTGGCACACTCAAAGCAATAATAAAAGTGAGCATGAAAGAATTAATAAATGCTCAAAAGGCTCAAAAATCTCACAAAAATTATGGCTTTTTGATGTTTCAATCTGTGGGATTCAATTCAAGATAATACCTAAATTTGGGGAAATAACTTAAAATTATTAATTCTTAAAAATCAACTTATCATGCTTGATTTTCTAGTGTCTTAGAGTTTAGCAATCAATGCATGAATGCCTATGTTTTAATTCAAGATATATTAATTAAAATTATCAGTCAATCAAAATTCAAATTAAACATGATATGAGAGATTCACAAGAGAACAAAGCACTATTCAGGGATTTTCAGATAATGAAATGATTACCCGCTACACTTAAGATATACATTGCCCTCAATGTACAAGGTTAGATATATACGAAACTATAAGATCATAAGATAAGGAAAGAATTGAAACTTCCTGAGTACTGAATGAATGTCCTAGTTTGACGAAAGCGAGAATTGACAATAGAACTGGAGATAAGGCCTGATTCTGAGGAAGAAATAACATGATCATAATCATAAAGATGAGCCGTGTTTTAAGAATACATGAATCAATTAAAAAGAACTAAGAATAATAATAAAAATAAGGGAAATAGTCTAATTTTATTAGTGGCACGGTCGTCTCACACGCCTGTGTAGTTTGTGTCCCGCCCGTGTTTGTCGCGAGTTGAGAGTTCGTCACACAGTTTGACGACATGCCCGTGTGTCTTGGTTGTTTGTCTTTATAATCATAACACATGACCGCGTGCGATGTGTCTTGCTTCTCCCATACCCGTGTACCTATGCGTACGCCCGTGTTGTTTTGGCAGGTTCGCCTACGGGTGTTAGGCACGGGCGTGCTCGTTTTGACCATGATCCTAAGGCACGGGCATGTTCCACGCCCATGTTGTTTTGGCAGGTTCGCCCACGGCCATGGCAATTTATCGTCACCCGTGTTTTTGGAAAATCTTGCCCTGTTTCCACATGATCTTACACACGCCCATGTGCTTGGCCGTGTCCCTGTGGTAAACCTATTTTCAAGAGCTCTGTTAGTCATGGCAACTGTTAAACACTAAAATTTAAAGAAGTTAGTGCAATTAGTGCTCGGGTTGCCTCCCGATAAGCGCTTATTTATAGTCTAAGCTCGACTTACCTCTCTGTTGAATGGACAAGGTGGTCTAAAGAGTTTGTACTCCTCATTCCTGCTATCATTCTTATCAAAATAAAGCTTTAGCCGGGAATTGTTTACCTTAAAATTGTCGAACTTGGGATGACTTACCTCTACTGTACCGAATGGGAAAATACTAAGTACTGTAAGAGGGGTTTCTTCATCTGGGTTGGGAGTGACAATGTGAGGGTCAACCTTAAGTTGATTTGGAGAGGTATCGAGCTGATTTTGACGTAGTTTCAGTTTATCAGGTGTTCTCGATTTATGTGCTTACCATTCGTCTGGCTCCTCTATCTATAGCCTTCGTTCTTCATGAATGGGTCATCTATTGTTGTTGGAACATGGCTCGTGTACTTCTTTCAAACTTAATTTTTGCACAGTGGATTGTGTCATATTATCAGTTTTAGTAGGATGGTGTGGATCATTACCTTCCATGTTTGATGTGATGCTAGAATTACGAGCTTGAAGGGTGATCGTTTCGTCTCCCACGTGAAGTGTATGTTCACCTGTGCCAACATCAATAATTGTTTTAGCAGTTGCTAAAAAGGGCCTCCCTAAAATCAAAGGGGTGTTGGTCTCCTCCTCTATGTCTAAAACAACGAAATTAATAGGAAATATGAATTTATCCACTTTCACTAGTACATCTTCGATGATAACCCTAGGAAATCTTATAGTTTTATCTGACAATTGAATGCTCATCCTAGTTTGTTTAGGTTTCCCAAGGCCTAGTTACTTAAACATTTTGTAAGGCATGACATTGATACTTGTCCCTAAATCAGCTAATGCATTATTCACATCTAAACCACCAATTAAGCATGGAATTGTAAAACTCCCTGGATCTTTCAATTTGTTAGGTAGCTTATTCTGTAGAATAGCTGAGCAAAATGCGTTTAGCTCCAAATGCGATGCTTCGTCTAACTTCCGCTTATTTGCTAAAAGCTCTCTTAAAAATTTCATTGCATTTGGCATCTGTGACAAAGATTCAATAAACGGTAAGTTGAGATGTAATTTTTTCAAATGTTTAAAGAATTTACCGAATTGTTCATCTGAGCGGTCTTTTCTTGTCGCGTTAGGGTATGGCACACGAGGTTTGTATTCTACATTCACCATTTTATTATGACTTACCTCACCATCACCTTTGCTTTCCACATTTTCTTGCCTTGGTTCTGGCTCAGTCTCAACGCATCCTTCTTGAGCATCAATTGCATTGAGTTGTTCCCTTGGGTTCGGTTCAGTATTACTTGGCAAACTACCTTGTGGTCGTTCAGAAATTAATTTGGATAGCTGACCTATCTGAGTTTTGAGTCCTTGAATTGATGCCTGTTGATTTTTGAGTGTTATCTCGGTATTCTGGAAATGAGTTTCTGACACCGAGATGACTTTAGATAGCATCTCCTCAAGGTTCGGCTTCTTTCTTGTTGATAAGGTGGCTGTTGAAAACCCTGAGGATTTTGTGGCCTTTGATTTTCTTGACCGCCCCAAGAGAAATTTGGGTGGTTCTTCCAACCTGCATTATAAGTATTACTATATGGGTTATTTTGAGATCTAAAATTATTGTTACCCATATAGTTGACTTGTTCCTCTTCGGTTGTAGGATTGAATGGTGGGTATTCTGTAAGCACCTCCTCTACTTGAATCACACCTCATCGCTGGATGTACCTGTGTAGAACCAAGTAAACCATCAATTTTCTTATTTAGAAGTTCTACCTGATTTGACAACATAGTGACCGAATCAACGTTATAAACACCTGCTATTTTTGTTGGCTTAGTCCTCATGACTTGCCACTGATAGTTATTCAGTGACATCTCTTCAATAAATTCAGAAGCCTCTTCAGGTGTTTTGTTATTGATGGTCCCACCAGCAGCTGCATCAATCATTTGTCTTGTCAAAGGGTTCACACCGTTGTAGAATGTTTGAACTTGTAGCCATAGAGGTAATCCATGGTGTGGGCACCTTCACAAAAGGTCCTTGTATCTCTCCAATGCATCGTAAAGTGTTTCTAAGTCCATCTGCACAAAAGAAGATATATCATTATGCAACTTAGCTGTTTTTGGCGGTGGAAAATATTTTAATAAAAATTTTTCGGTCATTTGTTCCCAAGTGGTAATGGACCCTCGTGGTAGTGAGTTCAACCATTGTTTAGCTTTATTCCTCAGTCAAAAAGGGAATAACAGAAGGCGAATGGCATCATCAGAAACACCATTAATTTTGAAAGTGTCGTACAGTTCTAGGAAATTTGCTAAGTGAGTGTTGGGGTTCTCATCTTGCAAACCATTAAACTGAACAAATTGTTGTATCATCTGAATCGTGTTAGGTTTCAATTCAAAATTATTTGCTGCAATAGCAGGCCTAACTATACTTGACTCAATTCCTGTAAAATTAAGTTTAGCATAATCATACATAGTACGAGGTGCAGGTTCTAATTTCCTAATTCAGCGGGTATGGCTGGAGGTTGTGGATTGTCCTGATTTTCAGCCATCTCCTCGGCTGTAGTTGGGATATCGTCCTCTTGCTCTGCTTTTGTGTATCTTAAGCTGCGCCTGATTTCTCGTCGATTTGTACGAGCTGTACAATCAATTTCCTTGTCAAAAAGCAATGGTCCTGACGGGTTTCTTCTAGTCATAAACTACAAGAACCTGCCAGGAGAAAAAGAAAGAAAATTAGTAAAATAAAAATTAAGGTTAAATTGCAAGAAAATAAATGGCTAAAGTAATAAAAATTAAGCGTTCCTAATATCTTAGTCCCCGGCAACGGCGCCAAAAACTTGATCGTGATTTTCCCGTGATAAGTTTTATAAATTTATAATGAATCATTCTTGAAACTAACTATTATCACGATGTAGGCAAGTGTACCTACCGAACAATAGTATAGCTTTAGCAAGACCGGATTGTCGAACCCAAAGGACTAGGAGTACTAGTAATGACTGTCTTCTTATTATCTAGCCGAAGAAAAGAGATTTGTTTTAACTAACTAATTAATTAAACTAAGAACTTGCAGAAAATAAAAGTTGGGAAATTACTTTTGGGTAAAGTGATTGATTGAGACAATACCTAAGGAAAAAACCACCTAGACTTTTACTTGTTATTCTGGCTCCGAACCGGATGATTTATTTATTTAACTTATTTCGTAGAAATCCCTACTATATATTATTATCCCTAACAACGTCTAATCCCTAGGTTGAATAACCGAGAGTTATCTTTAATTAACACCCTAAGGTTGCATTAACTCGATCTATGGGTTCCCTTATTAGGTTTCACCCTGATCCGGCAAAATCTTGTCACCCTATCTCTAGGCGCGCAATCAACTCCGCTTAATTGTGACAAAGGTACTCCTAGTCAGAGTCTATTCCTCCTCCAACTAAGAGTAGTAACTTGAAGTGATATCCTGAAATACCAAAACAAGAATTAAAAACACATAATTAAGAACAAGTCAAATATTTATCATACGATTCAGAAATAATAACAAGGTTTCGTCATAGGTTTCATCCCCTTTAGGTATTTAGGGGTTTAGTTCATAACTAAATAAGAAAATATCTCAGAATAATAATAAATACAAAACAATAAGAAAACCCAAAACTCCTGAAGGGGAAGTTGAGGAGAGATCTTCAGTCTTGATAATGGCTCCAGCTTCTGAGATGAATCAATCGGCTTCCTTGGAGTAATTCTTTACTCCCTATTCTCCGTATCTCCTCTCTTCCTCTTTTAGGGTGTATTTATAGGCTTTGGAATGCCTAAGAACCTTCAAAAGTGGCCTTTTTCGAATTGGACTCAACTTGGGCTCGGTAGGGACACGCCGTGTGTAACACACCCGTGTGCGATAACTTTAGGTCGTGTTCGAGGTACACGGGCGTGTGTTATACCTGTGTGAATCGTGCTTCAATTCTTCCAAATTGACACGGCCGTGTGATCTGCCCGTGTGAGGAGCTCCAGGCCGTGTTGATTTCGTGCTTTGACCCATTTTCTCCGTTTTTGGTCCGTTTCTCGTTCCTTTCGCTCTCCTATGCTTACTTGAGAATAAAACATAAAATTAAGGAATTAGGAGCATCGAATTCACCAAATCTAAGGAGAAATCATTCATAAAATGCGTTAAGCATGGGTTACAAATATGTATAAATTACGGTTTATCATCCCGTGTTCAAATGTTTGTACTCTGCTATTAGCTTCATCATGCTCAGCATGTTCGGATCTATCAGACATCTTTACAATCTATAAGAAAAATAAAGATTAGATCGGATCATACACATCACACAATCACAAATTTATATGGCATGTATTTCTAGACACTTTACACATTACTTTCATTTAGAGAATCGGTTAAACTGAAGCTCTGATACCAATAAATATAATACATTTAACCTTTATATGTCGTCAAAACAGGGTTACGGAGCATTACCGAAATTACAGACTAATTTCAAATATTTCATTACCTTTATTATATAAATTAAGAATCAATCATAAATCATTAATATTGCCCCTTCGATAGGCCCTCGAGGCTGAAAATACACTTTAGAAGTGAACCGGGACTAAACCAAACACTCAAGAAATTTTTCTCAAATTTTCAAAATTTTTCTTAAGAGCAAGGGACACACGCCTGTGTGGCTGGCCGTGTGAGCCACACTATCAGAAGACACACCCATGTCTTAGGCCGTATGGGCAATCAATGTGAGGCATACGGCCGTGTCCCAGCCCGTGTTCAAATTAAGGTAGTGTAACGGCTCATTTTTAGGTCAAATTGGAACAGTAGTTTCGGGACCACAAATTTGAAGTAGAAATATTTATTTTATTATTTCTTTAAGGTGTACAGCATGATAGAATAATTGTGTGAAAATTTCGTTAAGAAATTTTATCGATTGAGTGCTTAATTTGACCAGATGGACTAAATTACAATAGGTGTAAAATTTAAGTTCTATAATTTAGAGGTGTCTAATTGTTATGAACTTTTAATTAGAGGTCCTTAAATGGCAATTAGACCATTATATCTTAGGATGGACAACAATGGACATGGTTAGATGAAATTTCAAAGTTATGCATTAAGGGTATTTTAGTAATTTAGCTGATAAGGACAAAATTAACTAAATAAAAGATGTCCATCTTCTCAGTTTCATCCCCCCATAGCCGAAATTCACAAGGAAGACATAGCTAGGGTTTTATCCAAGCTTTCAAGCTCGATTGTAAGTCCGTTCTTGTCCGGTTTTTAATGATTTTTATATTTTTGAGATTGTTGTAACTTGATTTAGCTATTTCAAGGACTAATTTGAAAAAAAGTTAAAGTCTAAAATTTTAAACATTTTGAATATGTTTGTATTTTGATGTTTTATGGTAGAAAATGCATGTTCATTGTTAGTTAAACAACGCTTGTAAAGTGATTTTCGATAAAAACGCTAAATAAGGACTTATTTGTAAAAGTCTATAAAATGTGTAGAAAAGTTTGAATAAATGAAAAATGTGGGCTGTTATGAGTACAAATAATATTCGGCTAGGCTTGGGTTGTGATGAAATTGTAAGAAATTCATTTTACGAGCCTAGGGACTAAATTGTAAAATGTTAAAAAGTTAGAGGCAAAAATGTAATTTTTGCCATAATGTGTTTTTGGACTATATTAAATAATGTGATGATTAAATAAGTTAAATATTGTATTGTAGATCAAGAAAAACAAAGTTCGGGTGTAGATCGGGGGAAAAAACAAAATAATCGACGAATAGATTCTTTTGCCATTTTTGGAGCCTAGGTAAGTTCGTATGTTAAATAAGCTTTATTATAATTGTATTTTAAATACTTTAATACCTCATGAATTGTGTAAATGACTCTATGAACATGTTCGATGACGTTTCAACAAGCGAGAAATCCCAATCGAACCTTAGGAATAGATTAGGATACAAGTGACATGTCACTAGGGTTTTATGTTATGTGATTCGAGTGCTAGTCCTGTACGTCCTACCGGTGACTAAGTATACTGACATATGTTATGGTTACTTGACAGCTTGTGTGAGCAGCACCGGGTAGCTACGTCTTGATTGACAGCTTGTGTGAGCAGGCTCGTTAATGGCTTGAGAGCAAGCATATATGTGTTATGAGATAGAGGTAGCAATGGCTACATATATGACACCTTGTGTGCAAGGTTTTCCTGAGTATTCGATACTATTATTCCGAGTGGTTCATTGGGTACGAAAAAGATGAGAATAAGTATGAAATTATTACGAGATGGTACAGGTATGTACTCAAAGCTTATGATTAATAATTCATGAAATGACGATTTCAAGGTATGTTTGTGATGGAAGTGAATTATGATCATGAGATTATGGTAAAATGAATTATCTTATATTATGTTCCTTGAATGTTAAATGTATGGTAACATTAGCTTATTTCTTCATACGAGCTTACTAAGCTATATAGCTTACTCCATTTTACTTTCCATGTTTTATAGTGTCACCAAGCTAGCTCGGATTGGAGATCGTCGGAGATCGCATCACACTATCAAACTGTCATTTTGGGTATCGATGATCTTAAACATTTTGATTATATGGCATGTATAAGGACTTGGTCATTTTGTTATATGTGTCATCATGATTTTAGCCAAATGTATTGGCTTGTAATTGTCAAAGGCTTTTTTTGGTATTTGGCCATGAAAATTGGCTGATTTTGATTAAATTGGTTGTAAGCTTAAGTATATTCGTACATGTGCAAATATCTCCTTTATGATGTGGTCTATAAATGATTGGTAAATGGTTGAGTGTGACTTAATGGTTTTGTTGTTGAATGGTTGAGATTGCCTCATTGGTATGCTAGGAAATTCAAGAAGAATTATGCATGATAAAATTATTTGTGTTGGTACTTGTGGATGTGAAATTGGTATGATTTGACTTGGTAGAATTTGATGTTGTAAGTATGTTTTGTGTGACAATGAAATGATATGTTCTAACCTTGTTTATGGATGTTTTGGCTGCCTAAATATGCCATGATTTATGCCATTAAGATTGAGGGTGTGTATGTGCAAATAAGGGTGACAAATGGCTTAGGCATGTGTGTCTAGATCGTGTGTGACACACGGTCTGCCCCATGGGCATGTGTTCTGGCCATGTGTCCACTGCACCTTAATTTTGAGAAACAGAATGCTCAGAATTGAGCACACGGGCAAAGACACGGGCATGTGTCTCAGCCGTGTGAGGGACACGGCCTCAAGCACGGGTGTCTGTCCTGGCCATGTAAAGTTTCACCTATTTTATGAAAATTAAATTAACCACATAGCCTAGCACACAAGCGTGTGCCTTGGCCGTGTAACCTCAATTTGTTCATGCTTTGCAAAACAGAGAGTTACACAGGTTAGGGACAGGGGCGTGTGTGACCACACGGCCTGCCCACACAGGCCTGTCCCAAACAACATGGGCGTGTGACCCTTGTTCATAGTAAAAATTTTCTAAGTTTTGTAAAAATTTCCTGAGTTATCAGTTTAGTCCCGAACCACTTCCAAAGCATGTTTTGGGCCTCGTAGGCTCGTATTAGGGACCTTTATGATTGAATACAAATGGTTTTAATTTGGATGCAAATTTGTGACTCGATTTGCATGTTTGCTTGCATTTTAAGTCTAGTACTGCTTTGTATCCTGTTCCGGTATTAAATACGGATAAGGGGTGTTACAGGTAGCTACTGACTTGGGTCACACGGCTTACCACACGCTCGTGTGCTAGGCCATGTGTGAAGTGCAAAGGTCACACGGCCAAGTCACACGCTCATATGCTAGGCCGTGTGTAAAAACCTGGGCATTCTGTTTTGAAATTTCAAGGTGCAAGGGACACACGGCCAGACTACATGCCCATATGCCAGACCGTGTGTCACACACGGCTGAAACGCACGCCCACGTCTTTGCCCGTGTGGATAAAAATAGGCCATTTTAAGGCCATTTTTCTCACCCTTTTTAATATCAACCCGCACACAACATAAAAATACGCTAAAATATCCCAACCAAGCAACCAATTCAAGCCAAAATCATATATTAAACATAATATGTCATCCCAAAACTCATTTACATAAACTTACTAAAATAAATCTATTCATTAATTTACTAATGTCTACTACTCACTTCTTGCAAACAAACACACACATATATATATGCATCATTCACATTCATAATTCAAGTTTAACTTTTTTTTATTCAACCCTATACATGCCATAAAACCATAGGATTGTATTACAAAATCTACTGGAGAAATCTAGATAGTGTGTCCTGATGTGTTGATCCAATCCTCCAATCTCACGTTAATCTACAAGAGACATTAACAACACGAGTAAGCTTAATGAAGCTTAGTAAGTTCATTGGTTTTAAAGTTAAATCTTACCGAACATACTATAACAAATTCATAAATATGAAATTCACTATCACTTATTGCCAATCACAATTTCAAATGATAAAATTCACTTGATTGAGCTCCATATCAATAACTACTTAAATTCTATCACTTTAATCCATATGACACTTACTAATCTTTGTCAAATTAAAGAACGTCTTATAGAATTGAGTACATCATTTACTTGATGTCATAGTCCAACTATGGTCTTACACATATATTACCATGGCCCCGTCATGGTCTTACACTCATAATGCCATAACCCAGTTATGGTCTTATCTTCAGGATGCCATAGCCTAGCTATGGTCTTACACTTATTCACATATTGCCATGGTCCAACCATGGTCTTACGTTCACGGTGCCATAACCTAGTTATAGTCTTTTCACTAAAATGCCATAGCCCAGCTATGGTCTTATATTTAAATATTACCATGGTCCAACCATGGTCTTATCCGTCAATTCATCTTGTGTCACAGAACGATTGTACTCAATCCAGCGTTCCACTTAATTTGAACATTCAATTTGATTTTTATATTATTAAAATAATCATAAATCAATAACAAAGATATGAATTAATACATTACATCATTCCTAAATCAACAATTTATCATGAAAGTTCAACCATATGAACTTACCTGGAGTAGTTTGTAGAGGTTGTAGAAATTCAGGGACTAATCTATTAATTTCTCTTTTTCGCGTTTAGCTTCGGGTTATTGCTTTATAATGTAAAATTATTCATTCATTAGCATCTAATTCAATTATAATTCACTTCACAATTTATTCCCTTCAATTTTTGAAATAACACATTTATGCAACTTTTACAATTTTTACAATTTAATCCCTGATCAATTAACCCAACAATAGAGCTAATTTTTCTCAATTAACACTTTACTTTAAGTATTATAGGCTATTTCATAGCCTTTGACATTCAAAATTTCAACATCAAACCTAATTCATAACATTTTCACAATTTAGTCCTAAAAATTAATTTCTACTAAAATCATTTGATAAAATCATCGTATAATAAAATTAAAGCTCCAAATCCATGTTAATTCATCATAAATATCCAGCACTCATCTATGGTAACTTTCAAAATTACCTATAGAATCAAAAACTAATAAATTTAATAGTTGAAACTAATTGCAAAAGTCTTAAAAACACAAAAATTTCAAAAAAAGAGCAAGAATTAAACTTACATGAAGCTAAAATATGAAAACTAGCTTCTTAAGGGTTCTTCAATGGTGTTTTAGCTGAAGAAAAATGAACAATATATCTAGAGATTCAATTTAGTCCAACTTTAACTATTAAATTTTGTTTCCTTTCAAATTTTGCCCCTTGTTCACACTAGCTTTGTTGTTTTCTTATGCACACTTGCCGTCCAACCAATTCCATGGGTGTCTAATTACCCTTTTGGTCCTCTCTTAATTATTATTTGAGCTATTAAATCCCTATTTCTCTAATTAACAAGTTTTGGACCTTTTTCATTAAATCTTTATTTCTCTAGTCCTTTTTAATTAATTAACTATTAAAACGTTAAAATTTTCTAACGAAATTTTAATACTAACTCAATGACAGTCCATAAATATTTATAAAAATATTTATGGCTTAATTTATAAAATTGAGGTCTTGATTCCTCGTTTTTAACCCAATTTACCTAATAAATTCTTTTAAATCACAAATTTCACTAATTTAATAATATTACTAAAATCACACTTGACTCGTAAATATTAATTTATTAAATTTTCAAAGTTACTCGTCGGATTTAGTGATCTCGAATCACTTTTTTTGACACCACTGAAAATTAGGCTATTACATGCAGAAGGTTACAACTAACGGATATGAGCTTTATTGATCCAAAGGTCGCAACTATGAGAGATTCAAAAATTTATTGTGCCTCATATATGCACTACTACACAGATGATGCAAGACCATAAAAAACTTGATGTGAAAATGACCGCGCCCTAACGTGCTTGCGACAAGGCTATGAATCAACACAAATACAACCAATAATCTAACGGTGTACTACAAGTGTGATAGGTCAGTTGTAATATTTATAGTGTTACAATGGAACACCTCTAGTTTTCCAAGGATAGAACCTGAAAGAGTACGGGGACAAAGTGATTAATGTGAAACAACCGTGCAAATAGGAAGTCTAGCTAACTACTCACTAAATATCATATTACAAAAAATCATAATTAAAGGGGCAATTGCACTAATTAAATATCTAGCACTAACTAAAGACTAAATTGCAATATAGTAAAAACTACGCAACTAAACAATTCAATGAGTACAAGTGGTTGGGTGACTTCCATGTTGCTGATTAGCTTTCGAATTAGGGATCTAAAAGGCTTAAACTTCTAGTTGGTTCAATTTTACCTCTTGATCACCATTTTACCAAATTAAACGATTTAGTTCGATTTATCTCTCGACCTTACCGAACTAACTTAAGACAACCAAATTGGTTCTCGATAGGTACTCCTATTGGTCTTACATACCTAAATATTCACCTAGAGACGTCAATTCTAAGTTATGAAGTTTATTTGATTTAGTTCAATTTTTACAATTTAGTCTTTGTACCAAAAACTAACCAAGCAACATTTCCATCAATCAACCACCATAGATTTAATTACCCAACACCATTCTCATGCAAATAATGATCAAACACATGCTTAAATAGCTTATTAAAATAAACACAAAAGTAAGGTTAGAAAAAGCTTAGGAATTTCATAGATGTTTACTTGAAGAAGAAGATGACAACCAAAATGAAGGAAAAAATACAAATAAAGTTCATATTTTTATGCTTTCTAAAGTAAATAAACTAAAATATATTGAAAGCTTTCAAATAAAGTCAAATACAAAGTAAGTTGAAGACTAGATTGCAAAGAAGATGAAAATGCTACAGTAAAAACTAACAACCAAATTAACTAAGCTTAGAAAAGCAATGAGCTAGACTTAACAATGGAGAAGAAGACAATTATTTAAGCTAAAAAGATGAAAGATGAAGTTGGCTCTTCTAGTTTTCAGCCAAAAGTGGCTTTTATTAACTGAGTTCAATTCAAAAATCTTGACAAAAATGTTGGACAAAAGGCTACCCTATACCAATTTTCACTCCATCATGCATCAGTGTCGCGACACCCAGGCTTCGATGTTGTGATGTCACTGATGGTGACCATGATTTCTTCACTTCAACACCTTCAAGGATAGAATGACCTTGGAGGCTTGTTGTTGCGACATCATACCCTCGATGTCATGACTTTCTCAACAGTCAACTCCAAGTTGATTTCTCATTTAAATTTTGAACCCTTGATGTAGAAGGACTCTGTAACACCCCTACCCCATCTCTGTTACCAGATTGAGGTTATAAAGTGTTACCAATCAAAATAGAACACTTCTCATTATTTCTAAAATAGTTAAACAATTAATTTATAAACATATAACAAACAATATATATTCATTGCATAAATACAATTATGGGCCTTAAATCGGGCTTACGGGGTCCTAAAAATAGTTTAGGAACAATTCAAGATTAAATCGAAACAAAATAGAAAATTTTAAAAAAATTAAAAATTTGAAAAGCAGGGGTCACAAGGCCATATAGCCAGGCCGTCTGACATAACTCAGACTATGTGAGCGTTCGAAATAAGGACACATGGTCGTGTCCCAGCCTGTGAGTTTGACCATGTAACTCACTAACTTGGCACACACGACCATGTCGCAGGCTGTGTGCTAGCCAATGTAATCCACTAAATTGAGACACACAGCTGTGTTTCAAACCATGTCTCAAACCGTGTGAAACTTGCACCTAAAAAAAAACACACAGCCGTGTGGGGTAACGGTGTGTGACACACTGCCATGTGACAGCCCATGTCCCAGGCCATGTACTCACCATTTAACCCCTAATTCAAGTTAATTCAACACCAAATCTTGCCCAACAATGTACACCAATAACACATACATTCCTATGATCAAAACACCCTTAATACATTCTTAAACATGTTAAAACAATCAACCCAAAGCTTCTAACCAATGTACCATTCATAGGCACCTCATTTCATAACTAAACATTCAAATAACCTAACAAGACTTTGTCTAATAACAATTTCCAATTTACACTCCCAAAACTAACTAATAACCAAACAGACATTAGGATTTTCATTCATACATAAATTTCGTATTCCAACATTACAAACATACTCAAAAGAAGCTAACATATCTTCTTAACTATCCATTACCATTAACATTAATAACTTACAAACAAAACCTACATACACATGCCACAACCCAAAAAGAGATGAAAAAGCTACCAAAAATGACTAGATAGTGTGACCTTTATGGTTCCAAACGGTTAGCAATGATTATCTACAAAACAACATAAGAAACACCATAAGCTTACATAGCCTAGCAAGGTCATAGTATAAATTTTATCTTAAACTAATTAAACTTAGTTTATACAATAGCTCAATACTCCATTTTCAGGGGCATCAATGATGCAATATCGAGGTACTAAAGTAAATTCAGAGCACTTATGTGCATTCAGGGGTACCGAAGTACAAATAGGGGCACGTATATGCATTCAAGGGTACTGAAGTACAAACAGAGGCACGTATGTGCATTCAATAACATTTTTTCTTTCTCGAATACATACTTAAATTCATTTCATTCTTAAATAACTTTAACACTGTTCTAAGAGAAACACTACAACATTCTCTATCGATTTCATAGATACAAAATATTTGTAACTTTCATAGTTATATATAATTATCCAAACTAAATTCACCTACTTACATATATTCATCAATTAATTAAAAAATATTAATATAATTCACTAGCAAATTACATTAACATATTGAAATATTATGAACTTACTTGGGAAAAATTGC
The DNA here is from genome assembly GCA_025698475.1 of Gossypium anomalum. Taxonomy (NCBI): domain Eukaryota; kingdom Viridiplantae; phylum Streptophyta; class Magnoliopsida; order Malvales; family Malvaceae; genus Gossypium; species Gossypium anomalum. Next base: position 67,009,755 of record CM046963.1, read on the forward strand.
AACAATTACAGAAGTTTAGGGACTAATCCGTTACTTTTCTTTTTCCCCGTATATCAACAGAATCTTGATCTAAAATATAAATTATTTCATTTATTAGGTTAAATTTCATATCTTAATAAATTCTAAAATTTTTACCCTTCTATTTACAAAATTTTCACAAATGCCCTTAACTTTTACACTTTATGCGATTTAGTCTCTTATCCCGAAAATCATCAAATTAGCCACTTTTGAAAATAACATCTAGTCCAATATTTAAGGCTACAAATCAGTCCCTAAAATATCACTATTTCACAATTAGAATATGTGATTTTTAACATTTTAACAATTTAATCCTTTAACTAAAAACTAACAAAAAGTCACTTTACAAAACAATCAAAAATTACAACCAAGACCTCAAACTCATCGTTAACATCAAGAACAATCAATATTCATCAATGGTAGAATTCAAAATTTTTAACAGTTTCAAAAACAAAGGTACGGGTTAGCTAGACCTAGTTGCAACGATTTCAAAAGCATACAAATCATCAGAAACGAGGTCAAAATCTTACCATGCATGTGAGTTTAACCAAAACCGAAAGCTTCCTCCTCCTTTCAATGGTTTTTCGGTTCTCTCAAGCAAAATGGGGAAGATGACCACTTGATTGATTTTTTTTCTTTTTCTTTTTCTTAATTTTCATTTTATTTTATATTTACACTTTTACCCTTATTTTATTAACTTAACAATTAACAAAAACATACCCATAATTGCCCGCTATTATTATGCATGGTATAATTACCATATAAGTTCATTAATTTAAGATTCTATAATCATTTGACCTTTTTAACAAATAGAAATCAACTTGTGCATCTTTTATAATTTAGTCCTTTTTACTTAATTAAATGTTTAAACATGAAATTTTCCTAACCAAATTTTAATATGACCTTAATTACCTCGTAAATATTATATAAATCACATTTATGAGCCAAAATGCTATGATTTGTGGTCTCAAAACCACTATTCTATCACAACTGAAAAACAGGATATTACAGACTCGGTGTTGCAACTTCCATAGAATCAATGTCACGACACCCATGTTGAATGTTGTTTTCCTCAAGGTCGAGTCATTTTCGTCTCCCTACACCAACTCAAATACTTTTTAGGTCCCCTATGGCACCATTTTACCAATTTGGGTCTCAAAATGAACAAAACATAAAAATGAACAAAAATATAAAAAAAAAAGACACCTAAATTGCTTGAAAATAAGCTCCTCAAGTGTTTTGGAGAGTCTAATTTAACATATCAAATTACGGTAGATCAAACTCCCCCACACTTAAATCTTTACTTGTCCTCAAACAAACACCTATAACACTAACACATGCAAAATCGATGACTCTTGAACAATTGAGAGGTTTGACAATCAATTGATGGGTATGTACAGTGTAACCAATTCCTCTACCATACAACTTAAGAATTAGGAATTATAAACTCACAAATTTGGGAGGAAATCAATTTAGTTCACAAAGTTACAGAGTCAATAAACATAGAAGTGATCCCAAAAGAACAACATTCTTCACATTATTCCATCAAAATAAGTCATGCAAATATGATGTATCTATACACGAAGGAATTTAACTTATTCATTTCTCAAGAAGGTTTGCAAGTTTTGGATTTGTAAACAATGACATTAAGATCACATAAGCCTTTTTGGCTTGTAATGTTCTTATGCTTAAGTTGGTGTGAATTCAAATAAAAGCTTGATTCAAAACTTTTCAAGCACTAAGAATAGTATAGCATATGACATTGTTCCCATTTTCCCCGAAGTGTGATTGTTAAGCTCACTGCCTTATTTCTCTTTCTCTCACCTTCCATTTCTTTCCAACAATGTGGAAGATATGGTTCGCTATTAGTGCGTACAAAAAACTTAGTGAGCAATTGTGCATTATGACAATGAAAAGTTCATTTTAGACTTTTGAATTGATTTTTCATTTTGTGCACTTTATAAACTTTTTGCTCTTTTCACTCATAATGATTTTATCACTAACCATGCTTTTTATTCACTTGCTTTGCTTTAATCCTCACAATGCTTTTGTTCACTCATATTTTTCATTTTACACACATTTTTGTAGGATTTTATACATGCTATATCGAATCATCTCTTCACTATTCACTCAAATTCATTTTTAAAATCATCAAGTTGTTTCTAACTAACTGTCAATTCTTGTGGCCTAACATCTATTCTGTAGAGCATTTTTAAGAGAAAAGATTGAGAAGGGTTGAGTTTTTAGCTCAGTTTGGGCTCAAGGTTTCAAAAATATAGGTTCATCAAAAATATATGGGGTTGAGACATAACCTTGGCATTACTCGTTATTCTCGGTGGTCTATATTCGTTTTACACACCAAACTCATTTCTTCTTGTGACTTATCGCTCCAATCACACTGCGAACTCTACTTTCAACCTTGACATCCTTCATGAACCACAAACTTTCCAATTATGATCCACACATTTTACGTCTTGGTAGATTACCCGTGTTTACTATTCCGACGAACTACCTTAGTTGCCATGACCGAGATATGGTCTTACATGTTAGGCCTCATTTGAGGTGTCGCCCCGAAGGACCTTATCGCTATCAGGATGTCACCTCATAGAGCCTACTGATTGTCATCATGGTGATGCTCTATGGAACTTAAATATCATCGTCACAGTGTTGCCTTAGAGGACTAGTCAAATAATTTCTTTTCACATTTAACCTTGATGCTCAAACACTAAAGTGTCCCTTCTGCAAGGCCTGGAGCTTTGCACATCATGGTTTGCTCCCAACAATCCCAGATGGTAGAATTTTAATGGGATTCTAATTTCCCTATTCCTCCTTCCGTTCCTCTATTTTTTCATTCCTAACATTCATGTTCGAACACCGCAGTCTCCCCTCTGCAAGACCGTATGACGGTGTTTAACAAAAATACCCGTTTTACCCAATCCTAACTTTGTCTATTCCGTCGATGATTCTCTCTCATACTATGCATACAATAATCATGCATACCATACAACACGCCAGATAATCGTTTAACAACTATCTACTGCTAAACAATTAACACATAACTAACAATATCACACAACCACATCTATCAGTCATAAGGCATGGTGCAAAAACTCACTTTGCTTCCTTATCCTTGTCAACTTATCTAGTCCGAGTTGCCAGAGTCTTTTTTGTCCTGGCAATTAAGCATGACAACCATTCAATGATTGATCTAATGGTGGTCAATCATTAGAAACCCAGAACCTTAAATTATACAGAAGCTTTGAGATTCTTACTCTACTCGTTTCTTCAATCCGTAAGCATAGAGAGATAAGAAAGCTTATTAGTTCCTCACTTTCTACACCACTAAGCTTAATTTCACTCCTCTCTTGCGACATGCAAAACTTTCTTCATCTGCATCCTCTTCTTCTTCAGGATGACTAAAGAAGATGATACTATGGAGAGGAGATATTTATAAACAAAATTGGGAAAATTTTGTCTATACTTATGCCTATATATATACTCGAGCACAATCCTCACCGGTTATTTCCACCATCCATTCTTAAACATTTTATCTCTCACTTTGGAACCAGTTTGTTCCAATCTAATTGAATTGGAATTGGAATCCAATTAATTACAATTCAGTCAATAATACTTTTGAATTTCCCAATAGAGTTCGAAAATTTACTAGTCCTTTCAATTTAATCCTAGCTTTCCCCAATTTTGGGTCAATAATGGTAACTAGGAGTTACAACTTGGACTTGAGAGACGACATATTAGTCTTTCAATCTATTTGTTCATTTTCGATTAGACTAAAGACATGTTTAAGATCGTCGACTAATATAAGCTATCTTTTCGTATTACGATCCAACCACGTAATACTGTTTAGTATTAATTAAACATTAAACAACCAGTGAGCTAATATTTGTTTCTATTTTTCTTTACATGCAAAAACCACGTGATGAAAATTATACAAAGTGTATTAATGTAATCCATGAATTATTTTATTAATCAATCTGTTCAAAAAAATTTATTAGTGTACATAGACAAAAATACTAAACTTAGTGCACCAGATTCAACAGGTTATAATGACATAGTAAAATAACATAACTAAAGTAATTACATGACATGAATATAATTTTATTTTGAAAAAGAATTACCTCCTCCCCGGCTTATGCCTAAATCATTTGTCTGTAGATAACAAGGGTTTCGAACTTCCTATCCCCAAGCAAGTAAACCATTTGAAAAGAAAGCAAACTTTTTAGATAACATTTTCATAAAAGAAATAATAATTCTTGATCGAAGTTTCAAATATTTTATATCTATTTACAAGTTGGAACACATATTGTTGGTGACTCAGTGATGCCAGAAATGGCATCCTACACAACGCCTCAGACTGCAATAGTATCAGACACCCACCTATATCTTGTTTATCGGGTTTTGTCGTCCGGCAAAGCTCATAATACAACATTGCTAATACTGTTGAACCCCAACTGTACAAACAGGTAGCTTGAAAAAAATTAATTATTCCCAACCCCATTTTCGTATTTAATTATTCATAATTTTAATTTTGTATTTAATTAAATTTTTACTATTATTTTTATAAAAAAATTTGTTAGATCATATCAAGCTTATTAAATACTTAATAAAATAAACTATTTTGATAAATAACTTTCAACCCATGTTATTTAAACTTTTGTTTATTTCATTTTATTTTATTAAAAAGTCATTTTTAATTTTAATAATAAGGTTTCATTTTTAGTTTTAATAATAAGGTTTTGTATTGGCTAACAAATAATTTATAGTTATATTGCTTGATAAACATGTCACCATTACAGGCATGACAAACTTAGACCTAGCTAGGATTAGAGAGATAAGATCAAGATTTACTCAAATACATATAACTAGGCTCACAATGATTAAAAGGAAGGAAGGGCAGGCAAATCATTCTTGTTCAAGATGAATACTGCAGTGATTATCTGATCTAATCAATAGAGTAATCTCTTTCTTGTCCTAGGTTATCTTGTTTGCTACTTTCATAGCTCATCTTTTGATCGTTTGGAATTTGATAAACTAAATTTGCAAAATCAATTTGCCCAACTTGTTGAGAATGTGTCATATTTCCATCTCTTTTTACACTTTTCTCTTTTCAATATAAACAATTACTGGTTGTGCATCATATTCAAAGATGACCTTATCCTATTTCTTCTAAACAACTATCTCAGTCCTTTTACAAAATTCCATGGCATCAACAACCACCGGTGCATGAGTAGTAATTTTCTCACCAAAACTAGTAAGAAATTATCCCACAAAATCCCTATATATTGCACCAATCCCTGCACACTTTGACTTGGAGCCAAAGGTGCCATCACAATTAACTTTGATCCACTTTTCAAGAGGTTTAGCCCATAAGGACTTTTTCACTTGCTCCTGTTTCTAATAACTAATGTAGTCAATCTCTTGAGCATCAATTTATTCTTCGGAAGCAGCTTGAGTTATTCTGATTGTACTTTAATGTCAACAGGCTTCGCTTACATCAAGGCTTCATATCTAAACTGTAACAACTTGTTTCTCAATGGTGTTGGAAACAGTGGTTTCGGAGCCATAAAATCGATGAGTGAATTCATAAATATTATATTAAAGTCAATATAATATTATAATACATTTTGATTTGATAATTTATGTTATTTGAATGAATAATTAGGTTCAAGTGATAAATCATTGAAGTCAAGTGGTTTTAGAAAATAAGGTTTTCGGACTTCATTTTTATAAGCCGAGCCCATAAATATTTTATTAAATATTTAAAAAGTTTTATTAGAGTTATATTAAAATTTGGTTAAGAAATTTTAACGTTTAAATAGCTAATTAAGCAAAAAGTACTAAATCATAAAAGATGTAAAAGTTGAATTCTATATGCTAAAGGGGTTAAATGGCTATGAAATCTTAAATTAAAGGACTTAATATATTGATAATGGACAATTATGGGCATGGTTTTGTCATTTTATAAGTTAATTTTATAAGGGCAAATTGGTAATTAAATAATAAATTAAGTTTAAACATAGATGAAAATAATGTCATCTTCCCCAAATGGAATTAGAAATCGAATTCTCCACGAAAAAGAAACCTAAGCATTCGGCCATGCTTGATTCTTCATGCATGGTGAGTAATTTTGCCCCGTTTTTAGTAATTTTTATGCTTTCAAGGTTGTATTAGCTTAATCTAGCTAACCCGGGGGTCAATTTGTAAAACTGTTAAATGTTATGGATTATGCCATGGATGAATTTGATATGTTTTTGAAGTTTTATGATAGATTGTTAAGCTTGGTTGTTAAATAGAAGTATTTTTGTCAAGTGATTTTTAGTAATTTTAATGTTAAAGGATTAAACTATTAAAAAGTAGAATTTATGGGATTTAATGTAAAATTTTGATGATTATGGGTTGATATGTAAACAAGAGAAATTCGACTAGCTTGGTTGATGGTTAAAAAAATGGTAAATTTTAAGTTTCGAGTTTAGAGACTAAATTGCATAAGAGGTAAAACATTAGGGGTAATGTTGTAATGTTGTAATTTCATAATAATATGGATTACAAGTTTAAATTAAATATTTTGAGTTGTTTGAACTGTTTAATTGAATTAAATTACTATTTAGATGAAGAAACAAACCAAAGGGATCTAAATCAAGGAAAAGCTAATGTGTCGGATTAGTTGTCGGCTTTGTTTTTACAATTATTTTTGTCGAGTTAAGTTCGTTATACTATTGCCATGTTTATAATGGTTTTTACTTATTACATACTTTATTATAATTAGATTTAATGTTGTTATTATCTAGTGAATGATTAGAAAATAAATAATAAATGAATATAGTATGTGATGTATTTGAATAGCAGGCCTTAAGTCGATGATTATTTAACAGGCCTTGAGTCGGTGATTACTTAGCAGGCTTGAGCCGGTGATTACTTAGTAGGCCTTGAGCCGATGATTATTTAACAGGCATTGTGCGGGTGATTACTTAACAAGCTATGAGTCAGTGATTATTTAACAGGCCTTGAGTCGGTTATTATTTAGCATGCACTATGTACCGGTGACACAGACCATAACGGTGGCTTGAGATCTAACATGTGTTGCAGAGTCTCTAAAGCTTGTGTAAGTAGCATCGTGAGTTAGTTAAAGTTCTAATAGTTAACGGCCTGGCTACACGACTGTATGACCCCTGTTTTCACTTTTTGCTTAAAATTTTGTAGAAGTTTCAATTTAATGCAGACTTGATCCCATTTTATTTTAAATGTTCAGCAAGCTCGATTTAGGTCTCAACTTGTTTGAAAAGCATGAAAATAATTATTGCTGAATTATTTTGACTATGTTTGATTTGAAATATGAATTATGTTAAAGTTTTAATAGTTGTAATACCTTATAGCTCGGGACAGTGATCGGACCGAATATAAGGTGTTACATAAGTTTCCATATCATCCAATAGGTAAAAGCAATCCTAACCATCATGTCCTTATTTTTTTCAACTTCATATATTCATATGTTAAAGTGATATTTTCTTTTTTAAATTTGTAATCATTGGCAAGCTTCATACCATATGTCTTAGACCAATTCACACCCAAGAATCAAGTGTTCAACTATTTCAACATCTTTCAAACATATTTTTAAATCAGGACTCTAGCAGGCAACATATCCTTTTTCCAAAGATTCAAAGTAGTAAGAATAACATTAACAAATAATTTTTAGAAAAACATCTTAATCTCGCTCAAAACTTGTAAGCTCCAAGTGACTTTCCAAACACTTCCATCGGTAGAGTATGAAATAGAAGGCACAAGATTAACCACATTCATTTTTTTCTTACTTCAATTCTTTATGCCAGATTTCACAATTAAATTTTGGTTGGATACTATTGACAGTTTCTACCCTTATACACTTCATTAGTATAATATGATATTTTTGTTATTACTTTTAAATAACTCTACTAGTTTTTAAAACTAATATCTTAGCTTCAGTTAGCTATTTTCATTCTTAACAGTGTCGAAACTTTTATGTATTCAGTCTAGTAATTACTTTGATAAAATATACAACTCACTGTTATCTCTTATCAAAACTCTATATGGTGTCAAATCATCTAAATCTCTCAAGAGCTTGATCCCATTTTTATTTTTTTCCCCTTGTACTACCTCATGCATAAACAACAACAAATATCCTTCATGGCTCCCTTTAAAAACAACACTAATCCAGCCATTCTAAATGTTGTAGATCCATCAAATTCAACTACCACGAGTATTATAATTCAATTCAGTCTTGCTACCCAACTTCCAATTAAACTACAAGGAAATATGATTTTTTCCACTTGAAAGACACAATTTGTAATGCTTCTCAATGGTTATCGTCTTATAGGTCACCTTAATGGCAGCAAGTTGGCACCATCACCATCAATCATCAAAATGAGTGTAGTATATCTAACCTAGCACACGAAGTTTGGTGTTGCCAAAACTAACTTATTCGACAAGCAATGAAGGCATTAGTTGATCATATGGTGATGGAAAATTAGAGCAAACTCTGGAAAATAGGTAGTGGCAGGCTATGGTGATGGAAGCAATAGGGGTTGAGAAAGGTGAGAGTTATGGTGTTAGAGATTGCAAAAAGAAAGTTGCATAAAGAATTTTTAGACTGCTCAAGTTTGCCAAAAGATTTAAAAAAAAGTATAAGCCTTCAAAACTAGGGATTTAAATAGCGATTGAGTAGCTGAATAGCGGTTGCTATATAGTGGTAACGACACCGTCCAAGACTGTTACTACTAAAAATAGCGATGTGAAGTGGAATCACACCAATAGCGGTGGATCCGACTGTAGTTTAATGGGTAACGGCCAATTACGACAATAATGGGCCACTATTCTCGTTATTGTTTCGTTACAATAAATTAAAAAAATCCAACTCCTTTTAAAAAAATCAACAGAAATATAATGAGACAAAAGAAATTATATTCTTCACTTGCAAAATTAGATAATTTTCAATAATAAAAAAAAAGAAAAAGCAGTCTAAAATCAATAGAAAAAAGTAGTCAAAAAGTAATAGAAAAATATGAAATTCTCATATTTTACTGTCCAAACTCCAAACAAAACAAAATCACAACACAATCACAAAAATCTCTAAACAAAATCTCACTTGCACTTTTAGAAATTCATAATTTTCAAGTAAGTACTTGAATTTTTTTTGTCTTGATTCTTGCTTCTTTTTGTTGTAACATGCAAATTTTGTTGTAACATGGAGTGTGCCCGAGAAGTAGTTGATAGAGATAAGAGCAAAGGAAGGGTATTAGTATATTGAATCTGTAGAGATGTTCTTTGGGTTAGGGATGAGAAATCGTTTTGGAGAAGGGGAAAAGTTTTGGAAGGATTTGGATTAGTGCTTTGAATGGGTTTGAAAATATCTTTGGGGTTCCCAACGTTTTTGTTGTTTTTTTCAGGAGGTTATGCATTTTTCAAGAGGCTTTTGAGTTTTTTCTACCATTTGTTTTTCATATTATAGGATTTTGTTTGTTTATTTTATTCTTTTTCCTTGCAGCCCATTTTGGGCTTGTGGATTCCTATTTGGTTTTTGTTGGGTTTGGGGTCTGTTTTAATTTTTGTTTCTTGGTCTCTAGAATTCCCGCTACTGCCTATTCTCTATATCCAACAACTATATTCTAAAAGCCACTCAAACCATCTTAAAACTAAAATACATACTTCAATAACAATACGACAGTATGCACCTTTTTCCTCACTATATAGTATATTCATTCAAAAGAATTTAATTTATCTAACCCTAAACTATTTTTAGCAAAAAGATATAATGAATATTAAAACTGAAGCTTTGCATTTAAAAAACCTATAAAATGCACATAGCGATTTCTTTAGCCCCAATCACAAATATTACGATTTATGCAGTAGCTTAGTCTGTTATGGGGTAGTTCGTTAGAGTTAGTTGGTGAGGTAAGTTGTTAGTTAGTAGGTTAGCTTAGGCTAGATTGTATTGCTTTATAGTTGTTTTTAAGGTTTCTTTTCTCTAATAAAAAGTTTCAGTTATATTTTAAAAAAAAAAGAAGAAGAAGAATATAAAGGGGGTTGGGGCTTGGGGGATTTGGGGAACTTTTCATTTGAATTTTTATTTTTTGGGTTTTGGGTGACATGGTAATAATGGGTTATGGCGTGTTGTTTTTAAAAAGAAATTATGGATTATGCAATAAATTTAATTTTTCAATGTTAGTGATGTTTACTTTTTTTGTATTATATTGTTGATAATATACGTAATGAATTGCTTATATTTCTAAATATAATTTTATGCCTCTTGTATATAAATAAAAATAAACCATGCCATCACGTGAAGAGTTCCTGACTAAAGGATTGGAGGATGCACCAAGTAATGATATAGGTTAGCACTTTGGAACTCTAGTGCCAAATACGAAAGGAAATGTCTTATCTAAACTTTGTAGTAAAGTTGTGAAAGGAGGAATAACACGATTTAAAGAGTACATTGCTCATAAAACCAACAATGTTGCACCATGCCCTAATGTTATTGGTATGTGATAGTTTATTATTATTTTTAAATGTTATTGTAAATTTATCAATAAAGATTATACATAATTGATAATAATATAAAGTATGAATTATTTTTATTTTAATAACATGTGTCATTAAATAAAGTATGATGAATATACCGAAAGAAAGCAACACAAAGAAAATAGATAAAAAGAGGAGAACAGATGAATTCTTAACCCAATTAAGAAGAGAGGAGGATGAACACGAGGAATTCATTGATGAGGTTTCTACTATAAAGCAAGCAACTCCAGAAAGTATCCAATCACAACACGAGTGGCATAGAAAGGAAGAATTCAAACGAAGTACTAATGGTTGGAGTAACATTTATGAAGAAGGGCAATCTTCTCATGGATCTGCTGGAGAATATCATGGAGAAAGAACAAGTAAATTCATCCCAAGTGAGTCTGAGTTTACCTTAAGAAGAGCTATACCTGAATTGGCTAGAAGCAAAAGCTCAAAGCAACCAAAGATCAGTGACTCTTTTTTAAAGACTTTACGCATGAAGATAGGTGAAGCAGTATCTAAATTTTTAATATATGAACGACTTCCTTTTCAATTAGCAAGCTTTCCATGGTTGTATAACTTAATTCAAGTGTCAATAGAAGTTGGACAAGGTGTAAAGCTCCCAACACCTTACGAGGTTTAAGATGTGTATTTGAAGTCAGAGTATCAACGAGATTGTGATTGGGTAAATGGACTAAAGACTCATTGGAAAGAATTTGGTGAAACTCTAATGTGTGACGATTGGACCAACAATTTCAATCAAATGCACATCATTAATTTCCTTGTTATTGAAGTAAAGGAACCATATTTTTGAAAAGCTGTGGATGTCTTGAGTGTTCGTAGTAGAGATGCTGAATTCTACTATAGTTTGTTAGATTCAGTTGTAGAATAAATTGGAGAAAGTTACATTGTCCAAATACTGATTGATAATGAAGCAGCAAAGAAAACCATTGGAAAAAAATTAATATTGAAAATAAAGCATCTATATTGGACCTGATGTGTAGCTTACTGTTTAGATTTATGCCTTGAAGATATTAGGAAAAAGCCCAGTGTAGCAAAGTGTTAAATAAGGCAAAGAAAATGACTTGTTTTATAGACAATCACATTTGGACTGTTGATTTGATGAAGAAGTATACAGAATGGAAGCAAATACTTCGACCCGCACTTACTTGATTTGCAATTCATTTCATTCAACTTAAAGAGATAACAAGGCAAAAGCAAGGTCTGAGAGAAATGTTTAATTCAAAGGTTGGTATTTTATAATTAGTTAATATAATTACTTAAATATAGCAACATTTAATGATTTTATTAGTTCCAAATAAATTAAATTATATTATTTTAAAATTTTTCTTATGAATATATAGGAATTTAAAGAATCAAAATGAGGACAGCAAAAGTCGGGGCCTGCTTATGAAGCCAAAAAAAATTGTTTTGGAAAAAAGCCAATAGCCTCATAAAAGTTTACGAGCCCCTAGTAAAAGTATTAAGACTTGTGGATGGTGATGAAAAACCAACATTGGATTTTATTTATAAGGTTGTTGATAGAGCTAAACGAGCAATTCAACAAGATTGTTGATATTTCACCGAGTACGAAAAGATTATTGACAATAGATGAAATTTTATGCATTTCTACTTGCATTCAGTTGGTAAGATAAAATGTTTCATATAATCAAGAACTATTTTTATATTTTATTATTTTAAGCTTTAGATTATTATTATTTGATGATATTCTTATAAATTATGCTTAGGTTATTTTCTCAATCCTCAATTTCAATTTGGGGTGGAGCATTCTGAGAATGTACTAATAGAAACATTAGAAGGTACAAGATCAATAATTGAAAGATTAGAACCTCCTCTTAATACTCAAGTCAAAATGGTTAATCATGTTAGATTCAAGTACTATTATTTGTAACTTAGTTACATAATTTGAAATGGAATTATTTTTTCCATTTTTACTCTATCTTTTATTTATGCAATTGTTACTATTTAGAGATAAACGTGAGATATTCAGTACTCCACAAGCACAAAGAGATTGGAAGCAAATGAATCCGGGTAAATATTTAATTAAATTATTTTATTTAATTTATATTGTTTGAATATATTGTACATTTTGAAGTTATTTTGAAATTTAAATAAGATTATGCAGCTAAATGGTAGAAAATATACGGCACATGTGTTCTAAGTTACAAAAATTTGCAATTAAAGTGCTTAGTCAAACAACTTCTGCATCAAATCACGAACAAAATTGGAGCATATTTAGTTATATTCACACTAAGGTAAGAAATAGGTTGAAGTATAAAAAAACTTGAGAAACTAGTGTTTACCTATTATAATATGAGGCTTCAGATAAGACATCAAAAAATAATGAGCATTGATGATATAAATGCTAGTTTTAATCCTATCAACCTTGATCATATCTTTGAAGATGTTGATCCACTATCAGAATGGCTTCAAGAGAAAAAGAAGTCATTGTTAGATGGCGAAAATGCCGATGTGTTGCATGTGGATACCTCTAATGATGAAACGAATGTTGATCAATCTCAACAACAAAATTTATCTCATTCAAGTTCTAGTGCAATGCCAAGTCAGAGTGGCGATGTGTAACACCCCTTACCCGTATCCAAGGCCGGAACAGAGTACGAGGCATTACCAGACTTAACAACACACATAGACAAAAACTGGGCCATAAAATTTCATTTAATTTAAAACTTTTCGAACACATGCATAACAAACAAAGCTAACTATATCATTACATCAAAACATATGACGTAGCATGATTAATTAAACTTATAAACCATAGTGGATAAGGACCACATCTCATAATCATATACAATAACTCAATGCAGACTAATACGTACGATCAAAATCATAATAAAAAATACATATTACAAACCAACTTCCTATACATGCCACTCACTTGATATTTCTAATATTTGAATTAATTCTCCCAAAATATGATAGTTTGATAGTGTGATTTTGCCTCCGATGATCTCCAACCCCGAGCCGACCTATCAATACTAAAGAAATGGAGAGGATGGGTAAGCTTTACGCTTAGTAAGTTCATATGAAAATAATAAGCAATTACTACCATGCTTTTCAAGATAAAACACTATAATTGGACAATTACATATATTTAGGTTAAGCTGTGTTATTGAGTTACAGTTACTAAATCATTCATATCTGAAGCTAAAAAACTCCAAATTTAGTTTCGTTAATTTTATTTGAAACTAGATTCATATATCTTTCTCCCATAAAATTTCCAAAATTTTTGGTTTGGCCAATTAGTACAGTTTATTAGTTAAATTCTCCCCTGTTTCAGAGTATGACTACTCTGACCTCTGTGTACTACGAACCAAATTTCTCTCTGTACAGAATTCCAACGACCATGCCGTTTGTTTCCCTTAAAAATAGACTCAATAATGAATCCATGCATGTAAGGTATGACTCTTAATAAGTTTTGTACAATTTATGATGAATTTATAAAGTCAGAATAGGGGATCTCGAATTCATTCAGACCCTATTTCACAATAATTCAAATATCACACAATATAGAATTCTTTTGCTTCCTATGTTTCTTTCATGTGAAAATAGACTCATTAAGCTTTATTTTCATATATCATTTGCATTTTTATTCAACTTCCACAATTTTTAGTGAATTTTCAAAGTCACGCAACTGCTGCTGTCCAAGACAATTTTATTGCTAATTCACTCTTTCACACTTTCTTTGTATTAACCTCATTTTAACATACATATCACAAATCATTTTCACCACATTTCATACATCACAAGTATAGGCCCATGATTACAAGGTCACCTTAAAATCATCCTCATGTATAACTTAATTGTTTATAACCTTACCACAACCCGATCACTTAATGAACACATTATTCACATAACCAAATTCCTGCACTTATTCATCACAAAACTCACAAACTAGTAAATAATAAGTCTCCTGTTGAACACTTCGGATCAATCCTCGATACTTGGTGGTTTCCGCAAATAGCTCCACCCATCATAAAGTTCGGCTCTCTTGTACATATGGTGAACACTTAGTATCACCCATGTGACCTAGCCAGTTTATCTCGTAGCTCTCTTGTCTACATGGTGTCCTTCACCTGGAACCACGCATGCGACCTAGCTACATATATCCCGTAGCTCTCTTGTCTACATGGTGTACACATAGTATCACCCATGTGACCTAGCTACATCATAATATCTCGTAGCTCTCTTGTACACATGATGTGCACTCAGCACCAAACATGTGACCTAGCTACATACCATCTGTATCATCCAATCTTTCCGAAGGTTCAACTGGGATTTCTCTCTCTTTTCTAACAATTTCACCAATCAAGTAATTACCAACAAACATATTTCCAATATGTTACAAATTTATTCATAGTCCTTTTTCAATTTTCAATTTACAAAGAATAGTCAATCTATAGGTAGCCACATTTCATATGATAACAAAATATAATAAAATAAAATAAAATAAATCGATAAATTATTTACGTACAAACTTATCAAAATCTCATCAGGGACAACCGTGCAACAATTCATACAACCCAGTTAATAGTAATTTAACACTCAATTCTTGTAACAATAATTCCATTCAATTTCACATGACACAACTAGCATTACATTTTTTTTTTTATATCATACATACCATCCATCAACTTCTCTTAAACATATTAAATCATACAATTTATGCCATATCAATAGAGAATTACAATTCATGCATGGTATTGCATTATTATTAACACACGAACTTACCTCGATTCAGAAACGGCAATTTACTATTTTAATCCATAACCTTGTATTTTCCCGATTTAAGCCCGAATCTCGATTTCCTTCATCTATAATGTCACATTTAGCCTAATAATTAGCCACATTATTCATACGGGTCCAATAATCATATTTTTACAAATTTGCATTTTGACCCCTAAACTTTTGCATATTTGCACTTTTGCCCCAAGACTCGAAAATTTAATTTTAGCCCTTATTCCTATGTTTTATGACATGCTGAACATTTTTCTCTTCTACAACAACATCAAATTCTCACTCTAACATATAATTATGAACAATAAGTATTTTTACCGATTATGTCGTTTTACTCGTTTTCACTTAAAACCGAGTAGCACAAGTTGTTTAACATAATTTAAAACCTCATATTCTATCATAAAACATCAAAATACACAAATTTCACCTATGGATATTTTTCCAAATATGAACTCTAGCTTAAATTATTGCTAGAATAAGCTTAATCGAGCTACCGGGATTCCAAAAACGTAAAGAACATTAAAAACAGGGCTTGGAATCACTTACTATTGAGCTTGGAAAGCTTGAAAACCCTAGCCATGGCCTCCCCCATGCTAATTTCGGCCTCCATGAAGAAGATGAGCAAAATTGGCTTTTAATTTTGTATTTTAATTCATTTTACCCCTAAATGACCAAAATGCCCTTACTACTAAACTTTCAAAAATTCCTTCCATGTCCTAATTTTGTCCATGAACTTAAAATTGGTCAAATTGCTATTTAAGACCTCCTAATTAATATTTCAATGCAATTTCATACTAAAAACTTCTAGAATGCAAGTTTTGCAACTTATTCAATTTAGTCCCTTACTTTAAATTAAGCACTTTATGCATTGAATTTCTTCACGAAATTTTCACACAATCATGCAATCATATCATAGACCTCAAAATAATCATAAAATAATTATTTCTATCTCAAATTTGTGGTCCCGACATCACTATTCCGACTAGGCCCAAAATCAGGGTGTTACAACTCTCCCCCCTTTAGGGATTTTCGTCCCCGAAAATCTTACCGAAAAAGTGGTCTTCACTTAGATTCCTCAATCTCATACTCAATAATAAAGTACCTTAACTCGGGCAGTGCTTCCAATACATCTCTTTAATTTCTCATTTCCATCCTAATATCAATCCTGGCAAAGATAATTCTGGTAGATTCTGATGCCCGGCTTTAACCGCATTAACAATTTAGATTCTCTGTGGCATCGAATGCTCTATACTATCACATTACCTTATTGTCTTGAAACACATCACAATTCATACAACAGTACATTACTAAAAAAATCGGAAGTCTTTACTCAATACGAGACTAGTCCATTTCGGATATTCCAGCTTAACAATATTCTCATCTATTCAAACTTTACCAACATGTAATAAACTTTTCAGCTTTCACGAAATGAAAACCTCATCATTTGTAGTGGTTTTTACTCATATAAATGTTTTTTTTTTTAAGAGATATACACTTCTCGTTCAGAATATTTGCCTTTTATCCGTACAGAAATGAAATTCTATTATCAGACTTGAGAAAAATAATCCTGACATAATTGTCACATGAAATATTTCAAATAAATAATTCACACTGATTGAACACTCGAGTCGATCTTAATCATCAGTGAATGACATTTCCAGTAATCTTTTGCTGTTCATTCATTACGCTAACTAAAACCATCTCAATTGCATTAGTTCAAGTAACCAAAATATCTCAATTGAAGTCATTAATTATAATTGACTTATTTGAGAGAAGTAATCCACCATATCGATTGAGACTCGATCTTTTATCACTTATGTCTTTACTTATCAATTCATTCTTAATCTCTAATTATACTTATAATTATTCTATCATTTGAACTCTCTTTAAATTTTCAAGCGGAAACTTATTCAGTATGGATCTCATGAAATTCAATCATAAGCACCACTTCTATAAGAGGGAGGGGTTATAGGGCCTCTAACTCGTCTTTCTTATACATACACATATGACACAATGTCCATCATCATAGCAACATCATAAAAATCATGTCATTCATTCAGGCAATGCAACATTCATGTTGGCTTACACAAATTTTTCCTATTGTCCCATTTAGACAATATACTTATGCATACATTCTATGTTTTCTAGATAGCTTTACTTATCGATTCATTTAATTAAATTAAGTCATGCTCATGACATCATATAAGGCCAAACAACCATAAATACTTGTACCACAATTACAACTTTCATTTCATGCATCATCATGTACATATCATTACAATCATATAATTCAGTCCAAACAATTTAACATAGATAAGTTCATTTCATTATAATCCTTTATCTCATAAAAAATATCATTGTCATTCATCAACATTCAACGTCCAACCAGACAATGACATTTTTATTCGTATTAAAATATTATAAACCTTTATTCATACCTTTACGAATCTAAACTTATTATAATCGTAATTTACTCAATTACCTTTGCATCACGTTAAACATGGTCGGTGCAGCTCGGTTGGAGAGTACCTCTGTCTAAACAAGACGGTCCTCATACGCGTCTCGGAAGACATCACACTATCATAGATCCGTGGCATATATATAGCTAGACTTTTTTTCACATGCTAGGTTAGTCCGAGAACCGACTAAACCATAGCTCTGATACCACTAAATGTAACACCCCTTACCCGTATCCAAGGCCGGAACAGAATACGAGGCATTACCAGACTTAACAACACACATAGACAAAAACTAGGCCATAAAATTTCATTTAATTTAAAACTTTTCGAACACATGCATAACAAACAAAGCTAACTATATCATTACATCAAAACATATGACGTAGCATGATTAATTAAACTTATAAACCATAGTGGATAAGGACCACATCTTATAATCATATACAATAACTCAATGCAGACTAATACGTACGATCAAAATCATAATAAAAAATACATATTACAAACCAACTTCCTATACATGCCACTCACTTGATATTTCTAATATTTGAATTAATTCTCCCAAAATATGATAGTTTGATAGTGTGATTTTGCCTCCGATGATCTCCAACCCCGAGCCGACCTATCAATACTAAAGAAATGGAGAGGATGGGTAAGCTTTACGCTTAGTAAGTTCATATGAAAATAATAAGCAATTACTACCATGCTTTTCAAGATAAAACACTATAATTGTACAATTACATATATTCAGGTTAAGCTGTGTTATTGAGTTACAGTTACTAAATCATTCATATCTGAAGCTACAAAACTCCAAATTTAGTTTCGTTAATTTTATTTGAAACTAGATTCATATATCTTTCTCCCATAAAATTTCCAAAATTTTTGGTTTGGCCAATTAGTACAGTTTATTAGTTAAATTCTCCCTGTTTCAGAGTATAACTACTCTGACCTCTGTACTACTACGAACCAAATTTCTCTCTGTACAGATTCCAACGACCATGCCATTTGTTTCCCTTAAAAATAGACTCAATAATGAATCCAGGCATGTAAGGTATGACTCTTAATAAGTTTTGTACAATTTATGATGAATTTCTAAAGTCAGAACAGGGGATCTCGAATTCATTCAGACCCTATTTCACAATAATTCAAATATCACACAATATAGAATTCTTTTGCTTCCTATGTTTCTTTCATGTGAAAATAGACTCATTAAGCTTTATTTTCATATATCATTTTCATTTTTATTCAACTTCCACAATTTTTAGTGAATTTTCAAAGTCACGCAACTGCTGCTGTCCAAGACAATTTTATTGCTAATTCACTCTTTCACACTTTCTTTGTATTAACCTCATTTTAACATACATATCACAAATCATTTTCACCACATTTCATACATCACAAGTATAGGCCCATGATTACAAGGTCACCTTAAAATCATCCTCATGTATAACTTAATTGTTTATAACCTTACCACAACCCGATCACTTAATGAACACATTATTCACATAACCAAATTCCTGCACTTATTCATCACAAAACTCGCAAAGTAGTACATAATAAGTCTCCCGTTGAACACTTCGGATCAATCCTCGATACTTGGTGGTTTCATAAATAGCTCCACCCATCATAAAGTTTGGCTCTCTTGTACATATGGTGAACACTTAGTATCACCCATGTGACCTAGCCAGTTTATCTCGTAGCTCTCTTGTCTACATGGTGTCCTTCACCTGGAACCACGCATGCGACCTAGCTACATATATCCCGTAGCTCTCTTGTCTACATGGTGTACACATAGTATCACCCATGTGACCTAGCTACATCATAATATCTCGTAGCTCTCTTGTACACATGATGTGCACTCAAGCACCAAACATGTGACCTAGCTACATACCATCTGTATCATCCAATCTTTCCAAGGTTCAACTGGATTTCTCTCTCTTTTCTAACAATTTCACCAATCAAGTAATTACCAACAAACATATTTCCAATATGTTACAAATTTATTCATAGTCCTTTTTCAATTTTCAATTTACAAACAAATAGTCAATCTATAGGTAGCCACATTTCATATGATAACAAAATATAATAAAATAAAATAAAATAAATCGATAAATTATTTACGTACAAACTTATCAAAATCTCATCAGGTACAACCAGTGCAACAATTCATACAACCCAATTAATAGTAATTTAACACTCAATTCTTGTAACAATAATTCCATTCAATTTCACATGACACAACTAGCATTACATTTTTTTATATCATACATACCATCCATCAACTTCTCTTAAACATATTAAATCATACAATTTATGCCATATCAATAGAGAATTACAATTCATGCATGGTATTGCATTATTATTAACACACGAACTTACCTCGATTCAGAAACGGCAATTTACTATTTTAATCCATAACCTTGTATTTTCCCGATTTAAGCCCGAATCTCGATTTCCTTCATCTATAATGTCACATTTAGCCTAATAATTAGTCACATTATTCATACGGGTCCAAAAATCATATTTTTACAAATTTGCATTTTGACCCCTAAACTTTTGCATATTTGCACTTTTGCCCCAAGACTCGAAAATTTAATTCAGCCCTTATTCCTATGTTTTATGACATGCTGAACATTTTTCTCTTCTACAACAACATCAAATTCTCACTCTAACATATAATTATGAACAATAAGTATTTTTACCGATTATGTCGTTTTACTCGTTTTCACTTAAAACCGAGTAGCACAAGTTGTTTAACATAATTTAAAACCTCATATTCTATCATAAAACATCAAAATACACAAATTTCACCTATGGGTATTTTTCCAAATATGAACTCTAGCTTAAATTATTGCTAGAATAAGCTTAATCGAGCTACCGGGATTCCAAAAACGTAAAGAACATTAAAAACGGGGCTTGGAATCACTTACTATTGAGCTTGGAAAGCTTGAAAACCCTAGCCATGGCCTCCCCCATGCTAATTTCGGCCTCCATGAAGAAGATGAGCAAAATTGGCTTTTAATTTTGTATTTTAATTCATTTTACCCCTAAATGACCAAAATGCCCTTACTACTAAACTTTCAAAAATTCCTTCCATGTCCTAATTTTGTCCATGAACTTAAAATTGGTCAAATTGCTATTTAAGACCTCCTAATTAATATTTCAATGCAATTTTATACTAAAAACTTCTAGAATGCAAGTTTTGCAACTTATTCAATTTAGTCCCTTACTTTAAATTAAGCACTTTATGCATTGAATTTCTTCACGAAATTTTCACACAATCATGCAATCATATCATAGACCTCAAAATAATCATAAAATAATTATTTCTATCTCGAATTTGTGGTCCCGACATCACTATTCCGACTAGGCCCAAAATCAGGGTGTTACAACTCTCCCCCTTTAGGGATTTTCGTCCCCAGAAAATCTTACCAAAAAGTGGTCTTCACTTAGATTCCTCAATCTCATACTCAATAATAAAGTACCTTAACTCGGAAGGCAGGGGCTTCCAATACATCTCTTTAATTTCTCATTTCCATCCTAATATCAATCTGGCAAAGATAATTCTGGTAGATTCTGATGCTCGGCTTTAACCCCATTAACAATTTAGATTCTCTGTGGCATCGAATGCTCTATACTATCACATTACCTTATTGTCTTGAAACACATCACAATTCATACAACAATACATTACTAAAAAAATCGAAGTCTTTACTCAATACGAGACTAGTCCAAATTCGGATATTCCAGCTTAACAATATTCTCATCTGTTCAAACTTTACCAACATGTAATAAACTTTTCAAACTTTCACGAAATGAAAACCTCATCATTCGTAGTGGTTTTTACTCATATAAATGTTTTTTTTTTTTTTTAAGAGATATACACTTCTCGTTCGAATATTTGCCTTTTATCCAGTACAGAAATGAAATTCTATTATCAGACTTGAGAAAAATAATCCTGACATAATTGTCACATGAAATATTTCAAATAAATAATTCACACTGATTGAACACTCGAGTCGATCTTAATCATCAGTGAATGACATTTCCAGTAATCTTTTACTGTTCATTCATTACGCTAACTAAAACCATCTCAATTGCATTAGTTCAAGTAACCAAAATATATCAATTGAAGTCATTAATTATAATTGACTTATTTGAGAGAAGTAATCCACCATATCGATTGAGACTCGATCTTTTATCACTTATGTCTTTACTTATCAATTCATTCTTAATCTCTAATTATACTTATAATTATTCTATCACTGAACTCTCTTTAAATTTTCAAGCGGAAACTTATTCAGTATGGATCTCATGAAATTCAATCATAAGCACCACTTCTATAAGAGGGAGGGGTTATAGGGCCTCTAACTCGTCTTTCTTATACATACACATATGACACAATGTCCATCATCATAGCAACATCATAAAAATCATGTCATTCATTCAGGCAATGCAACATTCATGTTGGCTTACACAAATTTTTCCTATTGTCCCATTTAGACAATATACTTATGCATACATTCTATGTTTTCTAGATAGCTTTACTTATCGATTCATTTAATTAAATTAAGTCATGCTCATGACATCATATAAGGCCAAACAACCATATATACTTGTACCACAATTACAACTTTCATTTCATGCATCATCATGTACATATCATTACAATCATATAATTCAGTCCAAACAATTTAACATAGATAAGTTCATTTCATTATAATCCTTTATCTCATAAAAAAAATATCATTGTCATTCATCAACATTCAACGTCCAACCAGGACAATGACATTTTTATTCGTATTAAAATATTATAAACCTTTATTCATACCTTTCTGAATCTAAACTTATTATAATCGTAATTTACTCAATTACCTTTGCATCACGTTAAACATGGTCGGTCAGCTTTCGGTTGGAGAGTACCTCTGTCTAAACAAGACGGTCCTCATACGCGTCGGAAGACATCACACTATCATAGATCCGTGGCATATATATAGCTAGACTTTTTCACATGCTAGGTTAGTCCGAGAACCGACTAAACCATAGCTCTGATACCACTAAATGTAACACCCCTTACCCGTATCCAAGGCCTGAACAGAGTACGATACATTACCAGACTTAACAACACACATAGACAAAAACTGGGCCATAAAATTTCATTTAATTTAAAACTTTTCGAACACATGCATAACAAACAAACCTAACTATATCATTACATCAAAACATATGACGTAGCATGATTAATTAAACTTATAAACCATAGTGGATAAGGACCACATCTTATAATCATATACAATAACTCAATGCAGACTAATACGTACGATCAAAATCATAATAAAAAATACATATTACAAACCAACTTCCTATACATGCCACTCACTTGATATTTCTAATATTTGAATTAATTCTCCCAAAATATGATAGTTTGATAGTGTGATTTTGCCTCCGATGATCTCCAACCCCGAGCCGACCTATCAATACTAAAGAAATGGAGAGGATGGGTAAGCTTTACGCTTAGTAAGTTCATATGAAAATAATAAGCAATTACTACCATGCTTTTCAAGATAAAACACTATAATTGTACAATTACATATATTCAGGTTAAGCTGTGTTATTGAGTTACAGTTACTAAATCATTCATATCTGAAGCTACAAAACTCCAACTTTAGTTTCGTTAATTTTATTTGAAACTAGATTCATATATCTTTCTCCCATAAAATTTCCAAAATTTTTGGTTTGGCCAATTAGTACAGTTTATTAGTTAAATTCTCCCCTGTTTCAGAGTATAACTACTCTGACCTCTGTGTACTACGAACCAAATTTCTCTCTGTACAGATTCCAACGACCATGCCGTTTGTTTCCCTTAAAAATAGACTCAATAATGAATCCATGCATGTAAGGTATGACTCTTAATAAGTTTTGTACAATTTATGATGAATTTCTAAAGTCAGAACAGGGGATCTCAAATTCATTCAGACCCTATTTCACAATAATTCAAATATCACACAATATAGAATTCTTTTGCTTCCTATGTTTCTTTCATGTGAAAATAGACTCATTAAGCTTTATTTTCATATATCATTTTCATTTTTATTCAACTTCCACAATTTTTAGTGAATTTTCAAAGTCACGCAACTGCTGCTGTCCAAGACAATTTTATTGCTAATTCACTCTTTCACACTTTCTTTGTATTAACCTCATTTTAACATACATATCACAAATCATTTTCACCACATTTCATACATCACAAGTATAGGCCCATGATTACAAGGTCACCTTAAAATCATCCTCATGTATAACTTAATTGTTTATAACCTTACCACAACCCGATCACTTAATGAACACATTATTCACATAACCAAATTCCTGCACTTATTCATCACAAAACTCACAAAGTAGTACATAATAAGTCTCCCGTTGAACACTTCGGATCAATCCTCGATACTTGGTGGTTTTCTCAAATAGCTCCACCCATCATAAAGTTCGGCTCTCTTGTACATATGGTGAACACTTAGTATCACCCATGTGACCTAGCCAGTTTATCTCGTAGCTCTCTTGTCTACATGGTGTCCTTCACCTGGAACCACGCATGCGACCTAGCTACATATATCCCGTAGCTCTCTTGTCTACATGGTGTACACATAGTATCACCCATGTGACCTAGCTACATCATAATATCTCTCGTAGCTCTCTTGTACACATGATGTGCACTCAAAGACCAAACATGTGACCTAGCTACATACCATCTGTATCATCCAATCTTTCCGAAGGTTCAACTGGGATTTCTCTCTCTTTTCTAACAATTTCACCAATCAAGTAATTAACAACAAACATATTTCCAATATGTTACAAATTTATTCATAGTCCTTTTTCAATTTTCAATTTACAACAAATAGTCAATCTATAGGTAGCCACATTTCATATGATAACAAAATATAATAAAATAAAATAAAATAAATCGATAAATTATTTACGTACAAACTTATCAAAATCTCATCAGGTACAACTGCAACAATTCATACAACCCAGTTAATCGTAATTTAACACTCAATTCTTGTAACAATAATTCCATTCAATTTCACATGACACAACTAGCATTACATTTTTTTATATCATACATACCATCCATCAACTTCTCTTAAACATATTAAATCATACAATTTATGCCATATCAATAGAGAATTACAATTCATGCATGGTATTGCATTATTATTAACACGAACTTACCTCGATTCGAAAACGGCAATTTACTATTTTAATCCATAACCTTGTATTTTCCCGATTTAAGCCCGAATCTCGATTTCTTTCATCTATAATGTCACAT
Source organism: Gossypium anomalum (assembly GCA_025698475.1). Classification (NCBI taxonomy): domain Eukaryota; kingdom Viridiplantae; phylum Streptophyta; class Magnoliopsida; order Malvales; family Malvaceae; genus Gossypium; species Gossypium anomalum. The sequence continues at coordinate 67,034,883 of CM046963.1, forward strand.
TTAGCCTAATAATTAGTCACATTATTCATACGGGTCCAAAATCATATTTTTACAAATTTGCATTTTGACCCCTAAACTTTTGCATATTTGCACTTTTGCCCCAAGACTCGAAAAATTTAATTTCAGCCCTTATTCCTATGTTTTATGACATGCTGAACATTTTCTCTTCTACAACAACATCAAATTCTCACTCTAACATATAATTATGAACAATAAGTATTTTTACCGATTATGTCGTTTTACTCGTTTTCACTTAAAACCGAGTAGCACAAGTTGTTTAACATAATTTAAAACCTCATATTCTATCATAAAACATCAAAATACACAAATTTCACCTATGGGTATTTTTCCAAATATGAACTCTAGCTTAAATTATTGCTAGAATAAGCTTAATCGAGCTCACAAGGATTCCAAAAACGTAAAGAACATTAAAAACGGGGCTTGGAATCACTTACTATTGAGCTTGGAAAGCTTGAAAACCCTAGCCATGGCCTCCCCCATGCTAATTTCGGCCTCCATGAAGAAGATGAGCAAAATTGGCTTTTAATTTTTGTATTTTAATTCATTTTACCCCTAAATGACCAAAATGCCCTTACTACTAAACTTTCAAAAATTCCTTCCATGTCCTAATTTTGTCCATGAACTTAAAATTGGTCAAATTGCTATTTAAGACCTCCTAATTAATATTTCAATGCAATTTCATACTAAAAACTTCTAGAATGCAAGTTTTGCAACTTATTCAATTTAGTCCCTAACTTTAAATTAAGCACTTTATGCATTGAATTTCTTCACGAAATTTTCACACAATCATGCAATCATATCATATACCTCAAAATAATCATAAAATAATTATTTCTATCTCGAATTTGTGGTCCCGCCATCACTATTTCGACTAGGCCCAAAATCAGGGTGTTACACGATGGACCCGATGGTGATGATTTAAGTCCAATTGATGAAGATGATGGGCATAGTGGTAATAGAGGTGAAATTAGGTCTTTTAGTCAGTATGGAGGAGAATTTGGGGTTGGTACCACTAGTGGATATTTCCATGATAGATCAGAATTTGATGGAAATATGTTTCCTGAACCTAGGAGAGATAGAAGTGAACCTAGAGCTCCATCAAGATGAAAAGGCAAGAAGCATACTTCTGTAGGCTCTTCATCTAGTAGGAAATCAAGTTCTACTAACCTTGGGTATAGTGATTCATCTACTAGCACTCAAGGTTTTTATCCACCAGAACAACCTTCATATTTTCAACCTTCACATGTTATCCACAACCATATGGTTATTATCCACCATTTCCTAATTATCATGTGTCATATCAACCTAAAATTCATCCTCCACCACCAATGTATCACCCACCTCCACCTCTTATGTATCCTCCTCCTCAAATATATCCTCCATATCAATTATATGAAAACTAAGGTGAAAATATATATATATATATATTTTTGGATATATTTTTTGACAAAGTCCAAGAGAAACAAAATCAAGAACAATCTCATAGTGAAGGTGAAAGATTTGATCCTCCTCATCATTTCACTAATTGGTAAAAACTAAATTGTACCACAACCACTATTTGTAAGGTATTTTTTTTTAAGAAAACTTTTGTTAATGTTTTTAATTTTAATGATATTAAAACATTTAAAATATATCTTTAGATAAATGAATGGAGTATATTTTATGAAAAGATAATTAAGAATTGAAGCATATTCAACTATATATGAAAGTAGAATGAGAGTGAGAATAAGGGGTAGGAAATAGGAATAATTAATGAGAATCTTTACATTTATCTTTTTCTTTTTTCCTTTTGTAGCATATAATGTTTTGATATCTTCACCATCTTCAAAGCTGTTAAGAAATATTGAAGACCTCTCTCATGTATGAATTTTCAATTATTTTATCTATAAAATTTCAAACTTGTTAAATATGATGAATGTTTAATATTTCCTATTTTTTTACTTTTTTATTATTTAATATAATATTCTTAAAAAATTCATAAATAAAAATAAGAATAATTAATTATTATAAAAATTGTGTTCTCATATTAATAAAAGTTCATAAGTGTTAGAAAACCCTCTAAAAATCATTAAAAATGACTTTTTATAATTATAACTATAATTATAATTATAATTATAATTATAATGCTTTACAATAAGTTGTGCAAATTGAAAAAAAATTCCACGACTGCGATACTTACAGTGACCGTAATAGCATCCGTTATGTCCCAACCGCGATAAACGCAACGCGACCGCAACCGCAATTTAAATCCCCGATCAAAACTAAAGTCTTCTTCTCCTTGCAAAAGGCTATTCAGTCAAAATCATAAATCAGTAGTCATCTAAATTAAATAAATATAGCTTCCAACAATAGTGGAGCCTTCGATCTTGGATTACTTGATAGGTTGATTTAACTGAGAAATTCTGTAGTAGAAGATAGTTTCCAAGCTACCCGGTCATCTTCAGTAGGAACTTAAGAGATGAAATAAAATTACGCGACCAATCCCTAGGTCAAGACCTAATCACTCTGTATTATTACATTGAAAATATATTAGAAAAAGGAAAAAAGAAAGGGACAAAAAATTTTGTTTGGTTGTCACAGTTGGAACTTTGAATTCGTCTCTCTTTATATGCCGAATACTGCAACTTGAGAACAAGGTGAATGATGTAAAACTTAGCTCAAATACTCTTGCTGACCCGCCATCCAACGCTTCTTAACCCGTTGCCTTGCCTCATAAACTCAATGCATGCCATTACATCAAAGAATAATAAATAAACAAATAGATCTTCATCTTGATTTCACAATTTTAGTATGATAGTCATGTTGACCGAGGATCCTCTGTGTATTTTATGCGGATGTTGTTGAGCAATTAAAATTTAAATTACAAGTGCATCAATCATTTTGCATTTGCTTTGCAATTAAAAACTATATTAAGATGTGATTGATTAACCAAGGATATTGGATTGGACGAGTTAGGGTACCAGTTCGGAGAAGGGTATTGAACTGGTTGAATCGGATTTTAATATTTTTATTTTTTAATGATTTATTTGGACGGATTAATTGAACCAATTAGACTGGTCGAACTGACAACCCGATAGCTTGATCGATTTAATCACTAATTCGATTCTAAAAACCTTAAAAATATCAGTCAAAACATTAAAATATATATATTATATCCAGATAGGATTTATGTCGCCAATAACATTTAATTAATATGATACTAACTACTAATTTTATTTGAACCTATTTAATATTGATTACAATTATTATTACTTTTACTTGATTTTAGAGTTTAAAGTTTAAGATTTATTGGATCTTGATTTAATTGTTAAAGTTTAAGATTTAAGGTTTATATAAAATTTAAGTTTTGGATTTTAAATGTAAAATTTATGTTTAAAATTTTATTACTATTTATGCACTGTTTTTATTTTTGTGTTGTCCACTATCAAATATACACTAACTATACCTTCCAAACAAAATAGGAAAAATGATATATTAATATTAGATTTGGTAAGAGTATTATTTTTCACATATTTAATATATAAGTTAGCAATAAATTAATTATAATTTATCAATTTTATAAGACACACAATTTATTTGTGATAAAATAAAATAAAAATCTTCACTTATTTTAAAAAATTCATATTTTTTTAAGAGTTTTACTCCTTTTACTTTTATGTTTAAAATTATATTACTTATTTTTTTATTTTATATCTAGTCATTTTAATATATGTATCAAGTATTTTTTTTCTCCTATTATTAGACAGTAACAAAACATGTCGTAAATACAAATGAAAGATAAAAAAAAAAAAAAAACAAGGCTCATATGTCAAAAAAATGCATTAAGAAAATTAAAAAATATATATAGTTAATTAAAATAATTAATTAAATTTCTCTTGATCACGTTGATTGCTAAAATAAAATTTATGAACTAATTAGATGCTGACACGTGATAGCTTTTGATTTAATCTAATATTTTTGAGATAAATCTCAAAATTAGACATGAATTTTAATTGAATGTGCAATTGTATACATTAACTTTAATTTGGTGCAATTATACACATAAAACTCTAATTGTGGTTCAAATGTATACTTGAAATTTTAATTTTGATTTAATCATACACATTTAAACAAGTAAATACATCAATTTATTTTTAAATTAGATAAATATAATTATTTATGTATGCAATATATAAACATAAAATGATGTTATATCAATAATTGTGTTAATAATTTATAAAAATTGGATCAAATTAAAATTTCATGTATAAAATTTCACAAAATCAAAGTTCATGTATACAATTGCACATTAAACATAATTCATGTATAGTTTTGAGATATATCTCAATATTTTTCCATAAAAATGATTAAAAATTATAAAAAAATTTTGATAAATTTCATAAAAATATTAAAATTGATATATATATTTAGATTATGAAATTTTATAAATATTATAAAATATAAAAATATAATAAATTCTAATAAATTATAAACAAATTATAAAATTAACGAAACTTATTTAAAACATTTAAAATTAATAAAACGTATTAGAATTCCTAAAAATTGTGAATAATTATAAAAAATATTAAAATTGATATAAACTTATAAAAATTATAAAAAAATCATAAAAACTTGAACTAGATTAGTTAACCTGAAATCGGTAAGGGTATCGGTCTAAGAAAAGCTATTAGATCGACTGACGTGGGAGTCGAGAGGTTGAACCAATTTTTTATTTTTTAATATTTTTTATCAAACCAAAATTTCATTACCCAACCATTAGCACATGGTTAAATAAAATATTTTGATCAAGGTTTTCAGAAACGGACTGGTGGTTGAATAGATCAGGCCACCTGTTTATCAGTTAGACCGATCCGACCAGTTCAATTAAACGAAATATAAAATATTTAAAATATATTTTAAAATTTTAAAATTTTGGTTCAATCATCTAGTTCCAAGGTCAACCGATTTAATGGCTTTCTCCGAACCGGTACTCTTACCAGTTTCGGTCTAACCAGTCCAACTGACTCATTTAGTCCAGTTCAAATTTTTATTTTTTTTATAATTTTTATAAGTTTATATCAATTTTAAAACTTTTAAAACTTTTAATACTTTTTACAATTTTTATGATTTTTATAGAATTTTAATACGTTTTTATAAAATTTTAAATATTTTAATTATGTTTTATTAATATTATAGTTTTTTATAAATTATTATATTTTGGATAATATTTTTAGTTTTTTTTATAATTTTTATAAGTTGATATCAATTTTCATATATATTTTTTAACATTTAATAATGTATATATTTTTTGATCCTTTTTTTATGATTATTTATAATATTTTTTTATTTTTTAGTCATTTTTATTAAAAATATTAAATTAAATAAAAATTGGCATATGTTATTATTTAATTAGTCTGTTAATTTATTTTAACAGTCAGTTTGATCAATGATAAAAATAATTAAATATTATTTTAATTAATAACAACGATTTAATTAGATATAAATTTAAACAAATAATTATTTTAAGTAATAACAGGGCTTAATTAGGTATAAATTTAAAAGAAAGGCTTAATATTTTTAAATTGTTTCTCGACATATGAGGCAAAAAAAAAAAAAAAAAAACGAGATGCTGCGTACCAGCCAAATTACAAATTTCCAAGTAACTATGTTGAATCAATGATTTTAACCAAAATTTAGAGGGGGGAGAGAACAACACGTGTCAACTTCCCATTGAGACATATCTACCTGATTGGAACTGGGGGGCGTAGATTAAAGTAAAACCATCCAAATTTCCACGCAAAACCTCACTTAACTTGAAAGACTCTACCCTACCCTACCCTACCCCTTCCTGAAAATAAAAATTAAAAAATAGAAACAAGGCTTCCACGGAAAATGTCTCTTCTAACATCTCTTCCTTTCATCTTCTTTTTGCTTTTTCTTCTAAAACCAACGGCTGCTCAACTTTGTCCCACTTCGTGCCCTGGCGGTGGACCACAAATTAACTTTCCTTTCGGGCTCAATCCTCACGGCAACCCCAATGGTCGCTGCAGCTATCCGGGTTTCGGTCTTTCTTGCAGCAACAAAACACAACAACTAGTCCTTAATCTCCCCGAATCCGGAGAATTCATAGTCCGGTACATCGACTACGAGGCCCAACAGATATGGATCAACGACCCTAATCTCTGTCTCCCTCAACGGTTCTTGCACTCCTTCAATATATCAGGAACTCCTTTCGACTCTGAGTTTTGGTATACCTTCACCTTCTTCAATTGCTCTGCTATCGAAGTTGCCGAAGGTGGGTTAAGGCCAATCCCATGTCTTAGCAATCAGAATTATTCTATTGTGGCTTCTCAGGCGCAGGCAGACATTTTCGTGGACTCTACCGATGTTTTGCAGTCAGCATGTCATCCTATAACAACTTTTACGGTTCCATTTGTTTGGTATGGGTGGTGGGACGGCGTCCGGTTAGAATGGAGTAAACCCGATTGCCGATCATGTATTCAAGGTCGAGGAGACTGCCGGTTCAAGAATAGTACTACTCTTGAAATTGGGTGTTTTAATCTGCCAACCCAAGGTAAGTTACTGCTTGCTCAACTACGGCCATGGTGAATGCTCTGTTCTGAAATTGGTGAACTCTTTTACTTTATTTGTTTATAGTGACTAGGAACCTAATAGCACTTGAAAATAGAGTATTACTTGGTCAAAAAAGTTTTAGAAACCTTAATTTGGATCCATATCATGAAATCATGTTGATTTTACTTTGTTTTATTTTGTATCAAAAGCTTTCAAGTAAAACTTAAAATGGAACAGGTGATGCAGAACAGAGCGATCAGCTTTTGTTAATTTAATCCAAAATATCAACGTCACCGTAGTTATTTTGAAATGCAGAAATAATGCCAACACAAGTTACCAAGACTCCTTACAAACCATTGAAATGGTTTATTCCATATGTTCTTATAAAAAGGTTAAATTCTATAAAAGCTCCCTGTACTATGTATTTTTTGTGGATTTAGTCTCTCTACCACAATTTAATCCGTAAAAGTACCATAGAGGTCTTAATATTAGGAATTAGATTGTATTTTTCTTTCTTTATTCAAAAAATAGGTAGATGAATCCCTGTACGTTAGATTAAAGAGCGAATTGATCTTTTTGTTAAAAATTCCATCTATTTGTACTGTTAAAAATTAGTTCATATACGTCAGCACAAGATACGTATAGCATACCACGTAATACTATTTGATTATTCATTAGCCACACCAGTTTTTAATAATACCAACAGATAAATTTTTTGACAAAAATGATCAATTTACTCATTTTGGCAAAATTTAATTTGACTACTAGTAAAGGGTCTCCATGATACTTCTTCTACTCAATTTAATCATTTTCAACCTAATAGGCTGACACTATTTTTTTTTTTTAGTTATTTATGTCAAATAATTTGACGCGACTTATTTTCAAAATCATATGATAACATAACATATATATCTTAATTTAGATTTGGATTTGGATTTTTTGCATAATGAAAAGAAATTGTATAATATTTATCTAAACTATAAAAAAAATGACAAATGTATATATGCTACCTCACTATATGTTAAAAAATATTAAGATAAATCAAATTAATTTACTGAATTAACAAAAAAAAATGGGTTAGGACTCTGAAAATACAAATTTGAAAAAAAAAAATTAGTATGGAATTATCACTGGCATTGGAAACAGAGAGCTTAGACCCTGATATTGGTTTTCCCATTACAGGCGGTCTTCCAAGGGGTGCCAAGTATGGAATTATCATTGGCATTGGAATTCCAGGACTCTTGAGCCTAATTGGGTTGGTTTCGTTCATTGGTAGCCGAGTGAGATGGTATGGACGTGGAGGCAACGTCAACAGTCTCGAATTCTCCACGTCAATCGCCCCTTCACCGGCTGTTATCATAACAGGGCTCGACGGGCCAACAATTGAGTCCTACCCCAAGACTAAGCTTGGTGAGAGCGGGCGTCTTCCCAAGCCGAACGATAATATTTGCCCCATTTGCTTATCGGAATATCAACCTAAGGACACATTGAGGACCATACCAGAGTGTAGCCATTACTTCCATTCCGATTGCATAGACAAGTGGCTAAAGATGAAGGCTTCGTGCCCTTTGTGTCGCAATTCGCCTGGTGGATCTGCTGAAGTTACCCCCTCTATGTCTTCTTCGCCTTCATCGTCATCTTCACTCTTATCACCGTAGACAAGTTCTAATTTATGCCATTATGTATATCAGCTGTTGTGAATATATATATCCTGAGTTCTTCTTTTGTCGTTGATGAATTTGGGTTATTAGGAAACATGTTACCTTTCTAATTTTTTATCTAGTTGCCATTAAATTTCACACATTTCCCCCTTAAAATGATTCCTTATCAGTATACGTGATACATATTTATTTATGAAATATTTGATGTTTAAAAAAGGTTCTTTGATATACTATTAGTGAAATTTTTAAACTTTATAAAGTTAAAAGGTTGACAAAATGTCTTATAAAAATATAGTAAAATAATTTTAAAAAATACACATATTAATTTTTTTAAAATTGTTCATGGAATAAAAAAAAATACATTACCAGCAAGATCAAGAAACTATTATGCATTTCTTTTCTTTTTTTTCCTTTTTTGTTTTGGGTTAGTTTTGATTTTGTTTTTTGTTTTCTTCATAATAATATATATAAATTATATTCTTCAAAATATATAAAAATATTAAAAATTAAATTATCTCACATTTAAAAAAATTAAGGTTTTGTTTGGTTTTAGGAAATAGAAGCTATTTTTATTTTCTGTGTTTGCTTGAAATGTTTAAGAATAATTTTTGTAAAATAAAAATAAAAAAATGTGAAAATAGAAAATAATAAAAAGTTGTTTTTATTATTTTCATTAAAAATACTTTGTAAAAATGAAAATAATGAAGCTTTTAATTTTAGATTAATTGACACTGGTTCAAACCTATATAAACACAACAACATTCTTTTTTTTTTAACAATTTTTTAATATTAAATTTAGTATTCTAGTTCGAATACATATAAAGGTAAAATATTTTATTTTATTTTTTTTAGAGAAAAATAGTTACCAAATATGTTTTCATGTTAAATGAGAACTATTTTCTGAAAATGAAAATGAAATTGAAAATTGAAAATTGAAAATAGAAAATAGTTTTTAAACCAACAAGTGTTGGGTGCAATGGTAAGGCACCCGTAACATGCTACAGAATATGCTACAACATCTCTCCCATTTGATTTGAACACCCCGTATTAAGAATCCAATTATTCTTAGACTTACCATTCAACCGAGTGGAAGTTGATTGTTATTACCAAACATCGCCAGAAGAGAGTATCATTACTCAGTGGTAAAACAAAGAAGGGTTACCCCCTGAAGGTGGTGGTGGTGGTGGTGGAGGAGGAGGAGAAGTCTTGTCGCTAGCCATTTAGAGTGATGGAAGAGAAGAAAAAATTGTGTCAAAACCTTGCTCAAATGTCATGACAGGAATAGGATAATCTCTTAAATTTTATTGATAGACCTTAAGAGTATATATATCTATATAGTAGTCGTTACATATAAATCAAATCGCTAAAAGATAATATCACATAATAATATCCTATTAGGAATTAAATTTCTAAGAGATAATATCCTATAATATCCCTTTAGGAATCAAATTGCTAAATGATAATATTTTATAATAATATCCTAATAGGATTCTATTGAGAACTACAACCATACAAAACTTGCACTTTTGATGGTATTTTCAAGCACCACAATTTATCAAATTCAAAGTTATCATATGGCAGTGAAAATTGATTTAGAACCAATGAGACTTTTTTTTATTGAGAAAACCCCATGAGCATCATTTTTCCCAAATAACTGAGCCCTTTGATTCCTCCAGTTTCACCGAAGTTGTACAAGGAGCTCCACTTCCCATTACAAAACCTCTCATTTATAGCATACTTGACAATCTTTGCATACTTGTCCACAACAAGCATAAAAAGCCTTGGGTATTTGTTGAAAAGTGGCTAATCATGCTGCTATGATGAGTGCATACAACTTGTATGCATGCTACATTAACAAGTTTTTTGTTTTAATTGCAATGTAATTTAGTTTGGTTGAAAACGAATAAGCTTAATGATAGCTTGATGTGTTTAGATAGTTGAATGACTTGTTTAATTTGGCTTGTTTGAGTGTACAAGCGATGTTTCACAACTTACTAGGCTAATTAGTGGTGTTAGTTGTGTTTGGTAAGATGATTGTCTATAAAAATCATGTATTGCTATGATAATGGTAATGAAAATTAGTTTTTCATTCCTTACTGTACGTTTTTTAGCAAGTAAATTATATCAAGTTTCTGGTTGTTTTGTTCTCTGTCTTGTCCTCTGCTTTTGTTACTGTAAAACCCCAACAATTGCTATCTAGAGCCTGTGATCTTTGAGGACCTTTATTCTTTTTTGTTTGTTGAGAAAGAAAAGAAAAGCAGTGAGAGACAATAGAAAGGAAAAATATCCACCTTGGTTAAGAATGTAATATCCTGAATAAGGGCCTAATCGGAATAGTGGTTTCGTGACCAAAAATCTAAGATAGAAATAATTATTTTATGATTATTTTGAGGTCTATGACATGATTTCATGATTGTGTGAAAATTTCGTGAAGAAATTTTATGCATAAAGTGCTTAAATTGAAATTAGGGACTAAATCGAATAATTCGCAAAACTTGCATTCTAGAAGTTTTTAGTATGAAATTGCTTTGGAATATTAATGAGGAGGTCTTAGATAGAAATTTGACCAATTTCTAAGTCTATGGACAAAAATTGGACATGGATGAAATTTTTAGAAAGTTTAGTAGTAAGGGCATTTTAGTCATTTAGTAATTAAAAGAAATAAAAAGGGAAAATAAAGCCAAAATTGACTCATCCTTTTCATGGAGGCCGAAATTAGCATGGGGGAAGCCATGGCTAGGGTTTTCAAGCTTTCCAAGCTCAATAGTAAGTCCGTTCTAACCCCGTTTTTCAAGTTCTTTACGTTTTTGGAATCCATTAACTTGATTAAGCTTATGCGGCAATAATTCAACCTAGGGTTCGTATTTGGAAAAATACCCATAGGTGAAATTTGTGTATTTTGGTGTTTTATGATAGAATATGAGGTTTTAAATTATGTTAAACAACTTGTGCTACTCGGTTTTAAGTAAAAACGAGTAAAATGGCTTAATCAGTAAAAATACCTAATAGTCATAGGTACATGTTAGAGTGAGAATTTGATATAGCCATAGAAGGTAAAAATGATCATCATGTCATAAAACATAAGAAAATAGGATGAAGTTTAATTTCCGAACCTTGGGGCAAAAGTGCAAATATGCAAAAGTTTAGGGGTCAAAATGAAAATTTGTAAAAATATGATTTTTGGAGCCATATGAATAATGTGACTAATTATTAGGCTAAATGTGATATTATAGATGAAGGAAATCGACGTTCGGGCTTAAATCGGGAAAATACAAGGTTATGGACTAAAATAGTAAATTGCCGTTTCTGGATCGAGGTAAGTTGGTATGATAATAATACTGCAATAATGTTGTAATTTATATTTGAAAGTTAAATTTAGTGAATTAATTTAATTATGTTAAATTAAATGTTATGGTGCTAAGTTTATGAATTGATTTAAAAATATGTCTATGGTACATGAAGTGCATTGAATTATCATACATAAATGTGATTTCTATGATTATGGATATTATGAGCAATTGTGAGTTCATATGATTTTTAATAATGCAATGTGTAATTTAATGTTATTGCCTTGATATTAAATGAGATGTAAGTAATATATCAATTTTACTTGTCATATGATATTTTATAATAATATTGGAAATATGTTTGTTGATAATTACTTGATTGGTGAAATTATTGGAAAAGAGAGAAATCCCGGTTGAACCTTCGGAAAGATTGGATGATACAAATGGTATGTAGCTAGGTCACATGTATGGTGCTGAGTGCACATCATGTGTACAAGAGAGCTACGAGACATTATGATGTAGCTAGGTCGCATGGGTGATACTATGTATACACCATGTAGACAAGAGAGCTACGGGATATATGTAGCTAGGTCGCATGCGTGGTTCCAGGTGAAGGACACCATGTAGACAAGAGAGCTACGAGATAAACTGGCTAGGTCACATGGGTGATACTAAGTGTTCACCATGTGTACAAGAGAGCCGAACTTTATGATGGGTGGAGCTATGTTCTGAAACCACCAAGTATCGAGGATTGATCCGAAGTGTTCAACGGGAGACTTACTATGTACTGCTTTGTGAGTTTTGTGATGAATAAGTGCAGGAATTTGCTTATGTGAATGATATGTTCATTAAGTGACCGGGATGTGGTAAGGTTATAAACAAGTAAGTTATACATGAGGATGATTTTATGGTGACCTTGTAATCATGGGCCTATACTTGTGATGTATGAAATATGGTGAAAATGATTTGTGATTTGTATGTTAAAATGAGGTTAATACAAAGAAAGTGTGAAAGAGTGAATTAGCAATAAAATTGTTTTGGACAGCAGCAGTGACGTGACTTTGAAAATTCACTAAAAATTGTGGAAGTTGAATAAAAATGCAAATGATTTATGAAAATAAAGCTTAATGAGTCTATTTTCACATGAAAGAAACAGAGGAAGCAAAAGAATTCTATATTGTGTGATATTTGAATTCTTGTGAAACAGGGTCTGAATGAATTCGAGGTCCCCTGTTCTGACTTTAGAAATTCACCATAAATTGTAAAAAAATTATTAAGAGTCATATTTTACATAAATGTATTCCTTATTTTGTAAGGGAAACAAATGGCATGGTTGTTGGAATTCTTTACAAGGAGAAATTTGGTTCGTAGTGCACAGAGGTCAGAGTAGTCATACTCTGAAACATGTGAGACTTTAACTAATAAACTGTACTAATTGGATATACCAAAAATTCTGGAAATTTTATGGGAGAAAGATATATGAATCTAGTTTCAAGGAAAATTAACGAAACTAAATTTGGAGTTTTGTAGCTTCAGATATGAATAATTTAGTAACTGTAACTTGATAACACAAACTTAACTTTGAATATGTGTAATTGTACAATTATAGTGTTTTGTCTTGAAAAGCATGGTAGTAATTGCTTATTATTTTCATATGAACTTACTAAGCGTAAAGCTTACCCATCCTCTCCATTTCTTTAGTATTGGTAGGTCGGCTCGGGATTAGAGATCGTCGAAGGTAAAATCACACTATCAAACTATCATTTTTGGGAGAATTAATTCAAATATTAGAAATATCAAGTGAGTGGCATGTATAGGAAGTTGATTTGTGATATGTATTTTTATTATGATTTTGACCATACGTATCAATCTGCATTGAGTTATCCTATATGATTATGAGATGTGGTCCTTGTCCATTATGGTTTATAAGTTTAATTAATCGTGCTATGTCCTATGTTTTGATGTAATGATATAGTTAACTTTGTTTGTTATGCATATGTTCGAAAAGTCTTGAATTAAATGAAATTTTATGGCCCGGTTTTCGTCTATGTGTATTGTTAAGTCTGGTAATGCCTCGTACTCTGTTCCGGCCCTAGATACGGGTAAGGGGTGTTACAAAGAACATGGACAAAGTAGAAACAATAGATTTAACATATCATTTTTTATTACTAACTGGCTCGTTCCTTTAAAAAAAACAAGTAGATAAATTGATTGCTTTAAAAACAAGTGAGAATGATGTAGATCAGATTGCAGACAAGATAAACTAAAATCTTTGGCTCATTCTTACTCTTTTTCTCGTTTCTTTAGTAGTTTGAATCAATCGTTTATTGTTTGAATCAATTCATTGTAATTTAAATCGATTCTTTGTGGATTAACTTGATTTAAAACCCAACAGTATTGGTGCTTGAGGGCACATTCACCATGCTATCTATCCCGCCAAAACAAAGTTTCTCTCCCATTACCAGGACACCACGTGCAACCATTAGAACCAATTAAACTTTCCACCCCTTCCTCTTGTTGGACATCCACAATCTATCTCCATACATTCAACATGCTCATTCTTTTTCCAATTGCAAGAATCCATTGTTGTACTTACACTCTATATTTTTGCAGTGATTAATTTGCGCCACAAAGAGTTAGGTTCTTTAGTGAATCTCTACCACCATTTAGATAATAGTGCAGTGTTATTTTTTGTAAGGCTTATCATGCCAAAACCCTCGACTTCTTTAGTATGCATACCATATCCCATCTTACTTTTACTATCTTACTTTGTGAATTAGTTTTTCCTCAGGAAATTTCCTTATCATTTTATCATTTTTTTTAGAACACCACTCAACATACAAAAAAAATTCATGTAGAACAATGGCAACAAAGACAATATTGAATTAACAAGAATTACAAGTATAAAATTATTTTATTTATTTATTTTTACTACACAATTCTTTCATGAAAATTTATTTTACTAAAAAGTCTCACACAGAGGGCAAAATGTAGATTTTCAAATTTAATTACTAACATTTTATCTCTCCCTTGAAATAAAGATAAAGAATATTATATTTCAAGAAAATGTGCTTTTAAGCGTATCTCTTCTAGAGCAACAACTATTGTTTAAAATAGTTATTGTTCAAAGCAACTATTGTTCGAAAATAACTATGTTTAGAATAAGGCTTTAGTTAGAATAATTGTCATTCAATATATTTGTTATTTGAGAACAACTCTTGTTGAGAATAGCTAAAATTCGAAATAGCTCTTGTTTAGAATAATGGCATTTTAAGAATAATTATGTTTAGAACAATCATTATTTGTAACAACTTGTATATAGGACAATGGTGTTTTCTTTTCTGGAATAGCTATTATTTAGAACAAGTTTTATCAAGAAAAGTATCGCCATATAACAACTCTTGTTCAAGAACAACTTTCATCCAAGAACAACCATCGTTTTGCATTTCAAGTGTAACACCCCAAACCCGGCCCGGACGTTATGGCCTGATCCGGCGTGTCACATTGAAGTGTTTTAGCGAAAACCATGTTTTCATTGAAAACCTTTCTTAAAATAAGAGAGAATCATCAAACATGCAATGCAAACCCATCCAAATTATCCATCCGCTACACACCAGCTCCGTCCCTCGTCACACTATGTACGGATATAAATATTGACCCACCCAGCCCACACACCAATGGTAGCCCAGTTGCGGAACTACCTTCATTTACATATTGGGCTTTAAAAGCCGTCGGTGGATCCACGATTGTCAAGCAACCATGCGATCCTCATATACTTCCTCCGTTCTATATTTCCCATCCTATATGCAACCTAAGCAGAATATCATATGTATGCAGCAAATAGGCATGTCACATTCAATAAACTTACATTTAACACATAGAGGTATTTTGGTCATTTTTGCCCTTAGGGGCATTTCGATAATTTTTCCTTAATTATGGTTTTCACTTACCTTGGCCCGTTAACAAGTCCCGCGAGCTAAGATGAACGAATACTATGCACCAGGTAGGATTCCAGAGAAGAGGAGGTGGGTCATTAAGACCGCTTAAGTACCAAGCTCTCCCTAGATCCAATCCTAGACATGCATATACCCGTTGCCACACCTTAACCCTTTGAGTTGTCCACGGTCGCAAAATTTAATTAAGTCTTATGTAGTTGTCATAAACTTGGCCCAAAACCCCTTACAAAGTCCAAAAAAATTCACATACCTGTATCTGGCCCATTAAGCCCAAGCATATTCATATAGCCCATTAGGCCCAAATCACTTGTAAATGGCCTATTAGGCCCAAATCACATTTATATGGCCTGTTAGGCCCAGACACATTTATATGGCCCGTTAGGCCCATTCACATTCATATTCATGCTCACATACAAATTCCTATCACATAGCATCAATATTCAGTTTTTACCTATTGTGGGCCCAACAGCCCATCGGGCCCATTTAGCCCATTCCGACCTGTATGGCCAAATCACAACCCAAGTCCACGGAATCACCCGTGGGTCTCAGGAAACCTATCGTTCTCTCCCTTACGAGTGTTCGCGCACTCGCAAGACCACCGTACCAAACTTTCAGCTTTTCGGCATTTCGACATTTCGGCATTTCGGCATTTTGGCTTTTGCCGATTCATAGTGTGTGTGCAGTATATGTACACACCTGGTAAGTAAGCGTGATGCGATCTCCTTAGCCCAAACCTACAATCGATAACACTTAAAGATTAATCTTACATACTTATCAAATACTTTACCAAAAGCCAGAATCTCACCTTAGCCTTACCTTGTGCGATAAGTATAACAACCCCTTCACTAACCACGATCAACTCCTACATATGCACCAATCATAACTATTAAAATCAGTATAATAGGTGACTCGTATCCAAAACAAGTCCCCTTACCTTACTATGGCTATTCGGCCAACCTTAGCCAATGGATGAGGAATACTTACCAAAATTGCAAACACCTAAAGAGCAATTCGGCAGAGAGCTAAGATCTAAGATCCGATACTAATTCCCTACAAAAGTTGATTGAAAGAGTGAGGGACAATAATCGATACCTAGCAAAGAAAACTGATTGGAAGAGCAACACTTACACTAGATTCGGTCAAAGAGTATTCAGCCCTTGAGAGATTCGACTTTTCAGCTTTTCAAATTTAGTATGGTGAATAAGGTTTATTTGGTATAGATTAAAGAAGAAGAGTAGAAGAAGAAATCAACTAAGTGAAACAAATAAAATTGTGTAAAAAAGAATAGAAATCAGCAAGAAGAAAAAAAAGAAAATAAAAGAGTTTTTGGCTTTTGGGGAAAGGGGTTTCTGGGAACAAGGTGAATAAGAATTTCAACAGTAGCCTGGCAACCCTGTATTCGGCCCCTATTTATAGCCCTTATAGTTGAATTTTCCATGCCCAATTCCCAATTCAGCTCCATCACTTCTCCCTTCTCTTCTCCTTGTTTTTCTCCCTGATAACCCCTTGATCTTTTCCTTAATTTTCTCTCCTAAACACTTCCCTTGGAGTCCTCTTTCATGCCACTACCATCCTTCTAGAAGGCCAAAATTAAACTTCTAAAAATACTAAGCTAGGATTTGAACCTTAGATCTTTTTGCTAGCTACTAACGCCACCTCTCTGCTCTCTAAGTGGCGTCACTTAGCCATTCCTCCACAAGGCTTTTTGATGCTATTTTTCCCCTATTTTTATTTAAAAGCCCAACTACTTACCAACCCTGATTCTTTTAATAATTAAACTATAATTTCATTTATTCCTAGGTTCGAACCCAAACCTTAATTAAGACCTACTATAATTACCACACGGCTAGGAACATAAAACACAATTTTTATCAAAACCGAAAATAAAGAAATTTTAGGATTTCAAGATTTTTGGGTTTCGAGATTTTTGGGCCGTTACAACTCTATCCCCCTAAAAACTATCCCCCTAAAAAACTTTCCTCCTCGAAATTTCCAACTACCCAATAGTCGTACCGCCTAGGTTACACCACTACGCTTCTGTTGCGCACTCTATTTCTAATTTCAAAATAGATAGATTGCACACCATGGATAAAGTAAGTACCAGTATTCGCTTCTGGAGCGTCTTCATCCTCTTGACAACGTGCTGCATAGACCAAAGCTGGCTGCCTTGCCTCAGCTTGACTAGCACCTCTGCCTGGTGCTCTACAAACTAAACTGTTTCCACCCCTTGCCTGATCACGGCCTCTCGGCGGCAGCTGTCCACCCCTTGGTGGCTGAGCACCACCTTGACCTACTACTGGCTCTCGACCTAGCGTTCGAGGGCAATCATTGCTCCTATGCTCTATAGACCCACAAGCAAAACAAACTCCCGTCCTCTTCCAACACTCGCTTCTATGGCTTCTCCTATAATCAGCACAAGGTGGCACCCCTGAATTAATAGCAGGGGGCCCTACTCAAACTAGCCCAATAACTCTGGCTCTAGCCCTAGGCCTCTAATCAACACCAGGAGTCTCAGACTCCTTTTTATCCTTACCGCAAGCGCTCAGTGCGCTTAACCTCCTCCGATATCTTTGCTTTCTCCACTAATTCTGAGAAAACTCGCTCTTTTTGTAGAGCTACCAATACCCAAAGGCTGTCTCCCAGTCCGTCTTCAAACCTAACGCAACGCTCATAGTACGTTGGCACCATTACTCTTGCATACCTACTAAGGCGTAGAAACTCCGCCTCATACTCCGCCACTAATTTTTTTCCTTGGGTCAAGCTCAGGAACTCCTTCCTTCTAGCATCCGTATAGCTTGCACCCACATACTTTCGTTGGAAAGCAGCTTTAAAGAACTCTCAAGTGACCCGCTTCGGTTGGGTGCCCTCTTTTACTGTCAACCACCACTGGTAGGCTTCTTCCCTTAATAGTGACACAGCTCCTTTCAGCTTTTGTTCTGGTGAGCAGTCCAAATCCTCCATTATTCTTTCAGTGGCCTCTAACCAATATCCAGCCACGTTACGAGCCACGCCAACCACGCCCTTAAAGATTTCAGCCCCGTTCGATCGGAGTTGCTCCCAAATAGACCCCCGATTTCCAGTGCCATATTGGGCCTAGCGACCCTTTCCAAAATTCTCAGCATTGCTTGCGACAATGCATCTTCTGCCGCGACCCGATCATACTGTCCATTCTCAGCCACGGGTGAGGCTGGATCCTCTTCTACTCCAACATTGGGTACATGGCCCGATGCTGACGACTCAGCCCTATAACTTCCGCGGCCTTGGCCACGGCCCATTGCACCTCTTCTAGCACTCATCGTCGATTCGCGTATTATCTAAATTAAAAGCTTTATGAAGTCTTGTTAATTTTAATAATTAACCCGATGTTTTATGGAAGTAATTAAAGAGAAGATTGTTTTCAAAAATCCTCTACAGTTTCAAGTTCCTGCAGGCTTTGGTTCCATTCTAACAAGATCACCTAAAGTAGCCCTCTAACTAACTATTGTATAAAAATTTAAACAAATTTAAGAATAAAAGTACTTACTTGGTTCGACGTCGGAGACTCGGTGTGTCGCTCAGCAAGACTTCCCTTTTTCCAAAACACTGTAAATTTAAAAAAAAAAATACAAAAGAAAACCAAGTATTAAAACCCAATTCACATCCCAAGTTTTGCAACCTAGCCTCTGATACCACTAAATGTAACACCCTAAATTTGGCCCGGATGTTACGACCTGATCCGACGTGTCACATTGAAGTGTTTTAGAGAAAACTGTGCTTTCATTGAAAACCTTTCTTAAAATAAGAGAGAATCATCAAACATGCAATGCAAACCCATCCAAATTATCCATCCGCTACACACCAGCTCCGTCCCCCATCACACCATGTGGGGATATAAATATCGACCCACCCAAATTACACACACCAATGGTAGCCCTTCATGAACTACCTTCATTTACATATTGGGCTTTAAAAGCCGTCGGTGGATCCACGATTGTCAAGCAACCATGTGATCCTCATATACTTACTCCGTTCCATATTTCCCATCCCATATGCAACCTAAGCAGAATATCATATGTATGCAGCAAATAGGCATGTCACATTCAATAAACTCACATTTAACACATAGGGGTATTTTGGTCATTTTTTCCTTTAGGGGCATTTTGGTAATTTTCCCTTAATTATGGTTTTCACTTACCTTGGCCCGTTAACAAGTCCCACGAGCTAAGATGAACGAATACTATGCACCAGGTAGGATTCCAGAGAAGAGGAGGTGGGTCATTAAGACCGCTTAAGTACCAAGCTCTCCCTAGATCCAATCCTAGACATGCATATACCCGTTGCTACAACTTAACCCTTTGAGTTGTCCACAATCGTAAAATTTAATTAAGTCTTATGTAGTTGTCATATACTAGGACCAAAACCCCTTACAAAGTCCAAACAAATTCACATACCTGTATCTGCCCCATTAAGCCCAAGCATATTCATATGGCCCATTAGGCCCAAACAATTATATATGACCCATTAGGCCCAAATCACATTTATATGACCTGTTAGGCCCAAACGCATTTATATGGCCCGTTAGGCCTAGTCACATTCATATTCATGCTCATATACAAATTCCTATCACATAGCATCAATATTCAGTTTTTGCCTATTGTGGGCCCAACATCCTATCGGGCCCATTTAGCCCATTCTGACCTGTATGGCCAAATCACAACCCAAGTCCACAAAATCACTCGTGGGTCTCAAGAAACCTATCGGTCTCTCCCTTACGAGTGTTCGCGCACTCGCAAAACCACCGTTGCCAAACTTTCGGCATTTCAGCATTTCGGCATTTCGGCATTTTGGCTTTTGCCGATTCATAGTGTGTGTGCAGTGTATGTACACACCTGGTAAGCAAGCGTGATGCGGTTTCCTTAGCAAACCTACAATCGATAACGCTCAAAGATTAATCTTACATACTTAATGAATACTTTACCAAAAGCCAGAATCTCACCTTAGCCTTACCTTGCGCAATAAGTATAACAACCCCTTCACTAACCACGATCAACTCCTAGATCTGCACCAATCGTAACTATTAAAACCAGTATAATAGGTGACTCATATCCAACACAAGTCTCCTTACCTTACTATGGCTATTCGGCTAACCTTAGCCAATGGATGATGAATACTTACCAAAACCGCAAACACCTATAGAGCAATTCGGCAGAGAGCTAAGATCCGAGATCCGATACTAATTACCTACCAAATTTGATTGAAAGAGTGAGGGAAAATAATCGATACCTAGCAAAGAAAACCGATTAGAAGAGTAACACTTACACTAGATTCGGTCAAAGAGTATTCAGCCCTTGAGAGATTTGACTTTTTGGCTTTTCAAATTT
This sequence comes from Gossypium anomalum, assembly GCA_025698475.1. Classification (NCBI taxonomy): domain Eukaryota; kingdom Viridiplantae; phylum Streptophyta; class Magnoliopsida; order Malvales; family Malvaceae; genus Gossypium; species Gossypium anomalum. Next base: position 67,055,720 of record CM046963.1, read on the forward strand.
AGTATGGTGAATAAGGTTTATTTGGTATAGATTAAAGAAGAAGAGTAGAAGAAGAAATCGGCTAAGTGAAACAAATAAAATTGTGTAGAGAAGAATAGAAATCGGCAGGAAGAAAAGAAAGAAAACAAAAGGGTTTTCGGCTTTTGTGGAAAGGGGTTTCTGGCAACAAGGTGGAGAAAAATGTCGGCAGTAGCCTGGCAACCCTGTATTCAGCCCCTATTTATAGCCCTTATAGCTGAATTTTCCATGCCCAATTCCTAATTCAGCTCCATCACTTCTCCTTTCTCTTCTCCTTATTTTTCTCCCTGATAACCCCTTGATCTTTTCCTTAATTTTCTCTCCTGAACACTTCTCTTGGAGTCCTCTTTCATGCCACTACCATCCTTCTAGAAGGCCAAAATTAAACTTCTAAAAATACTAAGCTAGGATTCGAATGTTGGATCTCTTTGCTAGCTACTAATGCCACCTCCCTGCTCTCTAAGTGGCGTCACTTAACCACTCCTCCACAAGGTTTTTTGATGCTATTTTTCCCCTATTTTTATTTAAAAGCCCAACTACTTACCAACCCTAATTCTTTTAATAATTAAACTATAATTTCATTTATTCCTAGGTTCGAACTCAAACCTTAATTAAGACCTACTATAATTATCACATGGCTAGGAACATAAAACACAATTTTTATCAAAATCGAAAACAAAGAAATTTTAGGATTTCAGGATTTTTAGGTTTCGAGATTTTTGGGGCGTTACATCAAGAGATGTTCTACGAAAGATGTTTCGCGTGGTACCGCTTCACCAAGGTAGAAGAAGTGAAAGTAATCTCGGAATATGGTAGGGCTCTTGGGTTATCTTCACTTTTGAGATGTTTCAAAGAGCTTGGCTTGGTGGATCAGATATGGAGATAGTTAAGAGTTCTCCTCTTAACCTTTTCTTGTAACGTTAAGTGTTTTTCCCTCCTTTTATAAACATAGTGAATTCTTCTTCACTATTCACCATCACCAACGAAAGCTTTTGCTATCCCTTCTTAATCATTAAAGTAATTGTAATTGAAAAATATTTATCATTACTATCATTAATTACCAGCTTTGTGACTCATTTTCTTGAAACACTATAAATAGGTGCCTTTCACAATTGGTGAATGAACTTTAGGCACTTTTGGCATTTTCAATAATTTGAATTCTTAAAGGATTCTCCTTTAAATTCTATCAACTTGCTTTTTTGTTAAGTCTGATCGTCAACCATATTTCCCTTTCTTTACCTTATCAACCACCACCTTGTTGGAAAAAATCTGATTTGAAAATGATTTTCTTGCACAGCGAAAAATTAAAACTTTGAAAACCAATCCAGTTTGTGATATTTATAGCAATAAACTTTAATTGAATTCGTACCTATGTTTTTCGATAAAAGGATCCTTAATATTTTTTTAGATTTCAACCAAATGATATTCTCTGCTATTCTTGTACCATGAATTACTTCGAGCGTGGGCTTGAACCAATTGAATCAAAGCACAAAACTAGAAACAGAAATTCTTTTAGGGTGAAAATGAAAAACCTTTCTTCTTTAATAGAAACCGGTAAAATTGTTATTCTGAAAAATATGTTTATAATTTGAGAATAAATTCTCTCTATTTTTTGGAAGAATAACAATCTCACAAAAGTTGCGTTAATAGCTCTACCGTGCCATCTATTTATAGGAAGAGAAGGTAGAACCCTTGTAGACTTGTAAAAGTTTATTTTAAATAGAAAACAACATCCTACTTAGAATAGGAGATGGGTGAACAACTTACCCTTGTATTTCTACTAGGGTTACCGCTCCCTTCATATTTTATGAGCGGCTTTGGGTCTCTCTCACATCGGGTACAATTACGAGTATTTTTTGAGCCTTTTTAACCCAGTACTTTATAATATGGTTCAACCTGATTAAGTTTTTCTATTGCTCAAAATAAGTTTTAATATTTACATATTAAATCATTTTCTCATCCCAAATTTACCCCTAGTAAAATTTTGATAGTTTTACTCTCGATAAAATTTCACGAGAATTCATTTAATATGTTACAACTCAATATGTTTACTATGATCGAATGATTTATTTTCATTTTTGGGCTTCAAAATAGTCCGAAAGCATAAACTAAGTCTTCCATCATTTTTTAAGTAATCATATATAAGATTGCAAGTTTCTATTTTCATTTTTGAAAACCTACATTCATTTTCAAATGATTTCATTTCTCCATTTCGGAGAAAACCATAATCATTTCTACATGTTTCTCATTTCTCTTTTTCTATTTATTTCGTTCATTTCTATTCAAACATGCAATTCATTTATGGTTTCAACGAGCTAAGGGAGGAACCTATTGGACATATGTGGTTGAGACTCAAATGATTTATAATTAAGTTTCAGCTTTTCACCTATTAATTATAAGCTCATTTAGTCATGAAGTCATTCCACTATAGTATTGTGACTGAGCTTTCCTCAACGACATACCATTACAGAAGCAGCAACTCAGTGCTCGTCCAATGACATTGTCATAAGTGTGTTACCCTCGTAGGATATCCTTGATCTCTTTAGGATAATATCCGTTCTTCCAATATGATCTTATTTTATCTCATAGTAACCATTATATCTTCCTTCATGAAAAGTCAATCACTATCAAATAGTGATCAAGCCATTCATCACAAAAACGGACGACCTGTGGCCACATTTACCTTTCATCAACCATGTAGTGCCAATAAGAAAATATCATTTACCCATGTTTTGGGTTATAAAATTCTATTGTTGTGAATGACACTACATACTACAAAAGTCATATACCCAACGCACCAGCTTTCGGTTCCTTATTTATTTAAACTCAGGTTTTTACTTACATCAAAGTGTACGAGTCATGCATACATAACCCGCCATCCACTCAAAATTTAGGTATGTCACACTATAAATGTCACAAGTGAATAAATTCATAAACAGATTCAGGATCTATTCTGCTTAGGTCATGTCCGATTTACTATTAGTCCAATTAGTCACATCTATATTTCTATCTTCTGAGAGTCACCCGCTCTGATGCCCAAGATAAGTCATCTCCTCAATTGGACTTGATAGATGACATATTAATCAATTGGACTTGATAGATGACATATTAATCTTTTAATCGGTTTGCTCATTTTCGGTTAGACTAAGGACATGTTTAGATTCGTCTACTAATACAAGTTGTCTTTTCGTATTACGATTCGACCACGTAATACCGATTAGTATTAGTTAAACATTAGAAAACTAATGAGCAACATTTACTTCCATTTTGCTTTGCGTGCAAAAACCATTTGAGGACAACAATATAAAGTATTATTGTAATTCATGAAAAATTTTATTAACTAATCTATTCGAAAAAATTACAAGCGTATATAGATAAAAATACTACACTTAGGGCACTAGATCCAGCACACCTTCCATTGCACTCAATGTTACTGGATCTGCTCCAGTCTGCCTCTCCATCTTCTTTTAGTACATCTCATTCAATTGTTTGTGAAGATTTCTCTCTCCATCGAAAGAACCCTCTACATTGCCATATTTAGAGCGTCTATTTGAATTAGTTTTAGTAGGTCACAGAGATCGGTGAAGGCTTTTTTGAATTGGATTTCCCCTCCCATTAAGTTTAATATGGACGGTTCCAGTTCAGGCAATCCAGGACTAGCAAGTACTGGTGGTATTTTTTGCGACATGACTGGTAACGTTTTATTTTCTTTCTCTAAATCAGTCGAACTTGCTAATGCTTTTCTAGCAGCGCTGCTTGCGATTAAAGAGGTTGTTTCAGTCTTCCAACTTGGAGGAGCAAATTTACCCTTATAATGGACAGAGAAAGTGCTTGCGCGGTGGAGTGGATTCGTAATCCACCTTTAGCCCTGGAAGATTGAGATTCATGATCAATGGCATTAAATCCACCGGGCTTAGTGATATTGAGTGGTTTGTTATATTTACTTCAAGAACAAATAATCGAGATGTAGATTTGTTAGCCAAAGCAGGGCTGCTTCTTTTATTCTGCTTCCTCTTTTGTTTTTTTCTTTCCTAATGTTTCGTGTTTCTGCTTGTTTGCATTTTGTTGTCTTGCCTTTGCTTTGTGATTATACAAACTATGTTTGTTTTAGGGTTGTTGTGTTGAATAAAATTACTACTTTACTTTTTTTTTAAATTAAAAAAAGAGAGAGTATGAATTGGAATCTTGAAAATCCTTTTGATAAAAAGAAAAAGAAAAAGAACTGAACTCAAATTTCATTTATTATACAAAATTGTAAGAAATCTATGTAAATATGATATATATTTGAAGTTGTAAACAAGAATTTTGAAATAACAAATGTCAATTTCTATTTATCACTAAATAAACATAAATTTTAATAATAACTATAAGTATTACATTCATATATGTATCATCACATAATTTATATTATTTAAAAATATAAACAAACAAGAATATATATACTGAAAATTAACATATCCATGTATCACAAGATTCTCTAAAATAATCCAAGATGTCAACCTCCTCCTTTGTTTCTTTCTGTTTAACGTCACAGATGCCTCAATAATATATATATACTGAAAATTAACATATACATTTTTAATGTATCAGACCACACTAAATTATCATCATTTTTTTTAAATATATATGTAGTCGCCTTCCGAGTAAGCATAAAATGAAATCTTTGAACTCATTTTCTTTGGATTATCTGGTTAACAATAAAATTCTTCTAACTTTTCTTTTTCTTGTATTTTTAAAGTTAAATCTTGCGATTTAATCTTTGTGCTTTAATTTGATCACTTTTAATCTCTATACTTTTTTAAATTTTGAAACCCAAACAGTAGCAGATAAATTTTTTTGGTTAAATTTAGTTACTAGTATTGTTTCATGTATACAGATGTAGATTTAGTTCATATTTTCTTATTAGATCATTATAAGTCCCCATATTTTTTGAATTTTAAAATTTTAGTTTTGATGTAAATGACAATTGTTAATCCATTAACTTGATCATTTTTAGTCAGTAATATGTGAAAATAACAAACTTACATGTCATTATACAAATAATAATATATTTGTCGTATCAGATTTTAGAAACAATAGAACCTAATGAATTTAACAATTATCGCTTGGTGAGGATTGAAATTCTAAAAATTGAAAAATACAAGGACTAAAAGTGACCAAATCAAATAACGTGGATTAAATATACAACTTTAATAAAGTACAGAGACTAGTATCATAATTTAACCATTGTTTAATAGTTGAGTATCTCGCAAATTACCTAACCCAGGGTGCTAACTAACTCGAGAAAGCTTAAAAGGAAAATTGAAGGTTTTTTTACTTAGTTTTCCGGTGAGCACCAAATGACTCTATTTGAAACCATCTTATTTATCGTCTTTTTATTCTCTCTTCAGCCATCAGCAAGCGTTGAAATTTGCCGTGTTTCATGTGGGAATCAATTGGTTCGTTTCCCTTTCCGTGTCAGCAACCAACCCGATCGTTGTGGCTATCCCCGGTTCAATCTCTCATGCAAGGACCAAGCCCAAACTGTCCTTTCGCTTCCATTTTCGGGTGAATTCAATGTCGTACACATCGACTATTTGTTCCAAAATATATGGCTCAACGACCCTGATCATTGCACCCCCAAACGTCTCCTTCATGGACTTAACCTATCCAGTACTCCTTTTGATTTGCTATATCCTCGAAGCTTCACGTTTTTCAATTGCTCCGCCGCTGCATCAACACAACTTCATCAAGCAAAGTATATCTCTTGTCTCAGCGGCACAAACTTTTATGTCGTGGCTCTACCGGCGGACCGACTCGATTCGTCGGCATCATTGTCAACGTCGTGTTTAGAGATAGCGACGGTTTTGGTTCCGTTTTCTTGGACGGGTTGGTCGAATCTTGGGAATGGTATTATGTTGACTTGGAATGAACCGAATTGCCTGAGGTGCGAAAATGGAGCAGGGAACTGCATGTTCAAGAGTAAGACGGGCCTGGATGTTGGATGCTCCGGTGGTTTTACCAATGGTATGTTTCTATTTTGCAGTGAAAATTTATGGAGATTTCGGTTAAAAATATTGCATATATAGTTGCAGTGAAAAAAAAAGTATATATCTTCAGCTACCATAAATATTCAAGCCTTGCTAAACATTATTTGGATGAGGAAACTTATTTGTAAGGAGAATTTTAAAGTATTTTTTTATTATTTGCTAAAATAAAAACTAGATTTTTCAATTCTAGATATGGATTTTGTGAAATGCTTTTGATTTTTACTAAGAAATTAGTATTTATTATGTCATTTTATACCAATTTTTTTAATTTCTATTTATTTTTTTATTTTTTATCATGTTATATATCTATTCATTTTTTATTTAGTTCTTAAACTTGGTAATTTTTTTTCAACTTAATCTCTGAACTTATTTTTGTCCACATTAGTCTCAAAATTTGGAAATAAATTTTTAATTTAGCTCTTGAACTTGAATTCCATTAAGGTGTGATGATGTGATCACCTAAAATTTTTTTAAAAAATTATATAAAATCTAAAAATACAAAAATTTTGAATTAAAAATTTTTAAAATTTTTCACGTAATGATGTGGTAGTATGAAAATGTATCATGTCATCACACTTTAAGAGAAGCCAACTTAAGAGATCAAATTAGGAAAAGTAATCAAGTTCTAGGACTAAAGTAAATAAAAAAATGTTTAAGGACCAAGGTGAGAAAAATTATCAAATTCAAAGACTAAATGTTACTTTATCCCTTATTTTTTACAAATCTAATAATAATCATAATGTCAATTTTTTTCTTATTTTTTCTATTATTATTTAATTATTTGATTAAATTTCTTGAAAATTCTTTCTACTTTCTAAAGTACATTTATCCAAACAATTCAATTAAACTGATAAAATTATATAAAAAAATCATTCAAGTACACCCTAAAAGTAATTAATACATAATACCCACATTCAATGGTGATATAAAAATATATATACTTGCGTGAGGTTTACTAGTTAATGGTAGTTAATGGAACATGTGAGGAAAGATAAAAATGGGACATACAGAAAGCAAATTTCAAAATTGCTATTCACTTCTCTATCTGTTGGTGAGGGATCGCTTTCATGCTTCCACAACCACGTCAGGCGGCGGTTGAATTTCATACTTGCGTCTTTCTTTTTTCTTTTTTTTTAAAAGATCAAATAAAATAAGGAAGATAAATGTTTCATTATTTATTTTTAGGTCTTTCAAGACATGCTAAATACGGTATAATGTTTGGTGCTGGAATACCGGTGTTGTTCATCGTCGGCTTAGTAATTTACCTCCGCAACAAGGTTGAAGAAGACTACAACAATCGGCATCCAAATCAGCCAGAACTGTTGTTGACCACCCCAAGATTAGATGCTTCCGTCAAAGGTCTCGCTGGACAAACCATCGAGGCGTATCCAGTAACATTGCTGAGTGAAAGCCGGCGATTACCGAGGCCTAATGATAATACTTGCCCAATATGCCTTAGTGAATACCAAGCTAAAGAGATGATAAGGACTATTCCAGATTGCGAGCATTATTTTCATGCCGTTTGTATCGATGAGTGGCTGAAATTGAATGCTGCATGCCCCTTGTGCCGTAATACCCCGCAAACATTAGCTCCTATTGTTTCATCTTCATCATAACGGATGATTAATTTACTTATTTTTCTGTGTATAATTTCTGTATGGGATCAATGTAAAAGAAATAAAGTGAAAACCAAACCCATCATTATGATTATTTATTTATTTATTTATTCATTATCAATACCTACCAAAACAACTGAGGGTGATTAGGAAAACACAAAAAAAAAGGAATAAATTTCGTCGGTGAAAACAATACTACAACATAGTAGACGGTTAAATATTGTTTTTCAGTTTCTTCTGACATGCCAACTCGAGGTCTACAAGTTTAATCTGCCAAAAAAGCAAGAACAAACTTTACGTTATTTATAATCCTCTAAACTAACTACTTACATGAATGGACTTCTTTTACGTTATTAAAAGAATGGATTCAATTTCCATTCAACCTTTCTTGTTCATCATCATTTTCTTTTCTTTTCAACCATCAATAAGCCTAGAAATTTGTTCTACCCTATGCGGATCTCAAACTATTCGCTTCCCTTTCAGGCTTATAGACCAGCCCCAATACTGCGGCTATCAAGACTTTAAACTCTCTTGCCAATTCCAGGAGACGACACAGGACGTAACCACCCTCACTTTCCCATATGCCGGTAACTTCAGCGTCTTCCATATCGATTACGCCCAACAAGTACTGCAACTCGGCTACTCGGAAGGTTGCCTCCCGAGAATTCTTCTTCAGGGTCTTAATCTCTCGGGCTCTCCTTTTATGTCAGTAAACACTCAAAGCTACACTTTTTACAACTGTTCAACTATGGTGCAATATCCTGGAGTTTTAAAAATTCCATGTCTTAGTGGGTTCAACTTTTATGTCGTTGCTATACTGACGGATGGTTATACCCCATCGACGTCGGTGTGTTTGGAGATAGCAAAGGTTATGGTCCCAATGTCAACAGATTGGTGGGAGGACGGTATGACTTTGGGGTGGAACCAACCTGATTGCCGTTGGTGTGAAAGCCATCAAGGAACTTGCCTATTCGAGAATGTCGGTGCAGGCTTGCAGGTCGGATGCGACCGTGCTATTAAACACGGTATGCTTCATTAACTTCTTCTACTCAACAACAGTAAGGCTGTCTTTTTCTTTAATCATTTAAATGTGTGTGTTTTTTTTTAATGCAAAAAAGGTTAAAACTGAGAAAAAAACATGCATAAACTTTGAAGTGTAATAACCAATAATGGTAATTGAGTTAAAAGAGTAGTTTTTCATCTTTGCATTCCATTGGTAAAGTGGAAGCCGGAAGCTTGTTAAGAAGGGTGATGTGGGGAGTATATAGAACAATTTGGTATTAGAATTAGGATTTACCGATGGAATGCAAACTACATTGGATCTTTCAAATGTGCAGATATCACTTTTCTTCTTCACGGATATTCCTTCAATATATATTCTTTTAAGGTAATATTCCTTCGATATCCTGACTACATTCCTCTAGAAATAAGTGGAGTGTCAAAATTTTTATCCATATTTATATTTAATTTTATTCACGATTTAACCATTAAACTATACCCACTTTAGTAATTAGCTCTTTTTCTATTGTATTTTGATACTTAAAGCTTAAATCCATTATCCGTTTTAGTTACTAAGAGCTAACTATGTTAAAAAAGCTGCCAATAACAGCACGCCAAGTCATCAATAACATGACATATTACTTAATGATGTAATATGTTAACCAAAGTTGACCCGTATTCGCCGTGAATTAATTGCATTGATATGTAAAAAGTATAATTTTTTTAAAATTATAAAAACTGTAAAAGTTGTTTTAAAATACTTAAAAGTTGTAAAAATTATTAAAAACATTAAAATTTGTAAATATATATATAATTATAATTTTTAAAATGAAAAATGTATTTTTAAAATTATTAAAAATTATAAAAAAATATTAAAAAGTGTTTTCAAATTTAAAAGAAAAATTTTTAAAAATTGTAAAATTTGGCCTGCCTTAGCATAAAAGAAAATCAATTTGAGATCTATGGCAAATTCCATTTCGAATATCAAGGATGAATGTGAACCAAGTTAGCTAAAACTGATTATGGGAATCGTATACATTTTTTAATATTTTAAAAATAATTTTCACAATTTTTTTACTTTTTAAATATTTTTTTGCAATTTTTTATAAACTTTTAATGATTTTATTAATTATCAATTTTTTAATATTTTAAATTATTTTTACAGATTTTTATAGTTTTTAATAAATTTTAATATTTTTAATATTTTTTACAACTTTTAATGATTTGTCCAATCAATGATCAATCAACACGATCAATATAGCATGCCATCAGTCAACATGCCACATCATCAGTCAATGTGCCATTTCATCGATGACATGGTGTGTTTTCATTTGCTATTTTTTTAACATCGTTAACTTTTAGGTACAAAAAGGGGTAATGGAGCAAATTTTAATATCAAAATGGGACCAAAAAAAAAAAAATTTAAATACCAAAGTGGAAAAATGAATATAGTTCAAAAGTCAAATAATGAATAAAGCCTTCATATATATATATATATATATATATATATATATATATATATATGATTTATTCTAAACTTTGCCCCTCTAAGTTATGAAAATTGAAAACTTAATCTTTTTACTTTAGTTTGTCAAAATTTAGTTTCCGTACAAAAAATTGAAAAAATAGTTTAGCAATGTATCATTAATGGTTGACTTGAAAGTCAATAGTTTAACAAATTAAAATAAAAAGACTAACTTTTTAAATTTTAATAGAGTAGAGGGGTAAATTTCATAATTAATATATATATATATATATATATATATATTAGAGCCTCAACCTTATAGTTTGAATTTAATTTGCATTCATCTTTTCTTGTGTAGGGCTTCCATCAAGTGTTAGAGATGCCTTGGTTTTCGGCTTGGGAATATCCCTTATGTGCCTCATCGCGGTTATAAGTTGCGTAAAACTCAACTTTACCGAGGGACAGAACCACCCCAACCCCGAAATCCTCATGACCCACCCTCGATCAACTCCAGGTTCAACAAAAGGCCTTGATAGACAAACTATTGACACATACCCTACAACTTTGCTTGGTCCAAGCCGATGCCTACCCAATCCGAGAGACAACATCTGCTCCATATGCCTATGCGAATACCAAGCCAATGAGACGTTAAGAACTATCCCTAATTGCAGCCATTATTTTCATGTCGATTGTATAGACCAGTGGCTTAAACTAAATGCAACATGTCCCGTATGTCGCGATAAGTTCGAGGAGCCTCCTCCTGGCGCTCCTACATTATCATCACTCATGCCAGTGGTTGCCTTTTTTACTTTAATATATGTGCTTTAAATGTTGTCAATTAATATTGCTTTGGGTTAAATGGAGACTTCGTTGTTGCTTTATATCTTCACTTATCATTTATAAAAATAGATTTTGTTGGATGCATAAGGGCATGTTTACCTTTGCCTTCGATTTTTTTTATATATGCACTATTAATGAATTCAAAACGAAGTTACGAACTTAATTATGTTGTATTATTTTATGCATAAACAAAGTTCATATCGTGTTATAAACATCATATTATAAAGGGTTAATGTTATATTTGGATCTTGAAATTTAACTATATGTGCAATGTGCTTGTACTAAAAAAAATTGTAATTTACTACCTGTAGTATTTCTCTACAATAAAATCCACCCTAACAACTTAATCTATATCTATAATTTATATAAAAGCACGAATTTAGAAAATAGTTTAAATAAATAAAAATTCCCTTTATTTTTCTTTACATTACTAAACTGACATTTAATAAAAGAGTTTTTATTCATTTAAACTACATAGTTGAGTTGAAGTTAAATTTAATGTGTAACAGCCGACGTAGATTGTATCGATATGTTATTTGGCGTGTAGTTAAGTAAGCTAGGGTAGAAAAAGGATGGGGTTGGTGAATTATCTGTTGCGTCTAGGTGGCGTATTACGTGAATACAATAGTACACCATTTTGCAAAACATCTCACTGGAATTCGCCATTTGGTGGACTCTTTTGGGAGGCAATCCGCCAACCCCAGATACTTTAGGGTGAACTTGTTAGTTTACGGATTGATAGATTTGTTTTCTATGTTTTAGCACGGAAACGATGACTCGGTGAGTATCGTTAGAGTTTAGCTGAGACCTAGTTGAGATTGAACTTGAGTTCTGTAGATGACAGCTTGATGTGCTTAGGTAGTTGAATGATTTGTTTAGTTGACTTGTATTAGTGTACAAGCAACGTTTTACTACTCACTAAGCTAATTAGTGGTAGTAGTTATGTTTGGTAAATGATTAGGTTTCAAAATTTTAGGAAACTCTATTCTCAGGTTTCAAGGGCTATAGTGGGGTTTTCTAACCCTCCCGCTAAACTTTGTCGCCATTGTCTGTGCTATATAAGGATGTCGATAGCCGGCATGTTTCACCTTTGTTTTTCTCTACATTATTTTTTGAGTCTTTGGAAAATTTTAAGGTATCTTCATTAGAGAAGACGAAGGAGGTTCCAATAGCTAGTCAAAATGCCCTTGTTAAGTACCAGCTTATTGGTAATTTCTAGAAAACCCTTAGGTGGTTGTCGAAGGGATTTACGTTTTTGCATTAGTGCATACATGATTAAATTAGATAAATGGTTTGATGGTTATAACTGTTTCTTATTTAGCCCAAGAAGCTAGTGAAGGTTCGAGCAATCGAGGTAAATGACCATTAAAGTAGATTTTGTTCTGAAGCTTGCTGGTGAGTTCCTTCTTACTTCCTTTGATTTATGATACTTTCATGATACATAGGTCGTGTACAGTAAGTTGTTTCTATTATAAATGAGTTGATGTGTTATGTCTGGATGAGTGTGTAATAAACCAATGTTGTATGTGTGAGTATGGCCATTGTTGATGTAAAAACACCCTCATTGTTGCACAAGCCCAGTATTACACAAATTGTGATATGTGAAAATATGGAAAGGAAATATGTTTGTGATGCCTCCAATAGGGAAGCTATATTGCAAACCGGGCTGACAGATCACGGTCTGGCCTTACGAGAGAACACATGTTCAACTTAATAAGGATGATATGAATATGAATATGACTGATTTATGATTTTGGATTATAGGTCCAAGGCTAGCACAAGGAAGGATAGTTTGTAAACATGCATGATTATGGGAGACACACATGAGTTAGCGAATAGTAAACACCCGTGTACTATGTGTTATATTTAAAATGGCAAAGTATTTCCACCATTGAAATGTAGATATCATTATTGACTTATCATGTCTGTACAACAAAGTCTTACGAATAAGTCTGTTTTTCTTATGAGAACCGATGCTTGTTGAATAGTGGTATTTCTGTAATTTATTGCGTCCATTTTTGTAACTCACTAAGTACAATTGAACTTACTCCATTACTTGTCCTTTTTCAGGCATATTTCTAGTAGAAGAGGAATCAGATGAATGAGACTACGCCAGAGCTGCGGTTGCGAGTGAACCACTCGTTTATTTCTGTATCATGTATGGCTATTTTGGCAGATTACGTATACATATGTTTTGTATTTAACTTTTTCAATTAACTTCGTCGTTTGTATTGTTCTGTCTTAAAAAGAGAATTAACCCTTACTATGAAAGTGTACGCCAAACTCCCTTGAATTGTATTTTATGAACTTATTTTTTATATGCTTACACCATAACTAGGTAGTGGTTGGATAATATAACTTTTCTTGTATAACTCCTATTACTTTCTTTAGAGATGCGTCGAAAGAATAATAATATTTTAAAAAAAAGAAACTTTCATAACTATTTTCTCAAAGATTTAAGTTAAGCTAAAGGATTTAAATCCATCAGTAATGCCCTAGCCTGTTAGGGTCTGTTTTTGGAAAAAAAGGGGTTTGAAAAACGTAACAGAAAATAAATTTAAGGAAAACAAAATTTTAAATTTTTTTTCAAAATAAGATCTTAATTGTGATATTTAAAGTAATAAACACTTAATCAAAATTGTACTTTTTCAATTCGTCTAGGATGAGCGCTTCGACCGAGTAGTCTTCTCCGTTATCTTCAAGCTCACGTCTACCGAGTGTGGGCTCATTTCAAATTAGAAAAGTTTTCAGAAAAATTACCAATGAGGGTAATTTCTAAATTTCTCTAAACTTTTAGGTAAAATTGTAAATCAAAAAAATATCTGTAACACCCCTTACCTGTATCAAAAGCTGGGACAGGGTTCGAGGCATTACCGGACTTAAACATTCACAAACATGCAAAACCGGGCCATAAAATTTTTTTCCAAATTAAAAAATTTCAAACACATGTATATTGTCCCTTATACGGGCCTTCGAGGCCTAAAACATACATCGGGGTGGTTCGAGACTAAACCGAGAACTTTCGATAAACTTTGGACAACTTAACAAATTTCTTGCTTTGAAGAGTCACACGCCCGTGTGTGTTGAACCGTGTGGTCACACACGCCCGTGTGGCTTGGGACACGCTCGTGTCCTCAGCCCGTGTAACTCTCTGTTTGTGACATCAGCAAAACAATTTGAACCATACGGCCAGGCCACACGCCATTGTGCTAGGCCATGTCCTCCACACGGTTGAGACACATGGCCGTGTCTCTACCCGTGTGGCTAACACTTAGGCTATTTTCCAAGCCTTCATGTTTCCCATAAACCCTTACAACCTTATACACATTAAACTCACAACTCATGGCATCATTTTAGTGATTAAACACCCTTTATAAGACACATTCAAAATTACCTCGTCATTATACATATGTTCTACCTACTCATGATAAACTGGCCTAGCCACATTATTACACATTCATTTGACCTCGTCATCTCATTAATCACTTATACCATTAAACTATGGTTACTAACTTATACATCAAACATCCATGTTCAAGGCACTATCATTTTATTATCATATTACACGTTTAATTCATGGTCATGACCACCTCGATTGGTCATAAAACATGCATTCAACACACATGACATATTACCAACCATGCATGGCAAACAAACATATTCATATCATCACATCATATGCATTAAAACGTAACATGATTAGCCAGACTTACAAACCATAATCAATATGAGCCACCTCTCATGGCCATATACAATAGCTTAATATAGGTCAATACATTTAGCCAAATCATAATAACACTTGTCATAAAACTAAGTCCCTATACATGCCACTCACTTGATATTTCTAACATATGCATCAATACTCCAAAGGTATTGGCTTGATAGTGTGATGCTGCCTTCGACGATCTCCAACACCGAGCCGACCTGACAACACTAAAAGAAATGGAAAGGAGGGAGTAAGCTTTACGCTTAGTAAGCTCACATGAAAAATAATACGCAATGTATTAACACGCTATTTTTCAATTCCTCTCTATTTATTCAAAGTCCAGTTAAGCTATTTTCTCAGGTCACGGTCACTAAATTATTTATATCTGTAGCTAAGGGACTCCAAATTGAGAACCGATAATTTTTCCAGAAACTAGACTCATGTATCTTCTTACCATAAAATTTTTAGAATTTTTGGTCTAGCCAATAAGTACAGTTTATTCTTTAAATTTACCCCTGTTTCATTGTCTGGCAGTTTCGACCTCTCTTCACTACGAATTAATCATCTCATTTTACGGGACTCAGATGATGCTCTTGTCTATTTCCTTGAAAATAGACTCGTTAAGAATTTTGAGCATATAATTTATAACCCATGATTAGTTTTGTACAATTTCTAGTGATTTTCCCAATTCGAAAAAGGGGATTCTGAACTCATTCTGACTCTTTCTCACAAGAATTCAAATATCTCATAATATGAAATTCTTTTACTTACATTGTTTCCTTTATATGAAAATAGACTCAATAAGATTTTATTTCATATTGTATTTAACTTCTAATTCGATTTCCATCATTTTTGGTGATTTTTCAAAGTCACACAACTGCTATTGTCCAAAACTGTTTTATTACTAAATTTCACTCTTTCATGTTTTCTTTGTAGTAACTTTCATTGTAACACTTACTCCATATCAATCTTACCATAGTTCGATCATATATTGAGCACGTTGCTCATAAGTTTACACACACGAACCTTCATATGTATTTTCACTTAGTAAATTTCCCGTTGAACTTATCGAAATAATAACAGATGCCCGGTGGCCTGTACATATTACCACCCTTGTAACTGAAGCTCTCTGGTGCGCATAGTAGCCTGCACTTAGTACTACACATGCGACCTAACAATCTGGTACATGTAATAGCCTGCACTTAGTACTACACACGTGATTGAAGCTATCGGGTATGCATAATAGCCTGCACTTAATACTACACATGCGACCTAACAATCTGGTACACGTAGTAGCCTGCACTTAGTACTACACACATGACTTAAAACCGTATTAAACACATAGTATCCTGGATATAGTACTACACATGTGTTCTCACAACGGATCATTCGTATCTTTTCTATTCCTAAGGCCCAATTGGGAAATTCTTCACTTTTCAACATTTTACTAATTCATTCTTATTCAATTTCGATTCGTAATTTACATCAAATGATCATTCTATAGGCAGCTACATCTCATATAATAACAAAAGATAATAACATACAAAAAAGAATCGATATATTATTTACATACAAACTTACCTTCCTTTTCACTCTTTCACAAATTATCCAACTTAATAAAACATCATATTATATCAAATTCTCAATATATTAAGCTATTATATAGCAAGCCATCAATAATTGAACCATCCAACATTTCATGTGCTACTAGTCATATATCATTGTTCTTTCAATTTTTATATACCATTCTTTTATCACCTTTCAATATATTAAATCATGCCATTCGTGCAATAATAATATAGAATTTTCAATTCAAACATAGCATTGCAATATTATTGACACACGAACTTACCTCGAATGCGAGCGCGGCTATATATTTCGATTTAGTCCATAATCTCATTCATTTACAATCTATGCCCGAATCTCATTTTCTTTGATCTATAATATCACATTTAGCTAACTAATTAGTCACATTATTCATATGGGTCCAAAAATCATATTTTTACAAATTTGCATTTTGACCCTTAAACTTTCATATATTTGCACTTTTTCCCCAAGGATCGTAAAATGATTTTTATCCAATTTCCTTACATTTTAAGTCTAGCCAAATCATTTTCATAACTATAGCAGCCCTAATTTCCACTAAATCACACTTTTATGACAAATTTTATAACTTTTGCAAAACGGTCATTTTTGACAATTTCACCGAAAATCACTTAGTAAAGGTTGTTTATTACACAACGAGAATTCATTTTCTACCATTAGACATCAAAAAACATGCATTTCATCCATGGGTAAATTTTTAAACACAAACCCTAGCTCAAAATATGGGTAGAAATGAGTAGATCTTGTTACGAGGATTTCAAAAACGTAAAAATCATTAAAAACAGTGCTAGAATGGGCTTACAATCGAGCTTGGAAGCTTGAAAAACCCTAGCTATGTCTTCTCCATGAAAGTTTCGGCCACGGGGTAAAAGATGGACAAAAATTAGCTTTTAATTTTGTTTTTAATTCATTTTAATTACTAGATTACCAAAATGGCCCTAACTTAAAAATATTCTATTTCACCCATTCCATGCCCATTTTTGTCCAAAAAATTATCCAATGGTCTAATTACCATTTAAACGCCTCCAATTTAAAATTTCATAACAATTAGACACCTTTAACATGTAGAACTCAACTTTTGCCACTTTTTACAATTTAGTCCTTTTGACCAAATTGAGTGCCCAAAAATTAAAATTTTCGAACAAAATTTTCACGAAATCATCCCGTGAAATTCCAGACCATAGGAATATAATAAAAACAAATTTTAATGTGTCATATTTGTGGTCCCAAAACCATTGTTCCGATTAGGCCCTAATTCGGAATGTTACAATATCTCTAGAAATTTTTTGAAATAATCTCTTCAAAGAATTTTCTTTTTACAACTTTCTCTTGAATTCAAGTGTGTTAAATAATGATCCAAGACTCTCTTTATATAAGGAAAGTTTAGAGAGTTCAACCATTATTAAATTTAATCACTTTAATATTAAATTAATATAAAATTTATCAAGATAAATATTAGATTAAATTTAATATTAAATCTTATTAAACTAATAGAATTTTATCTACAAGATAAAGATTAAATTTAATTTAATATTAAGATAATCACTTTAATAATAAATTAATAAAATACTATTAAGATAAGTATTAAATTAAATTTAATATTAAACTATTAGAATAATATTAGTTTTGGAATAGTTAATCTGAAATCAAATTCTTTGGTAAATCCCAATAGGAGTGTAACTTTTCCACTATTCAACCACCAACGACCAACTGTCACTGGCCACCGGGACATTACTGTTGAAACCACTGGCACCGCTGTGTCCGATAATGTAGGTGCGACACCCTTACGGCACCCTAAGCCGATTTGGTTACTTTCGATTCGATCAGAGTCAGTGACAATGCAACTGGTCTGGTCTAACCACCAGTTGGACCCAATTCGACCAGTTTTTAGGTCTTGGTATCAGTTTTGGGCTCCCAGACCCAATTTACGATCTTAGGTTCAATTTTCAAGTTCAATTGCCCATTGGGCCAATTGTCTGACTTGAACATTAATTTCTAAAAATATCATATTAATTTTAATTAATTTGATTAATTTAATTTTACTTTATCTAAATTAACTTTCCCAAAAATCACTTAGATTTTCCAAATTTTTTTTTTCAAGAAAATTCTTTAATCAAAATATCTAGTTAAACAATTCTCCCGACCACCTAAGTTAATTCCACATTGAATAAATCGACTCAATTAAATTATTTCCAAAGTCATAGAATTTTCTTCTGATTCAACTGTAGTCCGATTGAGCTTTTGTGGAGCTAGCGGAGGGACCAATCGAACATATGCAATTAGACTCTAGCAATTGCAATTATATCCAGAAGCATCATTCTGATAATTTGCAATTCCTTAATCATGGAGTCAGTCCAAAAGAAGTATCATGATTGAAAACTCCTTATTGTATAGTCTTTATGTATGCAATTCATCCAACTTCTTTATCCAATAACCTCGTCATGTGCATGGTACCCTCATATGATATCCTTGATTTCTTTGAATTAAATCCGTTCACCTAATATGATCTTATTTTATCTCATTATCACCATTATATCTTCTTAATGATTAATATGATCACTGTCAACAAATGACTGTGATAAATTGCTCGTTCGAGAACTAGCAACTTGTAATCACGTTCCATATTTATCAATCCACACAATGTTAGTGAGAGGATATCATTAACTCTTTATTGAGCTATGAATTCCACTGTTGCTAGTAAAGTCATGCCATACACAAGTCATGTACCCAACATACCGGCTATGGGTTTGATCACCTTTAGAGAATAAGCCTCCACTTATATCAAAGTACATGAGTTACATACGCACGGTCAGTGACTAACTCATGATTTAGGTAAATCACACCATGAACATCACAAGTGAATTAATTCACAAACGGATTCAGAATTAATTCATCTTAGGTCCAGTCTAATGTATCATTCCACCAACGAATACATCTATGTTTCTACCCGTAGAATCAACTACTCCTGTAACCAAGACTAGCTATCTCCCTAATTGGAAATGTAGATGACATAATAATCCTTCTCAATATTTAAATAAAATGTTCACTTTGATTCTTTTACGGGATTACAGACTCATTTAGATTATCTACTAAAGTAAGTTGTCTTTCTCGCAATGTAAACGTTCTTACAATACCACTTCTCTTCAATTTGAACTTAAACAATTAATGAGCTAATATTTGCTTGTCACAATTTCGCTATATATGCAAAATATAAAAGATAGAAATACAAAAGATATAATTGTGAAATGTGAAATTAACTTTATTTATTTATTCATCATTCAAATATACAATATGGACACATTTCCCAACATCTGTTTGGCTAAATGGTACACGCCATGCCTTCCTGACGGGCTAAGAGGTGTTACACAATGTATTAAGAATAAGTAATATTAAGTACTAATAATAAAAAATTCATATCAATCAATTTTTTTATCCTTATATAATAGAGTTTTTAATTCGTTTGAACTACATAATTGAATATATTAATTATTAATAATTAATTATTTAAATTAATTATCATTTAATTAGTTTTGAAGTTGTATAACTATTAAAATAAGATTTATCATTATAAATAACATTAAAGATTTAAGCATTTTCATATTCAAATGACAATGACACTTGTGAAAATTTATTTTAAACGATGACAAGGTAATATTATAATATTTATTCATCACAAATTTATTTATAATTTATTATACATATTATATTAGATTTATTTAAACTCATTTTTATTAGCTTCTTTTTTCTTTTTTTGCATAACGTGATTAGGAGTAATTTTCATTTTTGAATTTTGCTAAAATTTTAATTTCTATTACTTTTTTCTATTCGATATGCAAGATATCACAAAAATTTGTTCCCATGATCTAATCGGTATGATTTTTGTTTTCCCATATTTGCCTAAATTTGAGAGCTAAATACTTATTTGCATGGATAAAGAGTAAGTCCAATACACTTGGCCAATTCCTCCGCTCATGTTTAAAGATTTGCCTAAAAAATAAGAAAATTTAGACGAAAAAACGAGGCCCGAAAAATGAGCTTGTGTAAAATTTAAAACCCATTTTCTATATGAGCTCAGCCTTGGGCAAGATTTTTTTGCCCGAGCCTGACCCGGCACAAATGTATTATGTTATAAAAAATTATATTAATTATATATGCTAAATAATAATTATATATTTATATTTAATCACTAACCCTATAACAATTAAACACATTACCCAAAACCTAAAAAAAAAATCAACTAAATAACCCAACCCAGAATATAAAATTTTAAAAACCTTATTTAATACAATAAAATATTTATTTGTGTTTTTAATATAATAAAACATTTATTATATTTATGGTAGTATTTTTTTAATGTACTTTTAATGTGTTAGAAAAAAAAAATTGTATTTTTTAGTGCATTTAGTGTATTATTTTTTTAAAAAATATCTGTAAATAAAAACTAATCTAAAAAATCAAATATGAACTAATCCGGTCCAGTCCAGGTTTACTTTTCTTAAATTGGGTCAGGCTTGGAAAAAAAGTAAGCTAATTTTTCGAGTCAAGCCTGGACTTAGAAAATTAGTTTAGATACCTTACATGAGCTCGACTTGATCCAACCTATTAGCACCTTTAATTGTAACCATACCCAAAAAATCATAATTGAGTAAAAAAATTAAAAGGAAGTGACTATTATAATTGTAATTATATAAATTATTCGATTTATAATAATAATTTTTTTATTATTTATCATAATTATTTATTTATATATTTGCAACTTCAAATAATTAATTGTACGAGAAGTTTAATAATGATAGAAGATAATATATTGAAAAAAAAATAAAGAGGGTAGTAATAAGAATGATAGATTGAAATATAATATTAAAATAGAAAATTTTGTTATGAATATCTTATTAAGTGGATGTCTATTAAGGTTAAGATAAGTTTTGATATACTTTAAATTTTAATAGTTATTAGAATTAGATATCTACTTCATTTATACTTCTTATGCCTATAAATCGAGACTTTGAAGAAGAATTGTAATCATCCCATTGATCAATAAAATACATTCTCTATTGATTCCCATATTTTCTTTGTTCTTTATTTTCTCTATCTCTATTTATTTTATAACACGTTATTAGCACTGTAGCGACGTAAAAATTTGTGAATTCGGGTCGCTAAATTGTGACGATTTATTAGAAAACTGGAAATTGAAATTTGGTTTTAAAAATAAACCAGGAGTCGCCACCGATCTTTTTTCTAGGTGTGATCGGACACCTATTAGATTTTTCTTTAAAAATAAAAGGCTAGGTTTAGGTTCACGTTAAAATCCAGAGAAAAAATTAGGGTTCGGGAGTCGGTTACGCGCGAGGAAGGTATTAGCACCCTCGCGACGCCCAAAATTGGTATCTCATAAACACGTGTTGTCTCGGTTTTCAAAATTACAAGTTCAATGTAATATTTAGTCGTGATTAAAAAGACGAGAGATTTTAGTTTATTCCGATTTTTGAAAAGGGTACACCGCTTTAACACGAGTCAATTGACGTTCACCCAACATAGCGATGAACTCGATGACTTAATGTTAAATCGGTACATTGCCTTGATTATTGAATTTACTTAGCAACACAAGAATAGGGTTTTGAAATAATATAAAGCAAATTGGAATAAAATGAATAACTTGACACAACCAGGAATATATTGAAGCAAATAATAATCGTGACAATAATCTCAAAAATAATAATCATGCATGCTATATAAAACATATTAATAGTATTAAACTAAAACATTATAAATATATATGTATATATGAACATATATCAGCGGTGATAATGATAGTAAAATAAAAAGATGGGTATATATAATTTAAAAAGTAAGTGAAAATAATAAGTATAATAATGAATGTAATATAGGAAAATAGTACCATATGTATATACAAGAATAAAATATATGTATAAATATTAGTGATAAATATGGTAAGAATAAAACAAATGTAATAATAAAATATATATATACAGTATGATATAAAAAATACAATATCAAAAGGTGTATATATACAATATAATTATTTTTAAAAAAAAATATATAATACAATAAAATACGCGAATAATATAATATATAAAGAATACATAATATATGAAAAATATAATAGTAAAAGTAAATAAAATAATGACAAATATAACATATATACATAATAGTAAAAACGAGACATTTTAAAATATACGTATGTATATATAATATACAATATAATAATATGATAATATTATTAGAATAAAGTAATTAAAATAATACTACATATGAAAATATATACACATACGTGTATAAAACATATACCAATATTACATATAATAATAATAATAATATCATAAAGAGTGAAAATAAAATAAAAAAGTAAATAAAATGAAAACAGGACTAAAATCGAATTAAAAACAAAATTGTGGGGCCAATTTAAAATAAAAACAGAAGAAAGGGACTCATTTGAACACGCATTAAACGTTGAGGGGTCATAACAGCAATTTCCCCTTACCATTTAAAACGCTGCGCAGCATAGGGACTAAATTGAAGACATCAGAAAACTATGGGGCTAAATTAAAAATAAGAAAAACCTTGATTGTAAAATCCCAGAAAAGCGGAAGGGCTGAACGCGTAATTTACCCTTCCGCTAAAAAATACGCGGATCCTTCCGGTGCGGGTCGGGTCGACCCGACCCGCGTTCAAAACGACGCCGTTTTGTTTAATAAAGAGGGGGGTCCAAAACGGTGCATTTTGGACCCCTATATAAGTTAAAAATTTTTGAAAAAAACTTATTTTGTCACCAGCAGAAGAAAAAAAGGGAAAGAGAAGGGAGGAAAGAGAAAGGGAAGGAGAGGGGGCTCAGGCCACGGGCGATCACTCGTCCGGTTCTTGGACCACCATCGCCGCTGCTGGCTTGCTGCACAGCATACCACACACTGGAGAGGTATTTTTTATTTTTATTTTTTTCTTTTTTTTTGCTTTTTATTTTGTTTATATTTTATATGTTTTAAAGATTGTTTTTATTTATTAGTTATTTATAAGTGTTAGGAGAAAACTCGAAAATGAAATTAACAGAAATGACAGAGTATTCACCTTAGGGTTTAATTTCTGGTTTTGAGTGTTTGAATCACTGCTTCTCGTGGGTACTATACCTTAGTAATCTTTTTTTGATCTCTTGAATGTTGAAAATACAAAGATACAGAAAAGAAGCCGAACCTCTTTTTTATTTCTGATTTTTTAACTGTCGAAGGGGAACCCTCTTACATTTGTTTTCCAGGCTTTTATAGCCTGTTTACATTCATTATAAAAATGTTCTTGTCTCTTCATGCAGGTGAATGACGGGCGGTGGAAGTGACCCTGGGGCAGGTGGCAGAGGCATGGGGCGCAGAGCAAGTGGGGAGGGTAGGTGGCTGAGTCGGTTTAGGGTTTGGTACTGGGCTTTGGGCTGGTGAGCTGATGGGTTTAATGTGTTGGGTTAGTGGTGTATGTGTAAGTTTAGATGGGTAGGTTTAATTGGGCTGTTGGGGCTTTAAATTGTATTTGGGGGTTGGGTTAGTATTAGGTTTATTTTTGTAAAAGGCCCAGGCTAATTTGGGTTTCTACAAGCACGATTCTCAATTTTTTTTCTAAACCCACCTCGTCCTAATTTTTCATTTGATAACCCCCTCCAAAATTTGAAACCCATACCTCAATTGCTTTCTATCCCTTTCTAATCCCCCGTTGAATTACTTTCATTATTTTCTAACCTAGCAGTCCAATTGGTTGCTTGGCTACCCCAAAATTTACAAAAAAATAGACTTTCAAACTTGTGCAGCGATTTACTTAAAGTTCTCGGGAGGAATCAAATTTAATTTCTCTATCGATTTAAGGTAATCCTAAATCTTATATCACAAATTGTTATATACTATTTCCTATTATCATTCTTAAATACATTATTATAATTGCATTTGACAAATAATTTGATTACTATTATTTTACTAATATTTTTTTAGTTTTTTTAGTGGTTATAATGTCAAATCTTGCTAAACTTGAATTTGCTGCCCTAGACATCTCAGGCAAGAATTATTTGTCATGGGTGTTGTAATAGCTCGTTTTCAATAAAATCGAAACAGTGGTTTTGGGACCACAAATCTGAAGTCAAATATTTATTTAATTATTATTTTAATGTCTACAGCATGCTAATAGAGTCATATGAAAATTTTGTTAAGAAATTTCGAAGTTTACATGCTTAATTTAGTAAAAAGGACTAAATCGCGTAAAGTGTAAAAGTTGTGTTCTAATAGCTAAAGGTGTCCAATAGCTATGGGACCTTTAAATGGATGTCCATATGTGGTAATTAAACCATTTTAATTGTGAGTGGTCATTTATGTGCATGATTTAATGACTTTAATGATTTATAATAAAGGTTAAAAGTGTAATTTAATAAATAAAGTAAATTAAATTAAGGAAAAACAATGTATCATCTTCCTATTCTCATCTACCACTGAAATTTTAACCTAAGAAAAGTCATGGGAGAAGTTTAAGCATTCGTCCATCTCTCCTTGCTTGCATATCAAGAAAAGCCATGTTCAAATTTAGATCGAGGCAAAGATAAAGTAGTGGATTGATCGGTAGATTTTCTCCAAACTAATCTGAGGTAAGTTCGCACGTTAATAAGAATTAAATTAATTGTGTTTTAAATGTTTTATTATTGCATTTTTGATGAATACGATTTCACGAAAATACTCGACGAAGATTTGGCGACGTATAAGATCCCGGTTGAACTTAGGAATAGATAGGATACGAATGACATGTTATTAGAGGTTATCGTTTTTGGGTACTGGTCCCATACATTCTATCGGTGGCTGAGTTTTTCAACATGTGTTGTGGTTACTCATTAGCTTGTATGAGCAGACCATGTAGCTACGTCTTGACCGTCAGCTTGTGTGGGCAGACCCAGTGATAGCTCGAGAGTGAGCATATATATATGAGATATGAGATAAAGATGGTTTCGACCATGTATTGGCACTTAGTGTGCGAGACACTCGAGTATCCAATATTATTCCAAATGGTTCAACGAGTACGGTTATGTTTCGAGAATGTATGAGTTTAATATAAACAAGTACAGGTATGTACGTGAATCATGTGAGAATTGATTCTATGAGATTTGTGATTTCACGTCTAACTTTGTGGATGAATGTGTGTTAGACTTATAGATTAAATTGAGTTGCATTAAGCTATGTTTATTTACTTAAAATGTGATTAAATGGTAAGCTAAGTTTTAGGTTATACGAACTTACTAAGTTTAATTACTTACTTTGTTTACTTTTCCGTGTTTTATAGTGATTCAAAAGCTTGCATGTTTTGGAAGTTATCAGAGATTGCATCACATTATCAAACACTTATTTTGGTCCTTTTGGACTTTATGTATTTTGGTTATTTGGCATGTATAGGTTATTTGGCTAATGGAAGCCTATATGGTTTGTTATGTTTTAACCACTGATGTGGCTTGACAATGGTATATGTTTTGATATGTAAATAGGTGTAAATGGCCCTTTGATATGTGGTTTATAATTGCTATGTGAATGCCTTGTTGTGAATTGGTACTTAAGGTAGCAAATGGTTGAAATTGAGAATCTATTTACATGCTAATTTTTAGGCAAGATAGTGCATATATGTAATTGACCATTTAGGTAGTTTTATTTTTTTTGAGGTGATTTTTGGCATGTTTTAAAATGATCATTTGAAATGCCTATGAACTTAGAATTGATGGTAATGAAATTGTATGATATAGACTTGGTTGTGATTGGTTTGAATGCTTATTGATGATATGGTCATATGCTTTTTGGTATGTGTAGGTTGGTAACACATCGGGTGAGAAATAAGGCTTGGAAATGGCTTATTTTTGTCCACACAGGTAGAGACACGGGCGTGTGTCTCAGCGTGTGTCATACACAGCTAGGTGACATGGCCATGTGTCCCCTGATACTTATTTAGAAATCAAGTCAGTAACTTCACACGGCCTAGCACACGAGCGTGTGGGTTGACCGTGTGGCACAAGTTAGTATACCCTCAAGTTTTCACTCGGCCTAGCACACGGCCTAGCACAAGGGTGTGTGACGTCACTTCAAAGGGTACACGGCTTGGCACATGGGTGTGTGGTCTGGTCGTGTGACCTAAGTCAGTGAGTTACACCGGGTTAGACACGGGCTAAGATACGGCCATGTGATCCCATTTCGAATGTCCACACGACCTATGACATGGGTGTGTCTCTTGGTCGTGTGAGACACATGGCCTGGCCACACGGGTGTGTGTCCCCTGCACTTTGAAAAAATTTTCATGTTTTTTTAAAAATTTCTTAAGTACTCGATTTAGTTTCGAACCACTTCTAATGCTTGTTTTAAGCCCCCAGGGCTTGTTTAGGGACTATATGACTGAATTTGATTGACTTTTTTTAGATATGAGAAATGAATATGAAATGTATGATTATTTAAGAGGTAAGTCCGGTAATGCTCTGTAACCCTATTCTGGTAATGGATACAGGTTAGGGGTGTTACATTTATTGGTATTAGAGCTATGGTTTAGTCGATTCTTAAACTAACGTAACGTGTGTGAGTTTAGCTATACATGCCATATTTAACCTGTGATAGTGCGATATCTCCTGACAGTTTCAAATCATGTTTTCATATAGTGATAGATTCTAATCGAGTAGACTCCGATGATGTAGAAAGTAATGCGCCAGCCTCCGTTTATGGAGTAGGGCCATCTGGTTCGAGACCCATATCTAAGGGTCAGGGAGGAGAGGCCAATGAAGCCTTCTTCCAAATGATGAATAAGTGGTTTTCTGAGTTTATTCGAAAGAATCCAGTTGCTCAACAACCTCCATCCCCAACTATTCCCCAATCGGTTCTCGTAGTTTCTAAAGTTCTGGAACCTGTACATTCAAGCAAACCACTTGTGGATAAAATTTGAAAGTACAGAGCTGAAGAGTTTAGAGCCACAATTGATGATCATCCCAAGAGAGCTGAGTTTTGGCTTTAGAATACGATTCGAGTTTTTGATGAGTTGTTTTGTACACCATCTGAGTGTGTTAAATGTGTTGTGTCTCTTCTGAGAGATTCAGCTTATCAGTGGTGGAATACATTGATATCTGTTGTACCAAGAGAATGGGTCACGTGGGAATTCTTTCAGACTGAGTTCAGGAAAAAGTATATAAGTTAGCGATTTCTCAATTAGAAATGTAAGAAATTTCTAGAGTTGAAATAGGGTTGTATGACAGTAATCGAGTATGAAAGAGAATTTGTGAGGCTGAGTAAGTATGCTCAAGAATGAGTCTCAACTGAATAAATTATGTGTATCAAAGATGGGTTGAATTAGGATATCAAGCGTTTAGTCAGAATTTTGGAACTGAAAGATTTTATTATTTTGGTTGATAGAGCTTGCAAAGCTGAGGAGCTTAGCAAAGAACAGAGAAGGGCCGATTCTGAGGCTAGGGATTCGAAAAAGAGGTCAATGCGTAAGTCATATCATTCATTGTCAAAGAAATCAATGGATTCTTATAACTATTCGACTGCTTCAGTGGGGAATTCCAACAGAGATTGTGGAAAGCAACACACGAGTCTAAAAGCTCAAGCCACTTCAGTATTGAGCTTTGGTAGCGTCAAAGTTAACAAAACTGAGCGTCAACAATGTGAAAGATGGCATTTTGGAAATTGTTGGACGAATAATAAAGCTTGTTTCAAATGTGACTCGCAAGAGCATTTTATCCGTGATTGTCCTGAGTTATCCGAGAAAGAAAAATTTCTGACTATAAGGCCAAGTAATACAGTTGTCAGGGGGAGACCACCTTGAAATACTGGATATATGAATAGTAAAAAAGGTACAACATTGATGTATTGGCAGTAAGAGTTTGTAAGAAATCTTGGATCGACCCATTCATATATCTGTACAAATTTAGTGTCTAGTAAGAGTTTACTTGTTGAGTCCACTGAAATTGTGATTAAAGTATCAAACCCCTTAGGCTAGTATGTTCTAGTTGATAAAGTTTGTAAGAATTATTCTTTGATGACACAGGGTTACTGTTTTCTGGCTGATTTGATGCTTTTACCGTTTAATGAATTTGATGTAATCTTCGGTATAGATTAGTTGACTCTACATGATGCTATTGTAAGCTATAAACAAAAGGCTATTGAGTTGAAATGTCAGAATAGTAAAATTCTTCTTATTGAATTCGATGGTTCGAGTGGGTTGCCTATTGTGATATCGACTGTGCTAGCTCAGAAATATGTGAGGAAAGGTTGCGATGCTTACCTTGCTTATGTTTTTGATACAAAGGTGTCTAAATCAAAGATTGAATCAGTACCAGTGGTTTGTGAATATCCAAATATTTTTCCAGAAAAGTTACCCAGGTTACCACCGATCAAAGAGGTTGAATTTGCTATTGAGTTAATACCGGGAATACAGAATGGCTCCGACAAAGTTGAAAGAGTTGAAAGCTCAGTTGCAAGAGTTAACGGATAGAGGTTTTACACGATCGAGTTTCTCGCCTTGAGGTGCACCGGTTTTGTTTGTAAAGAAAAAAGATGGATTAATGAGACTGTATATCGACTATCATCAACTTAACAAGGTTACGATTGAAAATAAGTATCCTTTGCCGAGAATTGATGATTTGTTCGATCAGTTGAAATGAGAAATAGTATTTTCAAAGATTGATTTGCGATCTGGCTATTATCAGTTGCGGGTTAAAGATTCGGATGTGCCAAAAATTTCATTCAGAACCAGATACGGGCATTTTGAATTTCTTGTTATGCCATTTGGGTTAACTAATGCTCCTGCAGTTTTTATCGATTTGATGAATAGAATTTTCAGACCGTATTTAGACAGATTCGTTGTTCTATTCATTGATGATATTCTGATCTACTCTCGAGATGAGTCTGAACATACCAAGCATTTGAGGATTGTGTTATAAACTTTGAAAGATAAACAATTATTTTCTAAATTCAACAAATACGAGTTTTGGCTTTGAGAAGTTGGATTTTTGGGACACATTGTTTCGACGGAAGGCATCAAAGTTGATTCGAGTAAAATTTCAGCTGTTGTTGACTGGAAACCTCCAAGAAACATTTTTAAGGTCAGAAGTTTCTTTAGGTTAGTGGGCTATTATCAAAGATTTGTTAAAGGTTTTTCAATGGTAGCTACATCGATGATACGGTTATTGTGGAAAGATGTAAAGTTTGAGTGGTCTAAGAAATGTCAACAGAGTTTTAATCAGTTTAAAACACTGTTAACCTAAACACCAGTTTTGGTTTAGCCTGAGTCGGGTAAAGAGTTTTTTATTTTTAATGATGCGTCCTTGAATAGTTTGGGATGTGTTTTAATCCAAGAAGGCAAAGTGATAGCGTATGCTTCCAGACAGTTAAAGACGCACGAGAATAATTATCCGACACATGACTTGGAGTTGGCTGCGATAGTGTTTGCATTGAAGATCTGGCGACACCATTTGTTCGGTGAAAAATGCCATATTTTTACTAATCACAAGAGTTTGAAGTATTTGATATCTCAGAAAGATTTGAGTTTGCGACAACGAAGATGGCTCGAATTGTTGAAAGACTATAAGTTAGTAATCGATTATCACCCGGGCAAAGCGAATGTAGTCGCGGATGCTTTGAGTAGAAAATCTTTGTTCGTTTTGAGAGCGATGAATACACAGTTGACTTTGTCTAATGATGGCTCGATTTTAGCTGACTTAAAAGCTAAACTGGTGTTTCTTCAGCAAATCTGTGAAGCTTAGAAATATGACAATGAATTGAAAGCTAAACAAGTACAGTGTGAGCTAACTTCTGATTCAAAGTTTTAGATTGGAACAGATGATTATTTATTGTTCCGAGGTAGAGTTTGCATACCGAAAAATCCAGAGCTTGTACAGAATATTTTACTCGAAGCACACAGTGATTGCTTATCTGCTCATCCGAGGAGTACTAAGATGTACAGTGATCTAAAACAGATGTACTGGTGGTTGGGTATGAAATGTGATATTTCGGAATTTGTGTCGAGATGCTACAGGTTAAAGCCGAGCATCAAGTGTCTTCGGGATTATTACAGCCAGTAATGTAGTAGCCCGATTTTCGGGCTAGTAGGAATAGTAGTTTCAAAACCATTATTCTGAAGCTAGAGAAATTATTTTGAATATTATTTTATGTGTGATGGCATGATTATAAAAGTGCACGAAAATTCTGGTGAATTAATTTTAGCCTTTGTAGGCTTAATTGTGAAAAATGACTAAATCGCATAAAGTGCAAAAGTCTTGATTTGAAAGCTAAGGGTGTTAAATTACCATGAATCATAAATTGGGGGTCTTTAAAAGGAAAATAGAGCCTTAAAATGTAGCATGGCCGGCCATAGGGACAAAGAATTAAGATAGTCAATGTTAGGTAAAAATTTGGTGACTTATTTGACTAAAAAGAAATAAAATAAACAAAGGATGATATCACCCCTTTCACCCCTTCTTCTTCACCGAAATTCTCAATAAAAATAAGGGTTTTGAAGCCTTAAAATTTCAGCCAAGCTAGCCTCTTGCAAGTAAGTCAATTTGAAGGTTATTTTTTATAATTTTTGTATTTTTGGAACACCTGAAGCTTAATCTAGTTATTGAGGGGACTATTTTGTGAAATTGTTGATAGTCTAGGGACTTACCATGAAAGTATTTATATGTTTGCTAAGTTTTTATGGAAGAAAATGAATCTTGGTTGTTGAGTAAACAACTTTTGTGAAAGGACTTCTCAATAAAAACCCATAATAGGACCAATTTGTAAAAGTTATGGAATAGGTTGTAATTTGGTGAAATAATAGGAATTTTAAATCACCATAAGAGTAAAAAGGGTTCAGCTAGGCTTAATATTTGAAGAAATTCGATAAAAATTAATTTACGAGCTCAAAGGCAAAATGTTCAATTTTGCCAAATTATGTTGTGTTGATGTTTTTATTTATAAGGTGATTAAATGTGTGAATTTTTATCATTTTAGACCAAGAAAGACGGAATCCAGACTTGGACCAGGGGAAAACCAAGCTCGTGAATTGAGCCGACTAGTTGCTCGCATTTTGTAATCCGAGGCAAGTTGTGTGTAAATAATGCAACTATATTATTATCATGTATGAATGAATGAATTGTTATAGCATAAATTATTTGATTGTGGAAATGATTAAGCATGATGAGATTGAAGTAGTAGAACTCCAAGTTGATCCTTTGGAATCATCGGATATTCATGCCATGACATTTGGGTCATTTGTGTGCTAGTGTAAGACGTGTCTGGGACATGCATCGGCCACAATATGAGAGCTAGTGTAAGACATGTCTTGGACATGTATCGTCCTCGAGATATTTAAGCCAATGTAAGACATGTTTTGGACATGCATCGGCGTTGAGACGAGAGCTAGTGTAAGACATGTCTGGGACATGCATCGGCCTCTTGATATACAAGCTAGTGTAAGACCTATCTGGGACATGGCGCCAGCTTGTTGTGTGTCAGTGTAAGACCTGTCTGGGACATGGCATCGACACCCGTAGATGAGAGCTAGTGTAAGACCTTTCTGGGACATGGCATTGACCTCTTTATATGAAAGCCAGTGTAAGACAATGTCTGGGACATGGCATCAGCATCTTAACCCATGTTAGGGCTATTGAGCATTCGATAGTATTCCAAATGGTTCAACAAAAGATTTATGATTTATATCGAAATGAGAAAAGTTATGATCATGTGATGAATGGTACAGGTACCTATTTGAAATGTATGAGACATCGACTCAATATATGCAATATGATTTGTATTGGATGGTGATGGGTAAGTTGTACTTACATCTATTTATAGTATTCATGAATAAGCTATGAAAGGTTATGAGCATATTGTTTTGTGATAATTAGTTGACGTTTGTTTTCATGCAACTTACTAAGCTTTATGCTTACCCTATTTCCTTTCCATTTTCCTATAGTGTCGCCATAGTAGCTCGAGGATCATCGCCTACGTCGGAGAAGCCAATCACACTATCATCTTAAGCACTTGGTATAGTTAGTTCTTTTATTTTCATTATGGCATGTATAGGAACTTTGATTTTGTTTAGTGTCACATTGTTTTGGTGCCAATATGTTGGCTTGTTTTAGTATTTGACTCATTTTGTATAAGGCCATGAAAAATGGCTAATGTTGAAAGTTTTTATATGAATACAAGAAGATCTTTCATGAATGAGAAATTTGTTGGTTGCTTAAGTATATGTGAAATGTGTAGAGGCCTTAGATGTGGTTGCTGGATTGAGAAATCATGTTATGTTAATCTCTAGTATGGTGGATGTTATATTGTGTTTCAAGGTGGCAAAGGGCTTGGTAAATAGCATTATATTGTCCACACGGGTAGACACACGGGCGTGTGTCTAGACCGTGTGTGGCACACGATCAGCGCCATAGGCGTGTTGCTTGGCCATGTGTCCCCTACATGTAAATTTTACAAGTCAGTATGCATGGTAGTAAACATACGGGCAGAGACACGGCCATGTATCTTATCCATGTGAAGGGCACGGCATAGAACACGGGCGTGTGCCTTAGCCGTGTGACCCTTAAGGGTTGCTGACGTCAGAAACAAAATGTCCAGGTTTTTGGACACAAGCTGAAACACGAGCATGTCAAGGCCGTGCGAGGGACACGAGCCATGGCCACGGGCATGTGCCAGGCTGTGTGAAAACCCCTATAGGTTCGAATTGAAAATAAATCCACACGGGTAATGGACACGGGTGTGTCCCTAGGCGCTTTGGTTGTGTGAGCCACACGGGCCATCAACACAACCATTTACAAGTTCTACATGGGCGTGTTGCCCTTCCACACGGGCGTGTGCCCTGTTTCAAAAGTCATTTTTCTATAGTTGGTCAAAGGACCCAAGCTAGTCCCGAGTGATTTCCAATGGATGGTTGGGGTCTCTTAAGCCCATAGTAAAGAAGTTTTGGACATAGTTCGAAAAAGTTTTAAATTTGAGCAAGTCTTGGTGACTCAAAAATGTTTGAATATATGTGATTAAATGTGGTAACGCCTCGTATTCTATACCGACGTAAGGCACGGGTGTGGGGTGTTAAAAGTAATGATACCTGAGTGGAAGTGGGATAGAGTTACGATGGATTTCGTATCGAAAGTACCCCTATCTCTGAAAAAGAAAAATGCTATCTGGGTTGTTGTTGATCGTTTGATGAAATTTGCACATTTCATTCCGTTACATACAGATTTTTCACTTGATAGATTAGTTGAATTGTACATTTCAGAGATTTTCAGATTGCTCGGAGTGTCGGTCTCTATTATTTCGAATAGAGATCTGTGGTTTACATTACGATTTTAGAAGAAATTGCAAGAGGCTTTGGTGGAATTCACGTATAATAATAGTTACTATGTTTTAGAGTTTGAAGGCAACTAGGAAAAATATTTACCATTGGTGGAATTCACGTATAATAATAGTTATCAATCGAGCATAAACATGACACCGTATGAAGCTTTATATGGTTATAAATGTCAAACTCCGTTGTACTGGACCGAGCTTAGTGAGAAAAAGATTCACGAGATTGATTTGATCAGAAAGACCGAAGAAAAAGTGAAAGTAATTCGCGACTGTTTAAAAGTAGCTTCAGATTGACAGAAACCGTATGCAGATTTGAAACGTAAGATATTGAATTTCAAATAGGCGACTGATTGTTTTTGAAAGTATCATCGTGGAAGAAGATTTTTCGATTTCGTCTCAAAGGGAAATTGAGTCTGCTGTTTATTAGACCGTATGAAATTATAGAGAGAATAGGGCCAGTGGCATGTCGACTTAAATTACCGTCAGAATTGGAAAGGATTTATAATGTGTTTCGCGTATCCATTTTATGACGGTATAGATCAGATCCTTCGCATATAATTTTTTCGGCAGAGGTTGAGATTCAGCCCGACATGTCATATAACGAAGAACCGATCAGAATTTTGGCCCGAGAGATTAAAGAGTTAAGAAACAAAAGCATAGCTTTATTGAAAGTTCTTTGGCAACGTCATGGTATAGAAGAGGCTATGTGGGAACCCGAGAAAGCTATGAGAAAACAATACCCTAACCTATTTTCTGGTAAGATTTTCAAGGACAAAAATCCCCAAGGGGGAGAGTTGTAATAACTCGTTTTTAGTAAAAATTAGAACTGTGATTTTGGGACCACAAATTTGAAGTCAAAATATGTATTTAATTATTATTTTAATGTCTATAGCATGTTAATAGAGTCATACGAAAATTTCGTTAAGAAATTTTGAAGTTTACATGCTTAATTTAGTAAAAATGATCAAATCGCGTAAAGAGTAAAATTTGTGTTCTAATAGCTAAAGGTGTCTAATAGCTATGGAACCTTTAAGTGGATGTCCTTATATGGTAATTAAACCATTTTAATTGTGAGTGGTCATTTATATGCATGATTAAGTGACTTTAATAGTTTATAATAAAGGTTAAAAGTGTAATTTAACAAATAAAGTAAATTAAATTAAGGAAAAACAATGTATCATCTTCCTCTTCTCATCTACCACTGAAATTTTAACCTAAGAAAAGCCATGGGAAAAGTTTAAGCATTCAGCCATCTCTCCTTGCTTGCATATCAAGAAAAGCCACGTTCGGATTTAGATCGAGACAAAGATAAAGTAGTGGATTGATCGGTAGACTTTCTCTAAACTAATTCGAGGTAAGTTCGTATGTTAATAAGCATTAAAGTAATTGTGTTTTAAATGCTTTATTATTGCATTTTGACTAATACGATTTCAAGAAAATACTCGACAAAGATTTGGCGACGTATGAGATCCCAATTGAACCTTAACTATAGATAGGATACGAATGACATGTCATTAGGGGTTACCGTTTTTTAGGTGCTAGTCTCGTACATTCTACCGGTGGCTGAGTTTTTTGGCATGTGTTGCGATTACTCGTCAGCTTGTGTGAGCAGCACTGTGTAGCTACGTCTTGACCGCTAGCTTGTGTGAGCATACCCAGTCATAGCTCGAGAGTGAGCATATATATATGAGATATGAGATAAGTATGGTTTCGACCATGTATAGGCACTTAGTATGCGAGATACCCGAGTATCCGATATTATTCCAAATGGTTCAACGGGCACGACTATGTTCCGAGAATGTATGAGTTTAATATGAACAAGTATAGGTATGTACGTGAATCATGTGAGAATTGAATCTATGAGATTTGTAATTTCATGTCTAACTTTGTGGATGAATGTGTGTTAGACTTATAGATTAAATTGAGTTGCATTAAGCTATGTTTATTTACTTAAAATGTGATTAAATGGTAAGCTAAGTTTTAGGTTATACGAACTTACTAAGTTTAATTGCTTACTTTATTTACTTTTTTATGTTTTATAATGATTCGAAAGCTCGCTCATTTTGGAAGTTGTCGAAGATTGCATCACACTATCGAACTCTTATTTTGGTACTTTTGGACTTTATGTATTTTGGTTATATGGCATGTATAGGTTATTTGGCTAATGGAAGCCTATATGGTTTGTTATGTTTAAGCCATTGATGTGGCTTGACCGTGGTATATGTTTTGATATGTAAATAGGTGTAAATGGCCCTTTGATATATGGTTTATATATGTGAATGCCTTGTTGTGAATTGGTACTTAAGTTAGCAAATGGCTGAAATTGACAATATATTAGCATGCTAATTTTTAGGCAAGATAATGCATATATGTAATTAACCATTTAGGTAGTTTTTTTTTTTTTTTTGTGATTTTTGGCATGTTTTAAAATGATCATTTGAAATGCCTATGAACTTAGAATTGATGGTAATGAAATTGTATGATATAGACTTGGTTGTGATTGGTTTGAATGCCTATTGATGATATGGTCGTATGTTTTTTGGTATGTGTAGGTTGGTAACACATTGGGTGAGAAATAAGGCTTGGAAAATGGCCTATTTTTGTCCATACGGGTATAGACATGGGCGTGTGTCTCAGCCATGTGTTAGGTGACACGGCCGTGCGTCCCCTGATACTTCTTTAGAAATCAAGTCAGTAGTTTCACACGGCCTAACACCCAGGCATGTAGCTTGGCCGTGTGGCACAAGTCAGTATACCCTCAAGTTTTCACACAACCTAACACACGGGTGTGTGGGGCCACTTTGAAGGGTACATGACCTGGCACACGGGTGTGTGGTCTAGCCGTGTAACCCAAGTCAGTGAGTTACACGGGGTCAGACACGGGCGTGTCTCTTTGCCATGTGAAACACATAGCCTAGCCACACGGGCATGTGTCCCCTGCACTTTAAAAAATTTCGATGTTTTTCTAAAAATTTCTTAAGTATTCGATTTCATTTCGAACCACTTCTAATGCTTGTTTTAAGCCCTAAGGGCTCGTGTTAGGGACTAGACGACTGAATTTGAATGACTTTTGTTGAATATGAGATGGATTCGGGTTAGGGGTGTTACAAGTGTTAGATGCTGAAATTCACCTAGATGCTAAAGGTCTAGGGAATGCTATAGTAGCAAATAATAAAGCATTTAACCAAGACAAGGCAAAAACTTATTTTCATCTGTAATCATCTACATGAAGGATTAAAAGTGAAATATCTCACTATGAAAGACGCTCTTGAATTGTGGAAAAATTTGAAAGAATGATTTAACTATCAAAAAAAGATGATCCTCCTTAAAGCGCGTTATGATTTGATGCACTTACGGTTGCAAGATTTTAAGACTGTAAGTGAATACAATTCAGAACTTTTAGAAATTAGTTCTCGACTGAAATTATGTGGAAAGAACATAACTAATAAGGATTTGTTAGAGAAAACCTTTTCAATCTTTCATGCTACTAATGTGCTCTTACAGTAACAATATCGTGAAAAAGGTTTTAAAAAGTATTCTGAATTGATTTCATGCCTTTTAGTGGCTGAACAACATAACAAGTTTTTGATGAAAAACCATGGAATTCGTTCCTGAAGTGAATGATGCAGTAGACAACAAATATGGAAATAAAAAATATAGAGGTTACGATCATGATCGTGGACGTAGTTGGGGGCGTGGTCGAGGAGATACTAGTAACCGTTATCATGGTATTCATAATAATGGTATTTCTAACCACCAAAAAAAAGAATAGCAACAAAGGACAAGAAAGAGGCGGTCAAAATAATCATTTAAAGGTTATTGAGAATTTATGTTACTGATGTGGTATGAGGGGTCATTGGGCACGTGCCTATCGTATGCCTGAACATTTAGTGAAACTTTATCAGGCATCCATTAAAGGGAAGAAAAATAATATTGAGAGAAATTTTATATCCCAAAATGATGAAATGAAGGCAAAAGAAGAGGGTGACGTAATTCATGGCCTTAATGATATAACTCACATTGATGTGACAGATTTCTTTGAGAATCAATAGAAAAGTTAGTGTTATTTTAGCATTTTAAGTTACTTTTTAAGTATGTTTCATTTTCTTGCATAAAGAATAAAGTTGGTGTTATTTAGGCATTTTTTATGTTATTTTATGTTTATTTTCTTGCAAGTTATACATATTCAATAAATATTTGCAATGTTTCTAATGTTATTATTTTATTTATTTTTATGAAGAATATGAATGATCAATAAAACTTTGTTGGACCCAAAATCAATGGTGTAACAACCCTCACCCATATCCAACGCCAGGACAGGGCCCGAGGCGTTACCGGACTTAAACATTCACAAACATACAAAATCGAGTTACCAAATTTCGCCCAAAATTAAAACTTTTCAAACACATGCATATCGTCCCTTATACAGGCCTTCGAGGCCTAAAACATACATCAGGGCGGTTCAGGACAAAACCTAAAACATTCAATAAACTTTGGGCAACTTAATAATTTTTCTTGCTTTGGAGAGTCACATGCCAGTGTGGGTGGGGCCGTGTGCTCACACACGTCCGTGTGGCTTGGGACACGTCCGTCTCCTCAGCCTGTGTAACTCTCTGTTTATAACGTCAACAAAATAATTTATACCACACGGCCAGGCCACACGCCTATGTACTAGGCCGTGTCCTCCACACGATTGAGACACATGGCCGTGGCTCTACCCGTGTAGCTAGCACTTAGGCTATTTTCCAAGCCTCATACAAATCAATGTGAACAAGAAGTTCAAAGGATCATACATTTTTAAAACATTGCCAATCAACTACCAGATTCATTTAATAACCTAAAAAGAATTACAAAATCTCCTTTACCAGTTGAAAATGCTCCAATACGAATTGATATCCCAATATGGCAAATTGTTAGTGCAAAAGAAAGTAATACATGCCTGAAGCGTGGAAGACTGGTTGGTTCCAAAAATAAAAATCCTCGTAAAAGGAAATGAGAAAATACTCAAGATGGTTATATTACGGAGACAAGTTCCCAAGAAAAGGCCAAAGATATAACCAATCATAATAATAAAACCCTAGAAGGGATTTAGGTATGTAATAGCCCGTTTTTGGTAAAATCGTTTTGGGACCACAAATTCGATTTCGGAAGAAAAATTTATTTTATATTATTTTATGGTCTATAGTATGATAGTAATGTCGTATAAAAATTTCGTAAAGAAATTTTACCAATTAAAATTTTTATTTGATAAAGGACCAAATTGCACAAAGTGTAAAAGTTGAGTTCTAATAGCTAAAAGGATTAAATAGCTATGGAATTAAAAATTTGAGGTCCTTATATGGCAAATAGACCGTTAAAAATGCTTAGTGGTTAAGGATGATGATTCATCCACGGAAAATAAAATAAAGAAAAAGATGAAATTGGAAAGTGAAATAATAAAAGATGATAAATGATAAAAAAAAAATAAAAATATCATCATTTATATCATCTTTCCCAAATTAAAAGCATCCAAACCCTAGCCATGGAAACCTAAGCTCAAACCAACTTATTTTGCTTGATTAGATTCGGATAGACCAAATTCGGAGTTAGAACGAGGAAAAGAGAAAATGTCAGATTAGTAGATTTTACGTACACGAACATTTTTCGAGGTAAGTTCGTGTAACTAAATTGTGTATATTTATATGCTTAAATTAAATGTTGCGTATGTGAATTGTATAAATGCCAAATATATGAAATTGGTTACATATCCGACAAAGCTCGATAAATATTAAATCTTGTTTGAATAATGGAATTCGATGGATTTAGGATTTCCCGATTGGTTGTGGTCCTGCATCTGTTGCAAACATACCACAGCTCCTATGAGCATCCCGTTATAAGCCTTCTCGAGCTTTCTGTTATATGGTTCATGCGAGCATCCTAATCAGTAGTGATTTTGCATGTGTTGCAGACATACCATAGCTCCTACGAGCATCCCGTTATAAGCCCTCTCGAGCTTCCCGTTATATGGTTCCTGTGAGCAT
Source organism: Gossypium anomalum (assembly GCA_025698475.1). Classification (NCBI taxonomy): domain Eukaryota; kingdom Viridiplantae; phylum Streptophyta; class Magnoliopsida; order Malvales; family Malvaceae; genus Gossypium; species Gossypium anomalum. Next base: position 67,095,354 of record CM046963.1, read on the forward strand.
CCTGATCAGTAGTGATCTTGCATGTGTTGAAGACTACCGCAGCTCTTTATGAGCGTCCTGTTATATGATCAGTTGTGATCTTGCATATATTGCAGACACAAACGTAACTCTTTGTGAGTGTCCTAATATGGCTCGCTTGAACTCCCCGATATATGGCTATCCAGAGCTCCTGATTCAAGGCTCTTCGTGAGTTTCCTGATTAAAAGTTCTTTATGAACTTTCTGATTATGAATGTTATGAGCTTCCTTTTATATAGCCCGGATAAGCTTCTTGATAGGCTCTATGTGAGCTTCTCAATTAATGGTCCTTTGTAAGCTTCTTGTTATATGGCTTGAGAGAGGATATCCCGATTATGTGATTTAAAGAGTACTCCTGAATATGAATTGGCAAATTTCTGATTTGTACACTTCAAGTGTACTACCTGTGTATCCATCGATGTTTTCAATGATTCAATGGGCAAAATTTGACATGAGAAAATATGAACATGAAATGAATTAATACATGTATCTACCTAAAATACTTGAAAATGATGATACATGATATATGGAAATACGAGATGATAATATATGAACATGGAATTTGTTGGATGAATATGTTCATCCATGATTATAGATTTGTACACCTTTAGTGTATTACCCGTGTGACACTGACATTTCAAATTATTTAATGGGCAAAGTTCTGACATGAAATAATCTGAACACGAGACAAATTATTATGAAAATGTACTTGAAATACAAGGATATGATTTGTATATGTTATATGAATACATGATGTGAAAAGTATATATACATGGAAATCTAATTATTGTTGAGCCCATACATGTTTCTTGGTATTTATATGAAATATATGACTAACAAGGGTGATGAGGATATGTGTTAGGGCTTGTGATCAAGTTGATTGAATGTGCCTTGTATGTTTATATTGAATTTAAATGAGTGGTAAGTTAATTACCATGTTATACGAATTTACCATGCGTTTTATACTTACTCTGTTTTATTTTCTCCTATTCTATAGTAATTCGGAGGCTCGTTGGATTGGAAGCTTGGCAGAGATTACTCACACTATCCATCACTCCATTTCAGTATATATATATATATATATATATATATATATGGTAAATCAATTATGGTTATAATGGCATGTATAGGTTAATTGGCCAATATCGGCACATAAATACTTTAATTGTAACTAACCATTGGAATGGCTTGTGATGGATATGTTTGGTATGTATTTGAAATGGTTGATTGATAGAAATTTTATTGGCGTATTAATGATTGAATTAAGTTAGCATATTTGATAATATATGCATATATGTGAACTTAGTAATTTAAGTAAGAGTGTAAACATGATTATATGAGGTATTATATCATGTCAAGGATTTGATTTTATGTTGGGTTAAATGACCTATAATAGCTTGTGAATGTGTTAAAGTGTTGGTGTATGAAGATGACAAAATGGGGTGAGAAATATGGCTTGGAAAATAGCCTATTTTCGTCCACACGGGCGTGTGTCTTAGCCGTGTGTAACACACGGCCTAGCACACAGGCATGTGGCTTGGCCGTGTGACCCAAGTTAGAGAGTTACATGGCCTGAGACACGGGAGCGTCCCTTGGTCGTGTGAACCACACGCGCGTGACTCCTGCACCTATGAAAAATTTTGAGATTTTTTGAAAAATTCCCTGAGTACCCGGTTTAGTCCCGACTTGTTTCTAATGCATGTTTTGGACCTCGAGGGTTCATATAAGGGGCTTTATATTTGATTTTTGACATGAATACTGTATAAAATGAAATATCTATTTACTTGATCTGTATATTTTGGTAATGCTTCGTAACCCTATTCCGGTGGCTGATACAGGTTAGGGGTGTTACAAGGTACCTGAAAATGATTATAATGAAGAGATCTCGATAAGTTATGTTACTTCGAAGAAAAGATGGAACCAGAAAAATATAGTTGTCAACAACAATTTTGCATATAATGTTGCTATTGAAGTAGTAAAAGAAAATGACGATCCTGAGTCTAAATCTATTGAGGAATGTAGAAATAGAAAAGATTGGTCAAAATGGAAAGATGCAATTCAAGCATAATTGAATTTACTTTCTAAATGTTAGGTTTTTGGACCTACAGTCCAAACACCTAAGAGATATTGGTTTATCTTTTTCAACAGTTCATTTGCATCATCCCCGACACTAGCATCACCTAAATTTCTCAACATACTTCTCATGATTTGTTCTTCATGAAATGTCCGAGAGACTGAAACCCACATTCTCCTATCGAAGTGATTATCTATTTCTTTTTCATTGAACACTTTCTGAGCAATTGTGGTCTTGCCCAATCCACCCATTCCAACAACTCCAATTGCTAGTATTTCCTGCTTCCCTTCACGATCCGCTTCAAATAACCAGTCTTTAATCTTCTTAGTATCGCCTTCTAGTCCAACAACCATAGTGTGATCATACACTTGAGAGCTCCATCCGGGCATTTGGTCCTTTCCATTTATGGCATTTGGTTGGAACAAAAAGGCCCCCCCAAGGAGTGATTGGATGTTCTGTTTAATCTGGGTAATTTCCCCAATAATTTCCTTGATACGCTTCCCATTTTGATGCTTGAAATGAAGGATTGGTAGAGAGATACAAGTTAAGCGACCATTGGAGAATAAGGCATCATCCCTTGACTGAAGTTGGCAATCCGCTAGTATATCTTCAGCTTCATAAATCAACTCTCAGAAGCCAAGACCTTGTTTATAGTATCGTTCTTCCTCTTCAACCTATCTCAAGTCCTTGAGGAAACATTGCATCAATTGAAGCTCGGTTTGTAGCTTTTCAAACTGTTCCCTAAACTTAGTCACATAGAGGCCTTCCTCTGCAAGAGTGTTTAAAAGCTTCTCCAAACAACACACTGACAATTGCATCCGCCATGCTTTTTGGGTTTGCCTTACAAAAAAGAGAAAACTAGAAAGAACAAGATTAAATAAATTTTGGAGCTCTGGGTACTCAAAATCTAATCTGTTCAAGGCTTCCAAATGATAATTTAACAAATCTTTTTACTAAGGCATTGCCAACTTCAACATTTGAAAGACTACTACATAATATTGGAATACGTTGGTTCAAAGATGTAATGTAATGTTGCCATTACAGGTGGTCTAAAAACAAGTTGTACTCTTTTCCTTTAACCAAGATTTTATTCCATTGGATTTTCCTGGTAAAGGTTTTTTACAAGGCAGCTTGTAATAGAAAATTGTGTACTATTTTTCCTTCATTAGATTTTTTTTTATCCCACAGGGTTTTTCCTAATAAGGTTTTAACGAGGCATATTATCTACCAATGGGCATCCAAGGGGGAGTGTTATGAGTATCTTATTAAGTGAATGTCCATCAAGATCAAGATAAGTTTTGATTCAAGATAAGTTTTGATCTACTTTAAATTTTAATAGTTATTAAAATTAGATATTTACTTCATTTTTACTTCTTATGCCTAATAAATAGAGACTTTGAAGAAGCATTATAATCATCCCATTGATCAATAAAATACATTCTCTATTGATTCCCATATTTTCTTTGTTTTTTATTTTCTCTACCTCTCTTTATTTTATAACAAATTTAAATATATCTGTAACATTTTTATTTTTAGCTATAGTTTTAGGAAGTTGGATTTTTTATTTTTTTAAATATATTTATATTTTAATTATTTTTAGGAAGTTAATTTTTTTAATTTGTGTTAATTTTTTTAATTTGTCTTTAATTTATTTCATTTTTTTGTAATACAATTAAATAATTTAATATCCACTTATGAAAATAAACTATTATAAAATTGAAAATAATCTCATCTAAGTTGATTTTGAACAATATTCAAAAGTTTTATTTGGTTATATTTAATAATATTTTAGCTATTATTAAAATTATTTATTACTAGTGTACACATGCAAATTAAATTAAATTCTCAAAACATTTTTAATTTTTAGAATTTAATCTTTTTACATAATTTTTGAATATAGAGTTGTTGTTATTTTTTTACCATTATTCAAATTCATAATAAGTGTTGAGTAATTTATCTTGGACTTTCATTATAATTCAAACTATTCAATTAATTAATAAGCAATATCGTATTATTTTAAATTATTTATTATTTAAACTAAAATTAATTCTATTATTAGAGAATAAAAAATAAGAAAGAGACATACACAAATAGGTTACAATAAGGACACATGTGAATAATTTATTTTATAAGTGAAAATAAAAGTATTATCTAATTACAATATTAATTGATAGCTAAATCATATCAAGTAATATTGTAAATATAACAAAACTATACATTTGAGTTGAACGATAACAGATAAAATCATATCAATTATATATTCTTTTTATATAATAGAGTATTATTATAATATTAATTAATTATTAATAACAACTAAAAATAATATTGTCGAAACCATTTTTTTAAAACTGGAATCGACTTTGTTTGAAAGCGAAGATTAAAATGGGAATCGCCACCGATTTTTATTAGGTGTGATCAGATCACCTTTGCTTTAATAAAACATTTTAGTTTATTAAAACGGTGTTTTTAGTCTACGAAACTTGAGAGAACAGGTTAGAGAGTCAATTACGTGCGAAGAAGGGTTAGCACCCTCGTCAAGCCCAAAATTGGTACCGAATTAATTAGTTAGTGTCTTGATATCGAAAGCTGAAAATCGGGAACGGATTTAAAATACGATTCTTTTTTTATTAACGTCGATTTTAAAAGCGCTTGAATTAGATGTTGCTAAAGATTTTCTCGTCTTGAGATATCGGAGTATCACATCACGTAAGTTAAGACACGATAACATGAACTCCCGAGCGCAAGTTTATCTTTTAACTTTAATTGAAATTTCATGTGTTTTGAAACTTAAAAGGATATTTGGACATTTAGGATCAACGAGAAAACTGAAACCCCGTAAGTTAGGGCACAATTCCTCGATGTTCCAAAATGTGAAACATTGCCTTATTTTGAAATTTTTGTTTTTGAATAATAGCGATTATAAAACCGAAACAATGTGCATCTATTTATTTGGAGAAAAATAAAGCGATCTATATTGGACAAAATGTTGGGGCTTAATTCACGATACGATGACATAAAAATATAGTAATGAGCATGAGACAAATTTACATGGATAACATCACATAAATGTACGAAAATAATATGAAAATACAAGTGAACAAATTATGGTACACACAATGACAATAATCACTCAACATACATTATTTTAACACTAACATTAGTAATCAAGGAACAACAAAAAAATAACATATATAACAATCTAAAAAATAAATAGTATAAAGCAAATCAAAATGAATAAAACGTAAAAACTATTTAAAATGATAATAAATAAGTTTAAAAATAAATAAAGTGAAAAATGAATTTTTAAAATCAATAATATATAAAACAATTTAAGAAAAGATGATATATATATATATATGTATATATATAAATTTTAGAACAAACAATGTACATATATATATATAAAAGCATAAAATAGGTAATATGGAAAAAATCATATAATGAATAATAAATAGAATATTTTAAAATAAATAAATAGAGTTTAAAAAGGTATATAAAACAATTTAAAATAATGAAATAGTTTTAATTAAATAATACCTAAAATAATTTTAAAATAAAAAGGTAATTTAAAGTAACGAATGTAAAACAGTTTATAAAAAGAGAAATTAAAATAGATAATATATGTATATGTTTAAAATAATTAATATGTGAAAACAAATTTAAAATAACTAATGCAAAAGACTTAAATAAAAATATAAAATGACTTAAAATAATATACAATAAAGCAGTTTGGAATGAATACTATATATAAAAAATATTTAAAGTACATAAAATAGCTTAAAATAAATAATATATTAAAATATTAAAATGAATAAATAAACAACAAATTAAAAAAAAAGTTAAAGTCCAACAGATTAGGGACCAAATCAGAAATAAAATGAAATTAAAAGTAAAACCATAATAAAACAAACGAATTAAATAATAAAATAAAACGAAGGACTAAAATCAAATGCGCAGAAATACTCAGGGACTAAATAAGAAATTTAACCCCTTTTCCAGGACACATATCTTTTTCAAAGTGTCAGTGGGTTAGGGACCTTATTGAAAATTAAATAAAATTAATAGGTAAAATGTATAAAAAACGAAAATAGCAAAAATGACCTAATTGAAAAGTGCCATAAAAGCGGGGGGATCAGGGTCGCAAATAACCCAATATTTGGAAACATGCGCATCCCCCCTGGGTACTGGTCGGGTCGCGGTTTTGAGGCCCTATTCGGCGCCGTTTTAGATGATGTAAAACCAAAAATTTTCTTCTTTTTCATTCTGCCTTTTTCTCTTTTAATTTCCAAGAAAAAAAACCACAAAACTCCTTCTCCCCCTTTTGCCTCTCCAACGATCGGGTTTCTAGGAGACTTACCCTACCGTCGCCGTGGCCAGTGGCCAGCGTTGCGAGAAATGGGCTCGTTTAGCCCCATTTTGCAGCGCCTCCGAATCCCACACTACCAACACCCAAAGACGCCGAAGGGAGGACACTCACAACCCCCTTTTGGGCCCGACCTCAGCGACGGAGAGGGGCTCTCCCATGTCACGGCCGTGGGGAATTTCAGGTAAGCTTCCCTTTTTCGTTCTTTTATTTAAAATCGATTTATAAATAAAAATAAAAAATAAGGAAAATAAAAAAAGAAAATCGTAAAGAACATGAGAAATGGAAATCAAGATTAACCTTCTTTTTTTTCTGTTTTTTTCTTTTTGATTCCTTAATATTGGTAAAAAAAATTACAGAGAGATCGAAATGGCTCTTATAGCCGAAATCAAAACCCTTTTGTTTCTGTTTTTTTTTTTTTTTGGTTTTTTGCTATTTACTTCACTGTTGCTTTGTATTAATTTCTCTCTGCAGGTGTCAGAGGCGTCGAGGAGATGGCGTGCGGTGCGACGAAACGGCGCGCATAGTGGCCCTACTGGTGAGGAGCGGCTGTTGAAAACTTGGTAGCTAGGGTTGCTGCTTGCTGAAAACTTTGATAGCTAGTGGGCTAGGGTTTAGTTTATTTTGGGCTTTGTAATTGGGCTGTAATTAGGTTTGAATTTGGGTCTGAAATGGGTTTTATATTATTGGGTCATATGTTGTAAATGGACTTAAAAAATTGGACCTTTTAATTGTTTATTTGGGTTTTATTTTTTTGTTTTATTGGCCTAGACCAAAATTGGTTATTACAAATATCAGCTAACGTAATAAATATAAAAAATTAGATTAAATATAAATTACTACTTACCATTAAATGCAATATCTTATTATGAAATAATGAAATATTTTAATTATTCTTAACATGTAATATTTTAAAATGGTTAACATGTAAATATACTTGCAAAGTACGTGAGTTAAATATAAAAGCACGAGTAACAAGATTATCCTTTATTTTTATCGTATTATTAAATTCACATTTAAAAATAATTATAATATCTAATTTTATAATTATAAATTAAAAAAGTTGAAATAAAATAGAAATTGTGATAATCATACGTTTAAAAATAATTATATTTTAATAGAAGTTGTGATAATTACACCTTTAAAATAATTAGAATTTAGATTATAATTATTAGTTAAAAAAGTTGTGCTAATTTTAAAATAAAATTATTACTTGAATAGAACTCTAAGCATAAAATATAAGAAAAAAATTGTGATAATTAAAATTATAATTTACAACTATTAGTTTAAAAATTTTTGACATAAATAAAAATTATGTTAATTTTATTGATGTAAAATAGAGTTATTACTTGAATAGAATTTTAATTATCACTTGATTAGTATTAGATTTAATTCTATTAATTAGTTAATATTTTGAATAATGTTACTTTGTATTAATTATATAAAGTAAAATTATATTGTCAAAGTTGACTATGTTAAAAAAATTAATTATTATTTAAAATTTTCCTATTATAATATTTTAATTGATAAGTTAATATACTCCAATTATATTTAATAATTCAAATAAGTAATATTATTTTACACTAATTACTACAATTAAAAATATAATAATTAAATATTAAATGTGTAAAATCACTGCAACATATGTAACATTAGACGATAGTACCATTAAAAATCCTAGTTGATATACATATGAAATGACATGCGTATAAATTTAACTAGTTGGTCCTAAAATTTTCTTTTTTACAAAAAAAAAAATTATTTCTAATTTATTAAAAAAATGAGTTATTTAAATTAATTCTCTTTTTAAATAACCATATAGGCAATCTTTCATCACTGTCTAATGGTTTCGCTTGTTGGTAAGGACGTCAGTGGAGTGGGTTCTACGGGGCCTCGCCCCACTTTGCACCCAATTGGATCGGGATGGGTACAAGTTTTGCAGGTGAGGGGCGGGGATGGGGACAAAAATTAGACTTGCCGTGGGTGGTGGTGTAGGCGTGGGTATGACTTTGTACCCGTCCCATCCCCGCCCGCCCCGCATGATATAATAAGTATATTTAAAAAATAAAATTTTAATTTTGATAACAATACTCAACTCACGTTCACTACTATTTTTTTTAGAAAAATGTAACACCCCAAACCCGGCCTAAACGTTATGGCCGAATCTGGCGATGTCACAAGGAATGGGATCTGAAATCAAATTTATCAAGTTAAAACAGTTTCCATTTATTATCTTCTATTTATCTCTCATCAATTTCAAGATCATTCTCTCATTAATATGATTCGTTTAAAAACACATTCTATAGCGGAAGCTTTTAAAATCGTGAAATTTAAATAAAATCATTCGCGTTTGGGAAAACATTGTTTTTAATTAAACTGAGTTTTCATTGTGTTTTGCAGTTTAAAAGTCCATATAGACAGTTAAAATCCAAAGTAAAGGCAAACAGTCCAAAAGCCCAAATTACATCAAAGATACCCCAAAATAATAGGAATTAAAAACCTTAAATGGAATTAAATCAGTTCAATAATCATGTGGTTACCGTTGAGTCCTCCGCCACATTGATTTGTCTAGGTCTAGGGGTTACCTGTACAGATAAACAAAAAGGGTTGAGTTTACGTAAACTCAGTGTGTAATCCCCATAGAAAACATGCATACAGTCAAACAACAGTTATCAGTCAAATGCAGTCAAATTCAACCCTAGGAAACGTTTTAGCTAAATGGGCCTACACGCCCATGTGGGCTCACACGCCCATGTGGTTTGCTCCTGTGGGCCCACACGCCCAATTTGGCCTTGGCCCATGTGGGTCACATGGCCTGGCCCAAATTTCACAAGCCCATGTGGGCTCACACGCCCGTGTGGCCCACATGCCCAGTTTGGTTTAAACCGTGTGGCCTACATGGCCACACCTCGGTCATCACATGGCTACCACACGGCCGTGTGGCATCGATAGTATGGTTTTCGACTTTTGCCAAAAACTCATTTTCTTGCGGTTCGGGTACACACTTGGTATGTTTTCGCAGCTAATGCAATCCCGAGACCACTAGAACCTATAACTATAGTACCCAATATCGGTTTAGCAATTGATTACGAATTTCGACAAATAACAAACTTATAGAGACTCAACTTACCACCAACGAGAAACCACCTTTAACACCGCTAAAACAATAAGGAATGAAATTCACTGCTCAAGGCCCTCTCCTACTCCAGCAACTGTAGAAAAAGGAAAATCAAATCCTTGTTTACTTGCTATTCGATTTCGACGAAAAAGGAAAGGACTTACCAATGAGATTAGTAGGAAAATTGCGCCAAAAGGTAAACGAATTGAAACTAAAAAGAAAAAAGGGAAAGAAAAAAAATCAAAAGAAAAAGGATGGGGAAGATAGGAGCACAGAAATGTAAAAAAGAAAAAGTATTTTGGGAAAACAAAAAAATAAAAATAATCTTTGTTATCCCCTAACTCCCCACTACTCAGGTTTTTTGATAAAACTGAAACTCTATAAGCCAACGGAGCAAAAATATTAACAATCTCGCTCATGCAAGGGTTCAAACATAAGACCTCCAGCAAACCTACACTCCACCTAACCAACAGACCAGCAAACCCATTCTGATATGTTCCTACAAATAAATATATATAAGCCCACACTCCAAACGCAAGGCTTAGATCAGAAAAATATCAATATTTGCCAAAGGCAGGGCTTGAACTTGGGACCTCTCACACACACCCAGAACAATTAACCACTGAAGCAGATACACAATTGTGTCACATTCTAACAGAAACAAAAATAAGAATTTTGGGGCGTTACAACTCTACCCCCTAAAAGAAAATTTTGGCCTCGAAATTTACCTAATCAGAACAGATAAGGATATTACTGACGCATCGCATCCTCAGGCTCCCACGTGGCCTCCCCAGTGCTATGATTCCGCCACAGCACCTTCACTAATGGGATAGACTTCTTCTGAAGAATCTTTACGTCGCGATCCAGAATCTGAACCGGCTCCTCCTCGAAGGTCAAATCTGGCCTAATCTCAATCTCCTCAATAGGAACAATATGAGTAAGATCAGAGCGGTAATGCCCCAACATCGAGACGTAGAATACGTCATGAATACGGTCTAGCTCTGGGGGTAACTCTAACTGATAAGCGATCGATCTCACTCGCTTTAGAATTCAGTAAGGCCCAATAAACCTAGGGCTCAACTTGCCCTTGCGACCGAGCCTCAAAACCTTCTTCCATGGAGAAACCTTAAAAAACACGAAGTCTCCCACCGAATACTCAACCTCACGCCTCTTCAGATCTATATACGATTTTTTTCTGTTAGAATCCTCCTTCAGACGATCCCAAATCAGTCAAACCTTATCCTCAGTCTCAGAAACCAACTCAGGACCCAAAACTCGCCATTCGCCCAACTCAGTCCAACACAAAGGAGTATGACACTTACGACCATACAGAGCCTCGTAAGGTGCTATCTGAATACAGCGGAGATGGCTAAAATTGCTAAAAGATTACGAGCCAGTGATAGACTATCATCCGGGAAATGAAAATATTGTTGCTGATGCATTAAGCTGAAAATCTTTATTTGCTCTACGTGCAATGAACACTCAAACAGTTTTGTGTAATGATGGTTCGATAATAACTGAGTTGAAAGCAAGATCGTTATTTATACAGCAGATTTACAAAGCTCATAAAGTTGATAATGAAACGTTAGCAAAACGAGCTCAATGTGATTCAAACCTTGATTCAGAGTTTCAAGTTGATTCCAATGATTGTTTAAGATTCAGAGCCGAATATGTGTTTCGAGAAATTCAGAGTTGATTTAGATGATTTTGAATGAAGCACATAGTAGTCGTTTATCTATTCATCCGGGAAGCACGAAAATGTATGATGATTTGAAACAGCTCTATTGGTGGCATGGCATGAAACAGGATATCTCAGAGTTTGTTTCTAAATATTTGATTTGTCAGCAAGTTAAAGCTAAGCATCAGGTACCGTCTGGTTTATTGCAGCCGATTATGATTCCTGAGTGGAAATGGGATAGAGTGACTATAGCTTTTGTTTCGAGTTTGCCCCTATCTCTGAGTAAGAAAGATGCAATCTGGGTTGTTGTTGACAGGTTGACAAAATCGACATATTTCATTCTGATACAAACAGATTATTCGCTTGAAAAGTTAGCTGAGTTGTATATCTCTGAGATTGTGAGATTACACTGAGTACCTGTTTCTATTATTTTGGATAAAGATCTGAAGTTCACATTGAGGTTTTAGAAGAAACTACAATATGCACTAGGTACAAAGCTACACTTTAGTACTGCTTTTCATTCGCAAACAGATGGTCAATCCGAACGGATTATTCAAATATTCGAGGATATGTTGAAATGTTGCATTCTTGAGTTTGAAGGTACATGGGAATGATACTTGCCATTGATTGAATTTGCGTATAATAATAACTTTCAATCGAGTATTAAAATGGCACTGTAAGAAGCTCTATACGGTCGTAAGTATAGAACACCGTTGTATTGGACTGAACTTAGTGAGAATATGATTTTTGGGGTCGATTTGATTAAAGAGACAAAACAGAAAGTGAAAGTAATTCGTGATAGCCTGAAAGCAGCGTCAAATAGACAGAAATCATACGCAAACTTGAAACGGAAAGGTATTGAGTTTCAGATCGGGGATAAAATAATTTTGAAAGTATCTCCGTGGAAGAAAATACTTCGATTTGGTCGTAAAAGCAAATTAAGTCCGAGATTCATCGGGCCGTATGAAATTATTGAGCGAATTAGACCAGTTGCTTATCGACTAGCATTACCATCTAAGTTAGCAAAGATTCACAATGTATTTCATGTATCGATGCTTCAAAAATATCGATCTGATCCTTCGCATGTTATTTCTATGATAGAAGTTGAAATTTAGTCAGATTTGTCGTATAGTGAAGAACCGATCCGAATTCTAGCTCGTGAGATCAAAGAGCTGAAAAATAAAAGAATAACGTTAGTGAAAGTATTATGGCATTGACACGGGGTTGAATAAGCTACGTGGGAACCCAAAGATGCTATGAGAAAGCAATATCCAAACCTATTCACTGGTGAGATTTTCGGGGACGAAAATCCCTAAGAGGTGAGAGTTGTAACAACCTGGTTTTAACTAAATTGGAAAAGTAGTTTTGGAACCACAAATCTGAAGTCGTAAAGTTATTTTAATATCATTTTTGGTGTTTACAGTATGTGATTATATATGTGTGAAAGTTTCGTGTGATAATTTTATCGTTTAAGTGGTTAATTTGAAAAAAAGAACTAAATCATGTAAAATGCAAAAGTTGCGTACCATTAGTTAAAGGTGTCAATTGGGCTTGGATTTTAAATATGGTGGCCTTAAATGGTAATTAGGCCATTTTAAATGATAGTGGACTATTATGGACAACCATGATATGTTTTTAATGTTTATTCATTAAGGGTAAATAAGTAACTTTGTAAATAAGTTAAATTAAATAAAACAAAGTTAAAAATTAAGCTTCATTTTATTCATATTTGGCCGAATATGGTGGAAGAAGAAAACATAAAGCTCATTTTAGGGTTCAATCAATTGGGAGCTTAATTGGTAAGTGTTTTGAGCTCGAATTTTAATGATTTTTACATTTTTGTGATCGTTGGTTTGAGTACTAGCTAGCCCATACCCTAATTTCTAAAATTGATGATAATTTTATGAAGTGCCATTGTTGAATCTATGAGCTTTGTGATAGTTGATGATGACAAATAGTTATTTGTTGATAGATTATCAAGTTTTATTAAGTGATTTTTGACAAAAATGTCAAATAGAGATTTATTTGTGAAAAGATGAAAATGTGGGGTCAAAAGTGTGAATAAATGATAAATATGGGCTGATATGAGCACTAGAAAAATTCGGCTAGCATGTATTTGAAAGAAATTGAGAAATTTTGTATATTTGTAAAATAAGGACTAAATTGTAAGAAATGTGAAAGTTTAGGGCTAAAGTGTAAAAATGCCTAAATATGTGTTTGTGGACTAAATTGAATATGTTTATAAATAAAAGATTTAATTTTGAATGTATATTGTAATAACCTAAATTCGCCCGGCCCATAAAATACATAAATATAAAAACAAAAAAACAAAAAATAATAAAAGTCCTTTTACAAAGTCCAAATTGATAGCCTATATACATACCCAATTTGAGCACTATCTATGGCCCATTTACAAGAGACACCGGTAGCCCACATACACTTAAAACCCTTAGCCCGAATACCCAAATTAGACCCAAATTGGTGAGGCCCAAGATGGCCCAATGCCTAAACAGAATCAGGAAACCCTAGGGTTTCTAGAAGCTTTGCGCCGCAAGCACCGGGACCTTTCGTCTTACGCCGTTCCAGTGGATTTTCATCGGCACCATGACTCCAGCCCCGTATCGCGCCGTAATCGATGCACGGATCAACACCAACGCACTCACCGCTGTGATATCCTCGTTGGTACCTGCAAAAAGGAAAGAATCACAACAGCAAAAGAAACAAACATGGAAAGAAATCAAAGAATTCTTTCCCAAAATGTAACAGAGGGTTATAAAAACCCCCTTTTTCTAATTTGTAAGGATTGGTTTTTTGATATATACACATTACAATAAAAAGACAAAACAGTTGACAGACAGAGGTGATTATTCTACTTTTCTTTTTTTTTTCTTCTCTATAAATATATACAAGTATTGAAAATAAAAGAAAGGAACTTACCTTTTCGGAAAATCGAAGCTTTCCAGCTTCCGGCCGCCGTAAGAGGCGGTGTTGACGATGGCACGTAGGCGCGTGTAAGCCCCTGAACGGAGGCTCGACAGAACTCCGAGGGTGGTTCTCAACCCTCTTCAAAGGATTCTTTTGTTTTTTTTTTTAAATCCGGTTTATAAATGAAATTTTAGGTTAAAATTTGGCTTATATAGCCTTATGAAAATGATGTCGTTTTGCTTAAAACAATAAGCTTCAAAACGGCGTTGTTTCAAGGCTGAGGATCCGCGTGTTGACCCGTGACCCGGGGAGGATCCGCGTGTTTTTGGGAAATGGGCAAATTGCTGTTTGAGCCCTTCTATATTTTTTCCATTTTTTAATTTCGTTTAATTTTATATTTCAATTTGGCCCCAACCTCTTTATTTTTGTTTCAATTTAGTCCCATCTACCTGTATAAGGCTTGTTTTGCGAACGACACCGTTTCGGGATTAGGGTAAATTGCTCAGTGAGTCCTTCAGAGTTTTGTGCGCGTTCCAATTAGGTCTAAACATTTTTTTTGTTATTTTAAAATTAGCCCTAGAACTTTAGTTTTATTTAATTTTAATCCTTTTAAATATTTTTGTATAATTTATTTATTAAATACTTTATATATTATTTATTTTACTATATTTATATGTAAATTATTACATATTATATTATTTTTATTATTTATTATATTATTTACATATCATTTTATTATAAACTATTTATTATTAAAAAATTTGTAAATTATTATTGAAAATTACATCTTTATATATCATTATTTAGAGTTTAGTATGTAATATTTTAAAATTTAATGTGAAATTTTGTTCCTATTTAACATTTTAATATCTTTTATAAACATATTAAGTTATTAAATCATACAATATATTTACATATATTAACTATTATTTTTTTCCCTTTATTATTTATATATATCACTTTAAATATTTTACCACATTTATTCTTTTCAAATTTGTATTTAGATTTTTTTTAAATTTGTTTGTTTATTTTAGTATCCTGTTCGTATTTATTTAATATTGTTTTAATATAATAACCTTATCTAGTAAATTATTTGTTTTTTTATATTATTTATTGTTTTTATACATTTGCATGAAAATTGATCATTTATGTTGTTATTCCAAGTTGTATTGACATGAAATATGATTGCACATATATATTATGTAATTTGTATTGTTCCATTCATTATTCGTTACGTTGTATTTTGTATGGAATGATAATGTATGTATATTTACATTATTTACAATTAGATATGCATGAAATGATAATGCATATTGTGTGATTTATGTCATTATTTATTTTTTTATATACTACATTTACATGAAATGTTAAGTTTATTTAATATTAATCTTTTGTAATACGTTAAATATATCACTGCTTTAAAAATTATCTCATTCAATCCAAAGGAATTTTAAAATAAGGCAATATTTTTGAGATTTAGGGATTCGGGAAATAGTGCCCTAACATGCTGGGTTGCGATTTCCCGTTTATCTCAATGTCTAGAAATATCCTTCTAAATAAATTTTGTAAATCACAAGATGATTTCAGTTACGAAAGTTTAAGAATATCATGTCCAATCATGCTGGATGTGATGTTCGTACTCTTTTGAGGCAAAAGAACCTTGATTTTCAACTCAAAATATTACGGTTTAAAAAAGGAGATCTTATTTCTGAATTCCTTTAAACATTTGACATTAAGACAAAGCTATTCAATTTGGTACCAATTTTGGGCGTTGCGAGGGTGCTAATCCTTCCTCGTACGTAATCGACTCCCGAACCTATTTTCTCATATTTTCGTAAACCAAAATATTTTTTAAGGTGATCCAATCACACCTAAAAAGATTGGTGGTGACTCCCGTTTTCAAAAATCTCACTTTTAAAAGGAGGTTTCGACATATATAAATCAAGAACGAAAGAAAGCAAATTTAGATCGGGGAATATAGAAAGTTGACGAATAGTCGATCCAGTCTGTTTATTCCGAACACGAGGTAAGTTCATATGCAAATAAATGTATTTAAATTGAATTATATGTGTTTACTTGCCATTAAGTTGTTATGAATGTTGAACGAGTAATTACGAGTAAAAATCAGCGAAGTTACGACATCCGAAAGTCCCGTACGAACCTTAGGAATAGTATAGGATACAAATGTCATGACATTAGGTTATCGAGATGTGATTACATGTAAGACCATGTCTGGGACATTGGCATTGTATTACATTGGCATTGTATTGAGATTACATGTAAGACCATGTCTAGTACATTAACATCATTAATCGATTTCGTGTAAGACTCTATCTAGGACAGTGGCATCGATATGTGATAACATGTAAGACCATATCTGAGATATGGCATTGTTCGAGCTTGTGATTCCTAAGTAGCCTTAACGGTTTCAAATGGTTCAACAGGCAAAGTCAAGTTGAGAAAGAATATGTGAATGAGCTAAGTAACTTAGGTACGTACGAGATTCATATGAGCATTGAGAAGTGAAGTAAATAATGAATTTGATTATGATATTGAATAAGTGTTCAATGAGAAAGGTTTGTGAACTTGTGTGTGATTAGTTATGTTTATCATAACTGAATTGATATGCAAAGGTTCATATGGTAGCTTTATTGATATGGCTTACTAAGCTTTTAAAGCTTACTTTGTGTGTTCTTTTCATGTTTTATAGATTATCAAAGCTAGCTCGGACTAGGGGATCATCGGGAAACGTAATCACACTATTGATCATCTCATTGGAACTTTTGAGAGATTTGTATATATGGTATATGTCATGTATAGGCTAGTGTCATATTGGTATGTTTTGAGTTATAATATTAGCCATGAGATTTGGCTTGTAAATGTTGGTATGTATGGCCATTTAAGTTGGCTTGAATTGTGTTTGGTAAGTGATATATATGTAATGTATATAATGCCTTATATGTTGGCTTATTTGGTATGGTTATATGTTAGTTATTTTAGATAGTTGTAAATTGATGTACTAATGCTTGGAAGTTGACATATTGTAGTTTGATTTAAGATGATGATATGGTGTATTAAGTGACTTGAAATAAAGGGTAAGTTGATGAGTTAATCATTTGGAAATTAGGTAAATTGTGATGGTTTTGGCATAATGATTTGGTATGTTTTGAATATGGAATTGAGTGGTTGAAATGGTTGCGAATAGATGGCATGATATGAGTATGAATTGGCATGTTTTTGGTTGCTTAAAGATGTATTTAAATTGTACTATTTTGGTTGTTATGTGTGCTTGTGGAAAGGGTGGCAAATTAGCTTTGCAAATAACCTATCTTTGTCCACACGGGTAGAGACACAGGCGTGCTTCTTAGCCGTGTGTCCCTTGGAGTACCCTTCGAATTAAAGTCAATATACCCTACAATTTTGACATGGCCTAGACACACGGACGTGTTTACTGGCCGTGTGTGGCACACGGGCTGGGACATGGGCATGTGGTCGGTCGCGTGACCTAAGTCAGTAACCTCCCAAGTTTTATCACGGTCATGGCACACGGGCGTGTCTTTGGCCGTGTAGTGCAAGTTAATATGTATGCCCTGTTTTCACACGGCCTATGACACGGGTGTGTCTGGTGACCGTGTGAGGCACACGGCCTATTCACACGAGCGTGTGACCCTTAAATGTTTGAAAATTTTTAAAGTTTCCTAAAGTTTGTAAATGTTATCAGTTTAGTCCCGAACCTCTTTTAAGCATGTTTTAAGGTCTCGTAGAACCTTATAAGGGACAATGTGAATGATTTAAATGAATATTGATTATGAATGTATAAATGTATGTGACTAAGGTGTGTTATTCAGTAATGCCTTATAACCCTATTCCGACGACGGATACGGGTTAGGGGTGTTACAAGTTTCACTATAGTTTCAGTATACACTTACTTGAGTGTTTTCAGAACAGACTATTTATAATATCATAACAGTTTATCAGAATACTTATAGGATAGGCACCGGAGACTCGGTGTACCACATTCTCAGTCAAATCATTTCAAATCATTTGAAAATCAGTTCTTAAAAACCAAGTTTTAAAACCCAAAATTCATAGTCGAGTTTTGCAATCTGGCTCTGATACCACTAAATGTAACACCCCAAACCTGGCCTAGACATTATGGACAAATCTGGTGATGTTACAAGGAATGAGATCTGAAACCGAATTTATCAAGTTAAAACCGTTTTCGTTTATTATCTTCTATTTATCTCTCGTCAATTTCAAGATCATTCTCTCATTAATATGATTTGTTTAAAAACATATTCTGTAACGGAAGCTTTTAAAATAGTGGTATTTAAAGAAAATAGTTCGCGTTTGGGAAAATGTTATTTTTAATTAAACCGAGTTTTCGTTATGTTTTGCAGTTTAAAAGACAGTTAAAATCCAAAGTAAAGGCAAACAGTCCAAAAATCCAAATTACATTAATGATACCCCAAAATAATATGAATTAAAAACCTTAAATGGAATTAAATCAGTTCAGTAATCATGTGGTCACCGTTGAGTCCTCCGCCGCATCGATCCGTCTAGGTCTGGGGGTTACCTATACAAATAAACAAAAAGGGGTGAGTTTACGTAAACTCAGTATGTAATCCCCACAGAAAACATGCATACAGTCAAACAACAGTTATCAGTCAAATGCAGTCTGGGGCCTAAACCCATTACAGATTCAGATATAGTTTAGGCCTTAGCCCATTTAGAAACAGTTTTATATATAAATTAGGGCATTAGCCCATTTCAGATACAGTATGCATACAGTAATAGAAACCAGTATCCTACCCACCAGCCTCTATATACCATCTTCGACCATCCTTACACACCATATGGGGTTTAAAACACCTACCCAGCCCTACACACTAAGTTGTACCGAATACGGCACATATCAGTAATATTGCAGCTGAACTGCCAGATAATAGGCATGAAAGCCTTTCCGTACACTTTCTCCAATAATCAATCATCCCACCCCAATGCAGATGCAACTAAACATGCTCAAAGCAAACATTGAGAAATACATGCTTACGTGCTAAAATTTAGTTATCAGTCATGCATACGGATCAGTAAACATGCATAAATTTAACATGCTCAATACATACATTATATATTCAAGTTACACAATTCAGGGCCTAAGTACCGCTTACCAACCCTACAGTAGGTTCACAGTCGACTTGGGCGACCCCTGCAACCCTAGGAAACATTTTAGCTAAATGGGCTCACACGCCCATGTGGTTTGCCTGTGTGGGCCCACACGCCTAAATTGGCTTTGGCTTGTGTGGATCACATGACCTAGCCTAAATTCCACACGTCCGTGTAGACTACCCGTGTAGGCCGGCACGCCCGTGTGACCCATATACCAAATTTAGTTTAACCCGTATGGCCCACACGACCACACCCCGGCCATCACACAACCGTGTCTTGCACACGACCTGGCCTTTGCCGATCACATGGTCGTGTTGTCGCACACGGCCTACCATATGACCTATCACACGATCGTGTGGCATCGATAGTATGGTTTTCGGCTTTTATCAAAAACTCATTTTCTTGCGGTTCGGGTACACACTTGGTACATTTTCACCACTAATGCAATCTCGAGACCACCAAAACCTATAACCAGAGTACCAAATATCAGTTTAGCAATTGATTACGAATTTCGAAAAATACAGAGACTCGACTTACCACCAATGAGAAACCTCCTTTAACACCGCTAAAACAAAAAGGAACAAAATTCACTACTCAAGGCCCTCTCTACTCCAGCAACTACAGAAAAAGGAAAATCAAATCCCTATTTACTTGCTATTCGATTTCGACGAAAAAGGAAATGACTTACCAACGAGATCAGCAGGAAAATTACGCCAAAAAAGAAACGAATTGAAACCGAAAAGGAAAAAGAGAAATAAAGAAAATCAAAAGAAAAATGATGGGGAAGATAGGATCACAGAAACGTAGAAAAGAAAAAGGGATTTTGGGAAAACAAAAAAATAAAAATAAACTTTGATATCCCCTAACTCTCCACTACTCAAGTTTCCTGATAAAACTGAAACTCTATAAGCCAACGGAGAAAAAATTTTAACAATCTCGCTTGTGCAAGGGTTCAAACACAAGACCTCCAACAAAACTACACTCCACCTAACCACTAGACCAGCAGGCCCATTCTGATATGTTCCTACAAATAAATAAATATAAGCCCACACTCCAAACACAAGGCTTAGATCAGAAAAATTTCAATATTTGCCAAAGGTAGGGCTTGAACTTGGGACCTCTGACACACACCCAGAACACTTAGCCACTGAAGTAGATACACAGTTATGTCACATTCTAACATAAACAAAAATAAGAATTTTGGGGCGTTACAAAAAAAGAAGAGCACTCCATAGAAGAGCACCCAATTTAGAAAAAAAAAAGAGAGTACTTAACACAGCTTCTCATATGCAGGTTTAGGTGAAGTTAAAGAGATACAATGCTCACAATTGATAGAGGAATTAGAAGATGAATGTGATACAGAAGCAACGGGAGTGACATGTATTGATTGATTTTTGGAATTTTTGCACTTGTGTTGCATTTGAAAACATTTATGATGTATTTGAGACATTGTTTGTATTTAGATATTATGTAAGGACTTTATTTTTTGAATTTCTTGAACTCGTGTTGAAGTTATATTTTATTTACCAATTAAAGGGTTGCGACGATTTTTTTTTAAATGGTGACAGTTGGAATAATGTCACATATGTGGTGGAAGTTCGAAGGATAGATATTTCATATTTTTTTCATAAAAAATTTGGTTTATATTTATTTCACTGATATTTATAAATATATTATATGAAGTGGGTCGTGAGACGGGTATAGCGAGGATTAGGTGGGTCTGAGGACCCACGTGGGTGGTGGGGTGGGGATTGTTTTGGGTTCTGTACCCACAGCAGGTCCCAGGGCAGGGATGGGGATGGGGATGGAGATAAAAATCTTGTGCTCCCCCCAACACTTGCCCTGCCCCACCCCGTTCCGCCTAATTAACATCCCTACTTGTTGGTTCAAGCTAAAGATAATTTAATATCAAATTAAATTCCCTTGAAGTTAATATTTTTTCTAAAGGTTGAAAGTTAAAAAAAAAATCGTGAAAAATCGAAAAAATTAATTGAGCCATTATTTAAACAGTGCATCCAACCCAATTGAGCTATCAACAACTCAAAATAATTAATTAGCCCCTTTTTGTTAATAGAAATTGTCAGACTGTGTGGGCCCAAAACTTTGATTTTTTTTCCTAAGATCGATCGTAGGCTTTCCGTAGGCTTGGTATGTCATAAATTAAGCTATAAAACATTAATTCTAACCATCTGTTAGCGTAAAATTAGATATAAATACGCATGTTTGAAATGATATAAGATAAATAAAATATGTAATATGCTATGTATGAACTGAAAAATATTATGTATGTCCTGATATCCGATAAGCACGACTTGAGTTTGATATTGAGCATGTACGATATATACATATCTGGCATCTGATATTTTTGTATGTGCATTTGGGATGGGATTTGTGTATTTGGAGGAAGTGTGGGCAGCAAAATAATCTGTCGTAATTGGTGGCTTAACCACACATATTTCTATAAATGGCGATAGATCGTTTAATGATCTAGCAACTAATCTGCAAAAATTCTAAAAAGTGTTATACTAACAATAAGCGGTGTGTAGGGTTGGATGAGTATTTAGTACCCAATATGATGTGTAGGGATGATCGGAGATAGTGCATACTGGATGGGGATAAGATTGTAAATTTAGAAACTTATATGTTTTAGAAAATGTAAACAGACAACCGTTTCACAAATCGGTTAAGAAAGATATATTCTCAAATAAATCGGGTTTTCACATAACAAAAGCTAACGACGCTTTTTCAAAACCAACAAATTCTGGGTTTTCGAATGAACTTGCAATAACATCTCCAGATCTGACCATAACGTCTAGGCTGATTTGGGGTGTTACATGAGTGTTTAAGATAATTATGGTAAAAAAAAATCTAAAGTTATATTATAAATCCTAAAAATTATATTATAAAAAAATAATTTGTGTATTTTATAAAGTTACAACCAAAAATTACATTATTTTAATCTTAAAAAATTTCTAAAGTTATGGCAAAAAAGTGTATTATAAAAAAATAATTTGTGTCATAAAAAGTGTTATAATGTACTTATTTATAAAAAAAAATTATACTAAAAAAATATGGACATAATTTATTTATGTGTCCATGTTATATATTATAAAAAATAAAATACTTATTTATAAAAAAAAAGTGTTATGATTTTTTGCCATAATTTATTTGTAAAAATTAACTTTTTAAAATTTTGAAAAAAAATTATATTATTTATAAGAAGTGTTTTGAAAATTATTGGACACTTTATAAAAAAAATTATAAATGTTATATATTATACTTTTATATTATTTTTAACTTGATTTACTTACTATAAAAAGAGTTATAACCTACCATAACTTTTTCTCTTAATTAAGTTTATATACATTTTTATAACTAAAGGTATAAACTATTAGCATCATGAATTCAAATATAATAAAATAAATGCTAGTTATACAAATAGAAATGATTTTCTTGCACCATATCGTAAGATATGATACTATTTGAAAAAATGTAGCCAAACATAAGCATCAAGGATAGCTCATGAGCTCTTTAATTTGAGATATTCAAGACTTCGAAACATAGTTAAGAGGACATTTGTTGTTTTAAAAAAGATTTTTCATATTAACATCACCTCAATATAGCATGAAAAAAAAGTTGGATTGTATTAGCATGTTGCATACTTCATAACTTCATTCATAGGTGGAATTGAAATGATTCATACTTTGAACAATACATGAAAGAAGGAAATTTTAATAATATAAATACATATTCATATGATGATAAGGAGTATATTTTAAATGTTAAAGAGAGAATAACCTAATAAATATGAAATGCTAGATCAATTAGATAAAATTGCATATGATTTTTATTGCTTTTGTTATTTTTATTAGTAATCGTATTATCGACTACGTTATTAGACTAATATATTACATATGATGGTTTGATTTCATTTTTTGTTACTCATTTAGAATTATTTTATTGTATTAAAATTTTTAAATATATATAAATGATGTAATTGCGTAATTACAATTTGTACTACCAAATATACTATGTCAGCTAAACACATATAGAGAATTACAATTTTTTATAATTACAAGAGAGTATAATTACTATCCTAATAATTACAAATTTCATCCAATTACTCTATGACCCTTAAAAGTTATTAATAATGTTTAAAGTTTTTTAGTTTTACATTGATCCAAAATGAATTTGGAGAAATTATTCCTGTGACTTAAAATGAATTGAACAATATTTGTCCATGTATGTACATTTTAATTATTAATTATTTTTTAAAAATATGTTTTTATTTTTGTTGGCGTCGTCTACCTTGTGGTATCAAATATACCCAATGCAAAGACTACAAGAAATTCTCCTACGAACGATTGGCACAACATAGTTCTTTGCCTGATTGAAATCTGGGTTTTCCAAGGAGAATGCTGAAATGAGAGGGCCATGGGCTCCTCTGTCAGGGTTTGCTCGAGTTCCTTTGCCAGCCCAGTAGAAACGAACCATTCGTTACACTAACATTATATGACTTTGGCTTATGGGACAAGAGCCGCTTTAGCTTCAGCTTCTATTTTGAAATATTGCTCCATAACCTCATCCTGCCAGTGCCAGTGCCACATTGTAGTTGAAAAGCTATTAACACAAACAGTTTTGATATTTTACCTGAATATAGATGTCAAACAATCACCTTCCAAGGCTTGCATAGCTTGAGAACTGAATCTCAGCAAAATGTAGCGTCACATTGTAGTCCCCATTCTCCAAACAATAGTGATAGTAAGTAAGCGAGAGCGGAGGCAGACGTGCTGTAGTGTATAATTCAAGCGAGATTTGTTGACTGGACAGCTTTAGTAAAGCGTGATTGAGTTTAGTTCATCACCATGTCTCTAAAATCTTTGGTGCTAGTAGATCCCTAGTTATCACCATTTCGACCGTGTATACTGCTCCACTTTCCTCTGATGTAAGTCCTGTGGTACAGTTTATTGTTAGGCTTGTTTATGGTCTTGAGCAAATTTGCATAAAACTCATACACAACATCCTTCACTTAAGGTTGAACATAAGTCACTAACTGCAGCAGATCAGTCTTCTCAAGAATGATATCAATTCCTCTACTGCCAAAGCTTCGCTCATCGATGCTCAGTTCTTCAATGAAGTTATTTTTGGCCAATAACAAATACCTGTTTGGTTCTTCTTGAGCAAGGCATCTTCTTCTTTAGATAGAGAATGTACGGGCTGTGCACCTTGCTTCTCTGAAGCCTTCTTTGCTTTGGGTGAGAGAGGAATGTTAAGCCTTTTTGTACAAGCCATGCCTCCAAGGTAAAGCTTTTTCAAAGGTATATCATCATCAGAATGTGTCTCACATGATGATTCAGATACCAGGCTCGATCTTCTTTCCGGGGCAAAAGGAGCTTTCCCTTTGACAACTCTAATTTTTGCAGCTTTATGGCTATGTTCGATCTCCTTGTGAGCTAGAAGGCATTTAATCTTACAAGGCTGAGACCTGTGTAAGACTATCTAATCGTATTTTATTTGGGTCGGCTTGCTCTTTGTTGGGCTACATTGGGTTTATTTTGTTCTCCAAAATATAAGAATAGGAGCCACTCAAAAATTCTAAACCCACGCTTCTCTGCCGTTAATTTGAGTGTTTCTGAAAAAGTAATTCTAGGAAGTTGCTTTGTATATACAAAAGTTGGAAATTGCATTCTGCTCTTCCCAATCTACTTCTCGGATGCAACTGAACAAAATGCAAAAGCACGTCTTTTAGAATAACGTCATACTAGAGGAAAGTTCCTATGTGGTAACACTGAACTTCCATGAAAATAGTTCAATCTT
Organism: Gossypium anomalum; assembly: GCA_025698475.1. NCBI lineage: Eukaryota > Viridiplantae > Streptophyta > Magnoliopsida > Malvales > Malvaceae > Gossypium > Gossypium anomalum. Next base: position 67,120,515 of record CM046963.1, read on the forward strand.
GGACAAAACACATTGTTGTGCAAACTGTATTTATATGGAAATTATAAAATGCTGCAAAGCTTTGATTACAGCATAACACTAAAAGGGAAAAAACAGACATTTGCTGCTCTGAAGCACAAATAAAAAACACTCCTTTTCAATCTATTGAGAAGCCACTTGTTTAACTTCTCAATTCTCACTCTTTTTCATGTCTTCTATTCTACCTACTATAATATTATATATAAAAACTAATGAAGTAGAGGGGAATGAGGATGAGCTCTTCTTTTTAATTTGTCTCTTCACTCCTTTCTCCTCCTATCTTCATTGTTTTTTATACCTAATATATCACCTACAACCCTAATCAACAAGTAAAGTTGGATATCCCCAAACAAGAGAAAGAAAACCCTTTTTTTTTTTTTTGGATAGGTATTCGGTATACTGCACAACTCTAAGCACCACAATAACCCAGGAAACAGAGTGGATTTTTTAACTCTGCTATAGCATTGTTGTTGGTCCTTTCATTCTTAAGCCAAATTGTAGCTTGAAACCGAGACATCAGCAGGAGAAGTAGAATGGATGTATACAAACTCAATACTCTTTCCAGCAGGTAGAGAGTTGAGCCATGTTGGGAAACCATAAGAATTGCCAGACTTGGAGAGACCCCATAGAGGACCATAAAGCTTTGATATAGAAAGCTTGAGATCCTTCAGTGTCTTGTAAGACTTGTTGGTCACTATTGTGGAATACCTGTAGTAGGTTTTTCCCTTGGCATTCCAGGAAGTTGTCATCTTCTGCTCTATGGTAATTGGATTAGACGATGTAGCTGCCAAATAAACAAAAAATTCCCCCACTATCAGATCTTGAAATTTAATAGCTACTATAATGAGAAACAGAACCAAACGTTCCTTCATCAATAACAGGTTGTGTCCTAATTCCTAAGAGTAGGTCCAACAATGTTTGTGGGGAAATCATTTAAAAGAGAAGCAAAGAATATACCAGGGGTTGGAGTGAATTTGGGTTTTGGCGCCGGCTTTGGTTTGGCAACAACAGGATTAGGAGCTGGGACAACCACTGCATGAAAAGCCAATGTCATGATCATCATGATTGATGGAATTAGCGAGAGTTAGAATAAAAAGTTGTAACCGTATAACTTCAACAGGGAGATATATGCTTTTACATACCAGGAAGGAGCTGATTATAACCGCCATGACCACCACCAAGTCTAGCCAATATGCCAAGAAGAGGAGCATTGTTGTAGGTAGCAGGCTCTGTTTGCTCATAATTGTCCCTTTCATCGGCAAAGTTATCATAGGCATCAGGTCCTCCGACAATAGCACCGGTGAGGACATTAGGATCACTTGCTTTCCTTGAATACCAAGTGGCATAGCCTTGTCGGCACGCAACGAATTTAGGGTCAACCTTGAACGAAACAATTGAAGAAGCTCGGTGGTGAACTTGTCGTGGGAAATTGTTCCCATAACCAACCATGTAACTTGTTGCTCTTGGGTTGTCTCCAAGAATGTAATCCACCTGATAATTCAACATTGCAAAAACATCAGAAATTTTGTTATAAAGGCTGAATTTGTCAGTGGTCACCATTCGATAATACTTGAAAACATCTAAAGAAGAGTGATCACCTGAGATTTTGCAAAAGAAAGAAGCTCGGCTGGTGCAACATTGCCAGCAGCACACTTCAAGCTTCCCCTAGAGGAGGCGAGATAGTCAGAGAACACGGTGGCCAAGAACGAAGCACTAGTCACGAACTGCATATTATTCCACCTCTGTCGGAAAATCAAACCCCCGGGAGTCTTCTGAATATTACGGCCACCCTTCCCGATCAATGAGCACATGAAGTACTCTGCCTTTTGGTGGTACCTCTCAAACACCGGTGCATGGAGTCCAGCTTTGCCTTGCATTAAGAACTACAGGGAAACGAAAACTACTAGGTTAAATTTTGAATCTTGAAGAAACCAATAAGTACTAGATTCAGATATTGAAAATAATACCTTGGCGACAAGGGTCTGAACCCCAGCGTACTTGACGTCCCAACCGAACTCAGTCATGGCCCAACCGGTTCCACCCATAGAATCACCATTTTTGCCAAGATAGTTCAAGTAGTACTCATTGTTACTAGCTTGGTACAGCCATGCAGCGGCCCACAACAACTCGTCCTACACGATAACATTCCAACTTAATTAATAAATCGTACCAGTAAACATGCTATTTTCTGCCATTAAAACTATAAATTGCTCAAATTGATTGCTTTGAGAAAATTTAGAAAAGCTTACATTGTAGCCACTGATGGATCGGTAGTATTTTTGGGCAACTGTGATGCTGCTGTCGTATTTACCTCTGTATTTATCAGCAAAATCGAATAGCTGAAAACAAAAACAAAACTTAAAATTAATTATATTTGTAAAAATTATTGAAATTTTTGTTTAAGAGCATCGATAGGGTAGGTGAAGCAATTTGAGGAAAGAGGCAAGGGTAATTTGGGGATGTAAATTAAACAGGAGGAGCACCGACAGTGTTGGCACGTGAGAAACGAAATGACTCATTGCGACCATTTTGGGGTATAAATGGACGGTTAAGATCTGCTTGTACGAGAGATCTGTACGGTCATAAAAGATTAATTACCCGTGACGGATGGGTCAAAAGCAAAGGTAAGCGTTCTCATCACCAGGAGTCATAAAATTAGAACATCAATCCACTGGGGTCAATCCGTTCCATTATAAAAAATTATTATTTTATTTTTATATAAATTTTTAAAAGCTTAATATAGAAAATAATAAATATTTACTTAGTTTTAAAAAGATAAAAAAAAATTGAAGCCAAATTTATAAAAATGATAATGATTTTTAAAATTATAAGAGGCAGGAGATGGAACAAACATGCCAATTATGGGGCGATATAGAATCTAACTATACACACCTCTTCTACCCATGATCAATTTTAAACCATTAACAAGAATCTAGCGACGACACCGTTTCACCCAAAATATAGCTACTACAACGGCTAAAAGGTTTTTATTTTTTCCTGGCTCAAAACAGTGGTAGTATTTTTTTAGAAGAAAGAAGTAAACAGAGGTGGTTGTTTTTATTAAATGAAAACTAGGGTTGGGCCCGCCAAGTTGCGAAATTGAGGCCGACAAAAGAGTGCGTAATAACAACCGGTTTTTCCATCACCTTATGATAAAAAAAGGTAGAGAGTGTAAGCTAACATGCACCGGCGGGTCCAATGGTCCCAGCAACGCGAGAAGACACAGACTGCGTAAATGTATACCTGGTAGGCATGGCGAAGAAGCTCGGTGGAATATGCTGGGTTGGAACGGCGGAAGACGGTTGAGGCAGCAGCCATGGCGGCGGCAGTTTCACCTGCCAGATCCGACCCCGGATTGCTTGGGTCTATCTTGTAAGCATGACGGTCGGTGGTCATATCCTCTGGTCTTTGCCAACAGTAGTGGTCACTGTTACCGTCGCCCACCTAAAATGGATCTCACCAAAATTAATTATTTTTTAATTGAGTCCTTTTGAGTTTTAGCAGTATTAAATTCAAACTAATATTTTATTAGTAGCCAAGTGTTGCTATCAAGTTTGAGATTTGAAAAAGGGATTTGGACATATTAGTGACAAAATAATGGAGTGTTAAGAATGGCAAGAAACACGAGGGAAGAAGGTCGGGAAGAGTACCTCTCCATAAAGGACATAAGGTTCGGGATGAGCTTTAATGAGGTAGTCAGTGCCCCACTTGACTGCTTCCATCGCATGGCCGAGCTCTCCATTTGCACCCATTTGTTTCCCGTACTCTATAATACTCCAGGACATCATTGTTATGGTGAATGCCATGGGCAGTCCGAACTTCACATTGTCCCCTGCATCGTAGTACCCTCCAACCAGATCCACCTTGAGAATTTGTGAAAACAACTTCAACCATCAATACCATAATTTTCGATTCTAAATGAAGCATGTCAAAGAACAAAAGTGACGTTTTGACCGAGAAAACAAGTTCAAGTTGAGAGTGGAACTTTAACTTACCCCACTGGCCTTGCCGTCATTCAAGCCGGAATTGGCTCTCCACGTTACTCTCTGGTTATGAGGAAGGTAACCAGATCTCTGAGCTTCAAAGAACAAAATGCTCTTGCTCAGAGCTTGGTTATAGTCATGTCCAGCAAAAACAAAAGTAAGAAAAAGCAGCAGAAGTAAAGGAGTCATTTCAATCAGCCTCATCAACTTCTCCATGTATATTCAAACTTATCAAAAGACACAATTCAAGTTTCAAGTTCAAACAAAAACAGATCTCTTTCTGCAGCAGAGTGGGGTTTCCTTCAAGTTTCTAAAACTAAAAAGAGAAACCCATTTGGGATCGAACACAAAAAATGCAGTCTAGTAAGAGAAAAAGGGTAAAAAAATGTAATGAGTTCAAAGAGGTGATAGAAATGAAAGTGAAGAGAGAAAGAGCAGTGGGATTGGGAATTGGAAGAGGAGCTGAAGCCTCTATATATTGTGGAGTGGAGGGAAGGAAGAGCAAGAGTGGTTAAAAATTGGAATTGAAAGTAGTTTTTAATAATAATTGGAGGAGAGGGAAAGAGAAAGAACAAAGTCATGTGGGTGTCCCTGGCGCTTTTAGTCTTTTACTGGGTAGAGTCGGTGCGGATTTAATGGTTCTTTTTGGCAGGGAAACTGCTGCTAAACATGATTAAAATTAATTTCTGATTTTTACTCTTCTGTAGAATTTCTTTTTATGCCTTCTCCACTCCACTAAACTTACATTGTTTGTAACTTGGGAATAATGCCCCTGAAATTAAGGCATGAAGTTTATTACGACTCCATTAAATCTCTGTTGGGCAAAGCATGTGAGAGGGTACCCTGTTGTGGGTTACAAATGGTGGACATAATTGGATTTTGCAAAACTTCGTTACCTGGTTTAAGTTTTGAAATTTGTTCACCCATAATTAATGCAAATTATTTTTATTTTTATTTTAAATTAATCATCTGGCTTCTGCAGTCTGCGACCTGTCCGTTTGCGTCTCCTGTCGTATTAGGTGTGGGAAAATTGCAAACCCTGGATCATCTTTTACAGGTGCTGCCACACTGCTTGATTAGGCCAATTATAGTACATATCTAACCCTAATTATTTTAAACATTTTCCTTTCTTTTTTCTTTTTGAATTGTATTAAATATGATTATTTTAAATATTAACTTAAATCTCTTAAAATATATTCATTTTCTTAATTGTGTACTTAATTTTATTTTAATTTTATTTATCTATTTTGTAATGTTGGTTAAAAATATTTGTTAAGCCACTTTGCCGAACGGAAAAAAATGTTACAGTGATCGACCATTGATCGACGTTAATTGACCATGGTAGGTGTTGACTAATTGTTAATGGTAATTGACCAGATATTAATTTATCATGTGGTGCTATTAGAATATATCAGATGTTTCTTTTATTTTTTTAATATTGTATATATTATATTAATTAAAAATGTAAAAAATCATATAATATAATATATATATATAAATTTTTTAAAAAAATTATAATATTATCATAAACAATAAATTTTAAGGTATAATTTATTGACCACACATAAATCTACATATCTGTGGAGAATGAATTGAAGTGAAAATCATAAAGAAAAAGATGCATTATTAATGGATAAATGTTAATGTTATATATTATTGATGAAGGGAGTTGAATGTAACCCTAAATTCTCAACTAAAAGCCATTATTTTGTCCAGCTAAAGAAAAGGAGGGGTTGAGGTTTTTATGACGATTGGATGTAGAATTAAAATCTAAATATTAGAGGAAATTTGAATAATTGCTTTAATTATTGAGGGAACTTCTCAGCATCAACCGGAATTGTTGATAATGGTAAGTAGGATTCGCCAAACCCGACAACCCCATTTTTATTTTCTCTTTCTGAAATAGGAGTCCACCGACGGCATCCGATAGGCAATATGACAAAAATAACAATGGCATCCTTTGTAAAATCAACTGTGCAAATGTCCATTTTCATTTCGTTATTTTATTTAAAAGGTCAAAAAGAGAGCGCTTAATTCCCAACAGCAATCAACGGTCTCGCCGGAAATTAACCTTTTTCTTTCTTTTTTTTTTTTGGGTTGCCGAAAATATTTTTGTCATCTTGCTTGGCCTTTTGCCCTTTCAAAAAAGTAAAAAAGAGTTTTTTATTTTAATATCATAAGAAGGTTTTAAAAAACCAAGAGATGTGGACAGTGGAGACGTACGGTATGTAAGTCAAAGAGGCAAGCCTCCGCAATTACCGGCTAACGACGGTTCTATCACGACTTCTGATGGTTCTACCTAGGCAATGCAGTCACCGGCTGTCCGGGTGAGTTAGTTTTTGATCAGCCTCCCTAAGTACACCTGCCCCCCCACCCACCAATTTTGTTCCCACTTAGACGTGGCGAAATCCATGTTAAAACATTAACGTTGGTTATAAATTGAAGGCATAGACCATCTTCCATAAGTGGAACTCTTGCTTTGCTTTGTTGTTGGTAAAGAATGGGACACAGTCAGCCCGAAACAGTACCACCAACTTTACTTTTATGGCCTACAAAAATATCTTTGGATAGTATTGTTGCGCAACGCAAGCACAGAATTCAAATTTGCTTTCCTAACTAATAGGCAAGAGATGCCTAATTAAATTAGTTACTCCTTTTATTCAAATATGTTATACTTTGACTACAAATTGTTAGCCTATACTAATACAATTCCACAAACAGTTTACTTCAATTTGGTCTCTTTTTTCTGGCAATTAGAGCTAATTTGTTAGATTGTTATGCACTCAAATTTTGACAAACTCTGTTTTAAATGAAGTATTGATTTAGGTTACTCAATATACTAGTTAAACATCATTAAAGTTTAAATGTTTATTTAGATATCAACTTATCTTTGGTAAAAGTATCTCCTGTAGTAGGAGTTGAATTGCATTTTGCCATCTCTATTTAAAAATGACAAATTAATCCTTATATATGAGATCAAAAAACAATTTGGTCATTTTATTAAAAATTTCATCAATTTCTACTGTTAAAATTTGGTCCATGTACGTCCGCATAAGGTATATACGATATGTCATGTGTCACTGTTTGGTTATTCTGTCAATCACACTAGTTTTTAACAGTATAAACGGATTAAATTTTTAACAAAAACTACCAATTTACTCTTTGATCTAATGTATAGAGAATAATTTGCCTATTTTTTTAGTAGAGAGAGCAAAACACAATTTGATTCCTAGTACAAGGGCCTCCACAATACTTTTACCACTTATCATGTTAGAGTTTAGGATAAATATCAAAATTATACATACTTTGATTTAATTTGCAATTGTATAGGTGAATTTTAGTTTGGTGCAATTATACATGTGAAACTCTAACTGTGGTTCAAATATATACTTGAAATTTTATTTTAATTTAATCATATATATTTAAAGAAATAAATACATAAATTTATTTTTATATTGGATAAATATAATTATTTATGTATGCAATATATAAACATAAAATGATATTATATCAAGAATTGTGTTAATAATTTACAAGAATTTGACCAAATCAAAATTTTATGTATAAAATTGTATAAAATTAAAACTCATGTATACAATTACATATTAAACCATAATTCATATATAGTTTAGTATTTGACAAAATCATATAAGTATTTACCTGAAGCTACAATAAAAGTAGAAAATGAGGTGGGGGGGTATATAGAATTATACAAGTAAAGTGGAAAGGGATATGTGAGAAGAGAGGGCTAAGGACATGTGGTGTGAGATAAATGTGTCTCATATCTCCCAGCCAGGGTCTCTTTCTTTCATCATATTTGGAATTTGGAACCTCCAATTAAACCTTTTTCTGTAGCTTGATTAATAAATTCCTAAAGCGGCTGCTAAATCATTCTTCACAAGATAAGATTAAAAAAATGTCATTTGATTTTGATCTTTAAACTTACAAAAGTAACATTTCTTCTTTTTATGTTTTTTTTTTTTTTTTTGTTTTAGGCTCCTTTTGGAAAAACAAAACTTAATTAGTAGGTTTGTATTACCTCAATTTTATTTCTTTAACCAAACAAATGGAGGGTTTAAATTCGGGACTAAATCGTAGAAGCCTGAAGAATAGAGGGAGTAGGGGCAGTAGTAGACTTTTATAGGATAAGGAAATTATACGGGAGGGCATGAAGCTAACAAAATAATTGTAAATAAAATTATTGAACAGAAAAGCAGAAGGTAATTGAGAAAACCTCAAGGAAATAGTTGAAGAAGCAAGGAATGTCTAAAAAGCAGTGAGACATGAAACTTGCTTCTTTTGTTTTTTTTCTACTTTTTGAGGCATGAACGCAAAGCAGAATCCTTGGAGATAATGGTGATTGTGTTGACAGGTGAGAGTAAATAGGACACCCCCTAGGCAAGGGCACCTATGAATATGATCCCTACACGTATGCAAGAGGACAAAATGCCTTTATAATTTATCCTAGGGGGTTCAAACTTGGGCTTGTGAACATGAAAAGAGAAAATGTGCAGCTTCCTCTGTCCATATTAGAAGAACGATTGGAGTTCAAAGTTGATTGACACACTTTCGCACGTGCAAAATAAACCTTTCCAAAGGACAGGTGGTCCTTTGTAGATCTTAGGTGATATATGCATGTCTCCTACTGAGATTGATGGGTGGATAAAGTTTTAATGCCAAGGGTCCTTCCCTTATCCCTAATCTGCTGAGAGGTTCGGATTTGAAGGATACTTTGGGCGTTAACTTTTTCCCCACCCCCACACATTGTTTTATATATCCAGTAATTTATTAGGTCGTGGTTGAACCATAAAAGAAGAAGGAAACACCGGAATATCATGAACCCTTTTTCATACCAATACATATAGAAAAGAAAAGGGTGAGTGTGTTTGTTGGAAAGCGCAAATCAGGGCAGATTCATGTCAAGGTAAATGCGAGGCAATCACGGGTGCGGTCCGCACAAACTCCCCCTTTAATTTATTTCGCCCCTCCCTTATTCTTCCAAATGAGTACCAGATTCTTTGGAGCCGTTGATATCAAAGTGTTATACGTTTTTATGACTCCACTAAACACTCCAAGTGTTTTCCACCAATATTGTTTCTTATGCTTTTAATTTCTTCCTTGTTGTATTCAAAAGTGGGAGCTTGATTAACGCTATAACCAAAAGTGATTGAAACATTTACATATAATTATACATCTCCTCCACACTCCGACAATTCATTTTTTTGGAGGGAATAAGAGGAAGATCTTGCTAAGATTTTCTACCTCATCTACCCATCTATCATTTATTTTTATTTTATTCTTCTAATTCATTAAGAATTTAATTTCGAGTTCCCTCTTTCGTAATTATCGATAAGTTCTCTCTCAAATTTATTATAGGTTTAAATTTATCATATATCCACTTTACTGAGGCTTTGTATTTATTTCATTCTAGTTTTTTTATTGTAAAAGCGCCTTAAAAACATTTTTTTTGACAATCAAGAGTATCACATTAGCGATGGAGCTACAAATTGTTTAATGGGATGTTGAGATAAAAATTTAAAAATTTGAGAACAAAAGTTAAATTTTTGTATTAAAATGGTTTTAATTTTAATTTTCAAGAGGGATAAAAATGTATTTTTTTAAAATGAATAAGCTAAAAGAGATTAAATTGAATTATTAAGGAGAAAGGAGATTGGTGAGATAATTCTCCCTCTAGTTGAGAGTTGTAGGGAAGATTCATGGTGATCGAGAGGACGAGGGCAAAGGTGAAAGTTGAAGAGTATGGGTATTGTCTACTTTGATTGAGCTTCAAAAAGGCATCTAAGGAAAATATTTACAGGTTATGTGTCCTCTTTTAATTGGTGAAATCTCACTAAAGCTTTTGTAATTTAAGTATCTCTTGTTAAGGTAAGGCCTCTCTTACCCCTATGTCACATTTTAATCCAAAATATTTTTCCCTTCATTTAAGCCCTTTTTGGTTTTTTTTTTAAATTTTTATTTTGATCTTAGAATTAATGCTTAAAAAGGTAATTTTGTGTTTGATCCCAAATTTTTTTTAGTATTTTTTAAATTTGAATTTTTTTATAAAATTTATATTTTTATGATATATTTACTAAAATTTTTAGTTTAATTTGGTAAATAAATACAAGATAGTATCTAAATATTAATTTGATAAAAATAAAATTAAATAGTTACAATATTTAAGTATAAAGAGTATCTAAACATTAATTAAGTTAAAATATAAACTTAAATAATTATGATATCTAATACAAATTGAATATTTAAATTATTTTATTTTTTCTAAATTTTAGTGGTCAAAATTATTCCATATTTTAAAATATCTTATTGAAAGTGGCCCGGACTATATGAATTACAAGCCTACTTTAAACACGTTCATTTCATATACATATCTCAAGCCCTTGTCAACATTTTTAACTTCTCCCTTGACCATCATATAAATGTTTTTCAAAGAAAACTCAAGTTTCAGTTTTTTCATCATAAAAGCAAGGAAATATTCAAGAGGTTAAAATTAAATATCAAATTAATAATTTGGATCAACATGACAAATCCTCTTAACTAATTTACCGAATTCTAAAAAAATAATTAACTATTAACCCTTTCATGGCTTATAATTATGGTTAAAATATATTCTACTTTGTAACACAATAATATGGTTGGGATTTTTTGCACAATTTATATAATTATGAAATAATATCATTTGTGTTGTCCCAAAGAGATTTCATAAATATCTACAGATTCAATCTTCTTAAAGAAGAAAAAAAGAAAATTCTTTTTTTTTTTTAGCGTGGTCACAACAAATGTTACTATTCAATGATTTTCCATTAAATATCCTTTCTTTGTACTGATATGATTGATTTATCCATATAATCAGCCTCTTTTTAACAGCTCCAGGTTGAGGTTAATTTCTATTGAGCCCAACATTCTCCTTCCATATAATTACTTTTTGTTGGTGTTTTGTGACTAAGAGGGAAAGCAAAACGAGACAATGAACCAGCAAGATGAACTGATTTTCAACACTTTTAATTTTTTTTCAAAAGGTTATAATATATATCTTTTGTCTTCCAAACAACTTAACTAATCCGATTAACATATTAGAAATAGGAAAACTTAACTTGTACATAAACTGATTATGAAATCAACACCTAAACACATCAAGTCATTACCAACATAGTTTGTTCTCAACTAAGTATCTTAATATAAGAACTAAACAAAATATTAAACCAAAACATCGGTTTTCTGCTCTAGGAAGATAGTTTGCACTTCATCCTACAGTTCGCCTTATCGCTAATCAGATCACACTTTGGTTGTCTATAGATATGCTTGCAATTAAACTATTCGCCAATGTGCTTAAACAATTCGCCAAGCTTGTCGTGTAAAAACTATTCGCATGACAGTTCGCCTATTGAGAGTCTGCCAATCTTCTCATACTCAGACTATCTGCCATATGACTTAGAGACAAAATGTCCGCCATATGTGTTCGCCAACTGGACTGTTTTCCATTTGTGTTGTTCGCCATGTGTGTTCTCCATTTGTGCTATTTGCCATGTATGTTCGCCGATGCATGGTTGGCCATCTTGCAACACTCCTCATTGGCCCCCATGCTACGAACTCCAATATCATACCTCAACTTCTCAAACTTCATCTTCCCAAGAGGTTTTGTCAGTATATCAGCTAACTAATCTTGTGAACTACAATAAACCAGTGTTACCTCCTTTGCTTGCTCCACTTCTCTCTCAAAGTGATTCTTAATTTTGAAGTGTTTTGTTTTCCCATGGAATACTGGATTATTTGCAATTACAACAGCAGATTAATTATCACATTTGATCTATGTTGCTTCCTCTTGGTTTATGTTAAGTCATTCAATAGTTGATAAAAAGCTGAATTTGTATGTTTAACGCACCCAATTTTGGTAATTTTTGCTACTGAGTCTATAATTTTTGTTTAGTTTTAACAGGTGCACAGTTGGAGTATCGAAATTCAAGTTAACAAGCAAATTGAGCTAAATTAGAGCACAAGCAATAAAATAGGGTCAAATTGAAATTTTGAGAAATTTATGGCTGATCAGATTTTTTATTTGACTTTGTAAAAGCTAGATTTAGAAAAAAATTTGATATAAAATCTGATTTTATGTGATTGGTTGTTAGATAAATTAGGCTAAATTTAGCATATGAAATATATATGAATACCTTGTATGGTGGCTTTGGAAAACACAATGAAATTGAATAAAAACAATTTAATTATTTTCTCTTTTCGTTTGTGAGCAATCTGCCATTTCATTTTATTTTCCTTATTTCTTACACTTTTGGTTCAATTGCTCCCTAAGTCCTTCCTCCTTTCCATCCTTCATCATTACTATTAAATTCTTTCCTATAAATCAACAGAGTATGATTAATTTCATGCTCAACTAATTTTCTTTTAGCTTTAGCCCGGTTATCATTTAAAAAATAAACCGTGAAAAATGATCCTGCACTAAAATACCTTTCAACACGGTATTCACTATTTCTTCAGTATATTGGATAGTCATAATAGTCTCTTAAAGTTGATTCAATTTTAGCTCAAAGTGCATGTTGGGTGGGAGTTGTATTGGCGTATAGTTGGGAAAACGAGACGGTGGTCTACCGAGTTTGAATTCCCGTGAACAAGTTGGCGTGTTCAATTGAAAAAATTTAGTTGGATTCTATCAAGGGAGATAGTAATCGAATTTAAAAGACCCACACAGTTAAGACCATTAATTCAAGTTGGGATTTTCTAGATCGCAAGACCGTCGAGATCTTAAATTGTGGACTTATGTTATGTGGTTAGATAATCGGTAATGGTTGGTTTGCAAGTTGTATAAGAACCAACTACACAAGGAAAAGTTAGTGGTTGGGGCATTCTTGATTGCTATAACCAACTTATTGTTTGGAAGAGAAAATCCATTTTTCAAGGATCGATTCGATTTCAGCGTGTACCAAGGCTGAGGCTAAGCATTAATATATTTGATTCACCAATTTGATTTAATTTCCTTAATTTATTTTGCAACAATAATTTTATTTTTATTTTATTTTGTTTTTGTTTATTTTCTTTTCTTTATCAACTAAACCCCCTTTTTATTTATTTTACAGCTTTGCACACATAAGTTGAGGGCACGACAACTACCTAGACTCAGAAACCTGGTCGCGTAAACAGGAAAATTAGGAATCTTAGTCCCTGTGGGATCAACCCTACTACTCTAAACTACTATTTAATTAAGTTAAAACGTAGGAAATTATATTTGGTGGTTTTGATGCCCATCAACAACTTTTTTAGCCAAATGGCCTGGTTGACAGTTGCAGCGTCTGCAACATACTCTGCTTCAGCTGTGGGTTGTGCTACTGATCGTTGTTTCCTTGAGCTCCAGCAAAAAACACTTAACCCTAGAGTGAAGAAATAACTAGAGGTACTCTTCATGTCCTCAGTAGATCTTGCCCAATCACTGTCTAAGTAGCCAAGTAACTTAAGCTTTTTAGACTTCGTAAACTTCACTCCATAGCTCAATGTTCTTTTTACATAACTCAAAACTCTTTTGGTGACTTTGTTATGAATTATATTACTGCAATGTATGTACCTCAACAATAAACTTATAGCAAACATTATATCTGGCCTGGATGCAATCAAGTAAAGTAGGCATCCAACCAAGCTTCTATAGCTTATCTCATCCACTCTTTCAAAATCTTCATTACTAGTGAACTTCTCTCCTTGAGCAATTGGAGTATTGGCAGGCTTACAATTTTCCATGCTATATCTTTTCAAAATTTTCATGGCAAAAGCCTTTTGGCTTAAAAAAATTGCATCACAAGTTTGAATCACTTCCAAACCCAAAAAAATATGTCATCTCTCTTAAATCTGACATTTCAAACACTACTTGCATCTGCCTTTTAAAGTCATCAACGTGCTCATTATTGCTACCAATCACAAGCAGATCATCAATATGCAGAGATATAATAAGAAATGCTTCATTCCTAGCCTTCTTCACATACAATATAGGTTCACTGATACTTCTCTTGAATCCCAAATCTGCTAGATGATTATCAACTCTTTCATACCATGCCCTTAAGGGCTTGCTTTAGACCATACAATACCTTTTTTTAGTTTGTATACCTTTGACTCATATTCTGGTACAAGAAATTCTTGAAGCTAATCTACATAGATCTCTTTCTTCAGATAACCATTCAAAAAAGTTGATTAAACATGCATTTGATGTATTTTCCAACCTTTTTGAGCTGCAAGTGTTAATAGAAGCCTTATGGTATCTAACCTTACTACAGGGGCAAAGGTCTCAGTAAAATCCACACCAAATTGCTAACTATACCCCTTGATAACCAATCTGGCATTGTACTTGTTGATAGAACCATCAGGGTTCATTTTGGTTCTGAACACCTATTTGACCCCAATAACTTTCTTATGAACTGGTCTATCTAACGGCTCTCAAGTCTCATTCTTGTTGATCGTACTAATTTCTTCCTTTACAGCATCTCTTTATTTAAGTTCTTGTGCTACCTCTTTAAAGGTAACTAGTTCCAACACTGCCAGATTACACATTTGATAGACTTTAGTAATTGGCCTGGTTCCTCTCACTGATGGTCATCAAATGCATCATTTTTAGTTTGGTATTCAGTAGGTGATCTATCATAATTCGGTGTAGTATATTAAACTACTTTTCATACTTGATGAGCTTGAATACGAGAAATTTTAATATGCTTTAGTTATGCTTTCTTAGTTTAATTTAAATTCAATAAAAAAGTGCATTTCGAGTCTTTTATTGACCTTAGGGGCCGAATGAGGCCTAAAGGCGAGCTAACGTGCTTAGTAAGTGTGCAGGAGACCATTCAAGGGTGTCGAAACTCAATACTGTTTGTTGTGTTGCAACACGGGACGTTTGATGTCAAACATAGGGAACAAAATGCTAGAATTGTTATACTGCCTTTGGAGTCGCAACACACCCTTGAAGCTACCCTTGAACCATGCATACTGACTTTGATGTTGCGACACAGCTATTAAGGTGTCGAGATAGCGGTTCTATACAGGAATAATTACGAGTTAAGGGCATTTTGGTTCATACAATGGAAATTAAACACGAGGGCATCAGTTGATCTAAGGTTCAGGATGACGACTATCCTAATTCTATAAATAGGCTTATTTAGCACTTATGGATGACGAATTTTCCATACTTTAAGTTTTCTTTGTAATTTTAGTTGTTAGTTTCTCTTTCTTTTAGGCAGTAGGCTTATTTTTAGTTCTTTTCTTTTTGTGTTCTTCGAATAATGTGGTTTGTAAATGCAATCAAACACTATTAGATTTTCTATGCTTCATCTAATACAAACAGGATTCTCTAAACTCTACTCTTGATTTGTTATTTATATTTATCCTTATATTCAAGTTTATTGTATTCATGAGATCCATGAGAAACTAATCCTCTTATGGGAGATTAGCGAGTAGAAGTTTGATTAACTAATTATTATGTAGGATTTTCTTAACGGATTAGCTATTTGAGAGAGGAAGAACTTAAACCCTACGTTTGACAACTCTAGGAAGTCATTTAGGTTGGAATTAACTCAAAATTGGTATGGCTTATCCGTGAACACCTTAACCCCAAACTAGTCTAGACTGTGAGGTCGAGAGATAAGTAGTTTTTGTCAACTCATTAGTTTAGTGGAATATCGAGAGATCCTACTAAGGTAATGACTAGTTAATTGAGTAGAAACTCAAAATAAGAATTAGTTATGAACACCGAAGCGAGCTAATCACCTGTGCCTAAAATTGATTAAGTCTATAAATTAGTTTTCTGAAGTTTTTTTTATTTAGTTTTTTTTATTTCTATTTTATTATTTATATAAATCCAAAAATATTTCTTTTATATTTTATTGTAATATTATTTGTTTAAAATACTAATTAGATCTATTTGCGTTTAAGTTAGAATTAATTTAGTAATTCCCTTCCCTTGGGTACGATTCTTGGAGTACTTACCTACTTCGTTGTAAAAACTATATTACAACCTGACCCGTATACTTGTAGATACCGAATTGATTTCATATCTTTTAGTTACGGTATTCACACTCTGGACGTTAGTACATTCAGAGGCGGTCAAGTTGTTGGTGTCGTTGCTGGGGAGGCAATGTTACTAGATTAATTTTAATTTTTATGTTTAATAGGATAGTTAGGAAAATTTTAAATTATAGATACAATTTTATTTTATCATATTTTTATTAATTTACGTTTACTAACTTCTTCCTTTTTTGATCTCAGTATATGCCTCAGAGGAGAAGAACACATGTTTAGTCCATCACTGGTCGATAGAGATTAACCCAACAAAATCATTTAAATATGGATGAAATTGATTACATGTAGTTTAACAAGGAGTTGGCCTTTGATGATAAAATATACGAGGGTGTATATGAATAATGAGAGATCATGGAAAATAAAAAATTGTTCATAATAGAGCTGAGCCAATGCAAAAAACAAAGTCTCAATGTACCAATGGAGTAATGAACAAGGTATTGATATAGTTGAACATCCATATGAGTTCACTAGTAATTTGTATGAGGCACTTGAAGAAGATCATGATATGTCTGAACATTCAGACAAACCTCTATGTAATTCATATGAGATGCCTTTATGTGAAACAACCAGGACAGGCAATTTCGAGGTATTATCAAACATGTCACATATGATGATGCAAATTATGAAAATGATGCAAGAAATATCTGAAGCATTGCCTCCAAAGAAAAAAGACGTGTTTAATGTTCACAATTGGGATTATGAGAACCCTAGTACTATCGATAAGCATGATGGGATTACGATGAGATTCAACCCGAGCCTACAACTGAAGATCATGAGGATAAGTTGAACATAGTTGAAATAGTCTTTGGTCCAGTTGACATAGCAACAAATTTAACTATAAAGGTAGAAGTGAAAAATGAACTAACCACTAACATGAAGCTTAAACTAATATTGAATGAAAGTGTAGAAGAGTCAATACACTTTCTGGCCATAACAGAGAAGGTGCCAATTGAAGAGGTCGAGGAGTTCTATTCATTCTCATTCGACAATGACAGCAAGGCTCAAGCAACCAAAGCCTTACACAATAGGGAGAGGAGGAAGCTCGAGGCAATAATACCCCAGAAAACAAGTTGGGGTTGGCTCAGATTTGGTACTAAATGGCTCAAAATGTGGATGTCATGTTGGTCGAAAATAAGGCAAAATCGTTGGAATCGACCAAAGTGGCCAGTTCATATACATCGATAGGAAAACAAATGTTGAATCAAGGTGTCGAGAACTAGCTGGAGGTTCTTCTATGGTGACAACAAGGATTGCCCCAGTTTTTAAAGAACTTCAATTTCTTGTTTTAAATTTTGTTTTATTACTTTTATTAACTTTAGTATATATTTTATTTTATTTGCTAATTTACTTTATTTATATTACATTGCATATTTCACATTTCTTGTCATAGTATTTTATTGTAGGTACTTTTTGTCCACTTGGAGCAAATGAATCTCAATATCAATACAACAACAAGGATTCGACCTTATCAGGAAAGTTTTCTTGTTTGCGCCTTAATTAATTTACAGTAAGGGTAATGTATGCTTTAAAGTGTGGGGGGAAATATATTAGGATTCATTTATATTAGGATTTAATTTTCTTCAAATTGCTTAAAAGTAGGATATGTATGCTCCGAGCACTTTAAAATTCAAGAAAGGGGTTGAAAAAGAGTTGTGTCGCAACACAGAACCTTCGTGACATAACAGCAAAAACGGATTCAAGAAAATGGGCATAGAACCCCTGTTGTAACATCCCTTAACCCTTATCCATTGCTGAAACAGGGTTACAGAGCATTATCGAACTTTTCAGACAAATATGAACATTACATAATCATCTATCAAAACCAATTTAAAACCATGCCAATATCAACCTATTGCTTATATTATGTTTGTTCATACATCAACCTAAACATGCCATATTATAGCCTCAATAACTCATATATTCATATATAATCAACCAATATCAACTTATAATATTAATTACAATCACTCCACAAAATGATAAGCTTTAGACAACCTAGGTACATCGCCACATTTTGAGTTTAGGATCGTTGATGGATGCTGAATCAGCAATCTGAATTTAACCTAACCTGCCCACGGAAAACAAACTGTACGCTGAGTATAAACTCAGTGGTATTTATATAATCCGAATACTTAAAGGTGAAATAATATAACATATAATAACTATAGTCACACAATTATTCAATTCATAAATAAGGTATTTATAACACATTCAATTTTTATCATTTGCTATCCCAGATAGCTTTTCACAATATGAACACAAATCATTTGAACAACAATATTGTTCATTCATTTTCAATTCATAAATATACAAATCGTGTGTCTCTAACCATATTTCAAATCACCACTCAATATCAATCATAACACTATTTTATTCAATAACCCCTATTAACATGACACGGACTCGAATGGATACATGGATCCAACCAAAACACACTAGTTTGGCACCCAGTGCCTCATTGGATAATTCGAAGCAATAAGTTGACACTCAGTGTCTCATCGACTATGCTGAAATAAATTGGTACCCAGTACCTCATCGAATTTATTCGAAGTAATAATTTGACACCCAGTGTCTTATCGACTCGAAGTCAAAGTATCCCTGAACTCTTCCAATCCTATGGCATGCCATCTATATCCGACTCAGCCCGATACAGTTAATAGGATTTAATTCCACAATTCAAAAACAATCAATATCCAATATCCACATTTCACATTTCACATTTCACATTAATCACAAACTCATATAAATTCAATTCAATATCAAAATGCTAGTTACTCACCTCAATCACTTACCATAATTATTAAATCAAAATACAACAATTAATTATTAGATTCGAATTATAGAAATAGCCGTAATTTCCAAGCTACTCCTTGTTGACTTTTTCTTTTCCCTTATTAGTCGAGGTTTTCGTCACAATGTTAGCTACGAAAATTAAACAATTAAAAATTATCAATACAACCCAATTTCACATTGAATATTTCAATTTTTATTCAACTTTTGTCTAATTTCTAATTTAGTCCCTAAACCGAGACTAGCTTTATTTCTTTAAAACTAATTTCATATTTTTATTCAATTTCCACTTTAGACTAAATTTAACTCTCTAATTTCACTTAAATCCCTAAATTTTGAAATTTTATCAATTTAGTCCCTATAACTCAAAACTTATACTTTATTTTACAATTCAATCCCTTTTTTCATTTCTAACTTAAAATTATATCAATTTAGTCCGAAGACTTAAATTATTCAACGTGAACAACTTTTAAAAATTCAATATTTTCTAAAATTTCCAAATAGATTAAGTAGTATTTGATTTTAGGATTCTAAAAACATAAAAATTACAAGAAAATGGACTAAATTGATTTACCAATTAAGCTTTGAACCCTTGAAAACCCTAATTTATCTCCTTCTTTTCTTTCTCTTTTTCCTTCTTTCTTTTTCCTTTTTCTGTAACACCCTTTACCAGTGTTTGACGCCGGAACCAGGTACAAGGCATTACTGGAACATACACGTGCAATCGTACAAAACTGCTACATAATTTTTTTTCATCCAAATTAAAAACTTTTCAATCACATGGAATTTGTCCCTTAAAAGGGCCTACGAGGCCTAAAACATACATTAGGAGTGGCTCGGGACTAAACCGAGAACTTTGGAAACTTAGAAAATTTTTTTGTTCTAGAGAGTCGCACGCCCGTGTGGGTAGGCCATGTAGTCCCACACGCCTGTGTCCTCAGTCCGTGTAACTCTCTGACTATGATGTCATCAATCAAATAAGGTCACACGACCAAGTCACACCCCCGTGTGCTTAGGCCGTTTGGCGAATTAAATTCCAAAAATTAAGTGCAGACTTCACACGCCTGGGCACACGCCCATGTCCTTAGGCCGTGTCCTTCACACGGCTAAGACACACAATCGTGTCTCTGCCCATGTTTTGCTACTGGGCATACTGATTTGCATAATTAGGGTGCAGGAGACACACGACTGTTTCACACATCCATGGGGCAGACCGTGTGTCACACATGGCCTAGACACATGCCCGTGTGTCTACCCGTGTGGATAATTTTGAAGCTAATTTCCAAGCCATTTGTCACCCTTAAACACTCACATACTCAATCCTACTTCATAGCATGCAACATGGTACATTTAGCTACACAAGTATACACCATCATACTTCCATATGACATTCCACACCAATTTCATATTTATTCATCTTTATAATTCTTCTTTCAAGTTACTCAATTACACCATAAATATGGTCATACCTATTAGTCCTCATTCATCCATTAAATACATGCTATTCATCTCACATATCATCCACAAGTAACCAAAATCATATCAAAACATAAACATATTTGCATGCATGCATAAATGATTAGGGTTACAACCCAATAATCAATATGAGCCACCTCTCATGGCCATATACAAATGAATCACAATACCATCATAAGCCAACACATTTGACTAATCAATATGACATATAACAAAAAGGCCATGTCCCTATACATGTCATATCAAAATGATAAGCCTAGCTATACCCAATTATCCAATCAATAGTGTGATCGAGTCTCCGACGTTCTTCGATCCCCGAGCTAACTTGGCGACACTATAAGGAAAGGAAAAGAAAGAAGG
Source organism: Gossypium anomalum (assembly GCA_025698475.1). Classification (NCBI taxonomy): domain Eukaryota; kingdom Viridiplantae; phylum Streptophyta; class Magnoliopsida; order Malvales; family Malvaceae; genus Gossypium; species Gossypium anomalum. The sequence continues at coordinate 67,141,220 of CM046963.1, forward strand.
GTAAGCTTTAAAGCTTAGTAAGTTCACATGCAAATAAAAATGCAACTTAAACAAGCATTAGTCATACATTTAACATAATGAACATAATCTTGCATTTTATCAAATCTCTTAAACTTATTCTTCATAAAAATATATATACCTATTCTTACCACAAGTTCATCATGTCTCATGTCATTCTCATGAGTTTGATGTACATACCTGTGCCACTTGCACATAATGATTTACTTTTTCATCTTGATGAAATCATTAAGATTACTCATTGAGTTTCTCTTGAACTACCCGTTGAACACTCGGAATGCTGTCGGATACATCGAAATCTTGCACCTAAGTGCCCCATATGTAGCCAATGCTACTTCATATCTCGTATCACATGTTGCTCGCTTTCAAGCTACTCACGGGTCTGCTCATACAGGTTGCCAGGTATCTGCAACAGATGCCAGACTACCTCGCCATCAATAGTTTGTACGAGACCAGTACTCGGACCGCCAAAACATGTGTCTCATAATCATGAACTCAGACCACAACTCATGAGTTCGAATTACATAAATCATGAACTCAGATCACAACTCAATGAGTTCAGATTTCCTAATTCCTAGTGACATGTCACTTGTATCCTAAACTATTCCTAAGGTTCAAACGGGATTCTTCGGTACCACATCTCTATCAAACTTGCTCGTAATGTCGATTTTAATATCCATAGCACCAATTACATGATACAACATTAAAGCATTAAACACATTAAACACATGATAAAATATCACATTAAATATGTATATACTCACCACACATGCAATATTAAAGCATTTAAAGTATGGTACATGTTGCATTATTTGCAAATGAATTTACCTCGGTACAAAATGATAGAAATGAGCATAATCCTCGTAAACTTCTTTTTCCCTTGATTAAGAATCGAATCTCATTTTTCTTGATCTATAATTCCAAATTTAACTTGTTCAATACATACATTATTCACATTGACCGAAAAATCATACTTTGGTAAAATCACCATTTTACCCCTAACTTTTCATTATTTACAAATTGGTCCCTAGGCTCGTAAAATGATATGCATGCATTTTCTTGGTTACCCAAGCCTAGCCGATTCATATTTTAACTCATATCAGCCTATATTTCTCATTAAATCACATTTCTGCTACCCATTTTTACACCTTTTACAAACAAGTCCTTTTTAGTTGTTTTCACTAAAAATCATTTAGTAAAAGATGTTTATCACATATCAAACATTCATATTCCTCTATTAAACATCAAAATACAACCATGTCACACATGGGTCAAATTTCATACCTGAACCCTAACTCAAAATAATGGTAGAAATAGCTAGATCGATTGATGACAACTTCAAAAATGTAAAGAACATTAAAAACGGGGCTTGAGAGCACTTACAATTGAGCTTGAAAGATGAACAAAACCCTAGCTATGACTCATTGAAAATTTTGGCTAAAGTGGGAGAAGATGGACAAGATTTTCTCTTGATTTTTCCCTTTTTATTCTTTTATTAACCAAATGATAAAAATGCCCTTGAGGCCGTTCTTTCAAAATTTTCCTATTCATGCCCATTTTTGTCCAAAATTTTAGAACTTAGTCAAATTTCTATTTAAGGACCTCTAATTAATGATCCAATACAATTTCATGCTCAAAGCTTCTAGAACATGTATTTTGCAACTTATTCAATTTGGTCCCTAACTTCAAATTGGACACTTTAGGCATAAAATTTCTTCATGAAATTTTCACACAAACATGAATTCATATCATGGACCATCAAATAATCATAAAATAATTATTTTTACTTCGGATTTGTGGTCTCAAAACCACTGTTCTGACTAGACCCTATTTCGAGATGTTACATTTCCTCTGTTTCGTTTCTTTTGTTTGTTTTATTTTCATTTCATTTCATTTATTTATTTTGTTTATTCTTTAATTTATTATTATAATAATATAATATGTTATAATATTTATACTTAAATATTATGTATTATATATATTATTATTATATATATATGTACAATATTTTTACACATGTAATTTACTATTACCATACACTTGTTAGGATAAGGATTATTTCTTCTTTAGCCATTTTACTTTTCTTTAATCTATAATTAGACTTTCACCCTATATGCAATTTAATCCTTTTACCAATTACTATTAATTCACACAAATTCACCTAACAAAAACCTAATTAACTACACAACTAACTTCGTAAATATTTTTATTAAATATTTACGAATCCATTTTACGAAAACAGAGACCCGAAAATATACTTTTTGATACCTATGACTATCGGGTCGTTACACCTGTGTCACGACATTGCTCCAATGTTCTGCAGGGTCAACCCGACCCATCACACAACTCGACTAATCAAACCATGTTTTACCCTGGTTTTAACCTTAAATAACTCGTTTTTAAACCTACAAGCACCCTCTATTAACTCTTAAAATCTTTTAAAATCTTTTAATCCTCTCTAAACCTCTCAATAAGAATCCTCAAATCCTTTAAACCATAAACCCTTTCTCTTTTCTATTTTTGGTGCTAAAATTCCTTCATTTTCTTTGTTTTTTAGTGTAGGCTAAATATCAAGCATCACACACAGAAGTTTCAACAATCTTTGGAGAGAGGCAACAAGACGTTAAAGTCAAGGTTAAGAGTTCTTATCTTGTTTTAACTGTTCCATTGGTTATTGCTTCACTTTTATTAGTTAGTCTAGCTATGAAAACGTTAAATATGGCTCCTAGGAAAATTAAAAAAAACTAATGTACAAGAGACACCATTGGTTTCAGATTCTCAAAAATTTCAAAATCCTAATGCCGAAAAATATTTCCTTAAGTTACAAGGAAAAACATTTATTCAGGAACGAGGATTTGAACCATCGATGGTTTTTTGTAAAGACATCTGGTCATTAGTCTAGTACCATTGGTGGGAGCGTTTTTGCATAATTCTAAAAAGGAATGTTGTTATCCCAGTCATTCAAGAATTTTTTACTGCCCCTAAGGATGAGGAAACTCGCAATCATACGGTGCCATATAGGAAACAATAATGGTAAGGGGTAAAAATGTGCCATTCACCCCAAGGGAAATTTGTGAGTATTACCATGCCCCATATTATGAAACTGATTTCTTAACAAACAATGATTTGGTAAATTTTAATAAAATAGACATTGATGACATTATAAAATATTTAATTGAAAATAGAGGTGAGTGGAAACACTGACCGAATACCGGACTCCTGACAAACTTTAATCAAGCAATTATGTTCCCAATAGCTAAAATGTGGATGCAATTTATTTGCACTAGAATTACACCTCTCTTAATGTTTCTAATGTCAATACATTTCGAGCTATTTTGTTATATGAAATTTTAAATAAAAAATAGATATGCATCGGGGAAAGAATCCATCAAAATATAGTGTTGGGTTAGTGGTAAGAAGGTCGGGATTTTCTTTTCCCACCTCGTGAGGACACTGTATAAGAACGTAAAGGTTCCAATAGAAGAAAATGAGCAGTTCATGCCCAACAAAAAACTTAATAGGTGATTTTATATACCCTCAGTATGTAGAACTCAATCGAAAGTAGATTATAGATTGAAACCAGAGGAGAAAAGAAAAGATGGACGTTCCTATTTTGCTAAAAAGAAAAGCAAAATCGAAACCTAAAAAGGAAATAGGTGAGAGTTCCTAAGAAAAAATAGATGAAATGATACAATAAATGCAAGAAATAGGCCCAGTACTTCAAGAATTTATGTAGCGAAACAATATGAGAGCTCCTAATTACCCGCCAAACATGTTTGGCTCGATACAAACCCATCATAGAGAGGAAGAGAAAGGGAGCGATGAAGAAGAAGATAGTGAGAAAGAAGGAGAAAAAGCAAGAGATGAGGAGATGGATTCTGAAGATGAGGAGGAAGATTAAACGTTTTAATTTTTAATGTTTAATTTGGAACTATATTACATTTTGAATTTTTTTAGGGGTATGATTAAAAATAGATCTTTTTTTATTTTTTGTTCTATTTTCTACTTCAAGTTTTTTGTGTAGGATTTTGCATGTTAGAAGCACGACATTTTTCAACTTAACAACGATAAATGGAAGGGAGCACTCACCATTAGATTACAGAACTATCACGATCAATCAGGTGACTTCTTTCCTTATCTTTTTAGGGCTACACATTGAGGATAATATGTTATCTAAAATGTAGGAGGGTAACATAGGAAATTTGTTTTCAATTTTTATGCTTTCTTTTTATTTTTTATTTTCAAATATGTGCTTGAGCTTGTAAAAATACAAGTGATTGGTTACGAGCATGTATATAGGTTGATTGTGTATTCTATAAATTTGGCATGATAGTAAATGATTTTAAAATTTTTATTATTAAACTAGATATTGAGTAATTGAATATACCAAATAATATAAAGAATACAGGGAAACGAGCATGCTAGTATGTATGATAAATAATGAATTTGTGATTGTTTGATTGATTAAATTTGTGAATATTGAGAGACCTAGGGATGACCTAAGGTATTGTTTGGTATACACCTAGAGCCAAAAAGCTAACTCTGTTTATCAATCTTTAGTATCTATTTGAGCCAAAAAAAAAAAAAAAAACACTTCTTAATAAACCTTCATGCAAAACTCGAGCCAAAAACATTAATTTGTATTTTCCCTTTTTCTTTGGTCCTGAACTGCACGACTATAAATGCCTGGCATTCATATTGAGGGTTAAGTAGATACATAATGACGGATTTTGTTAAAATAGAGTGAAATAGAAAGAATCAGTGTGATAAAGTAATTATAAATTAGCCAATATGTGTAAGACAAAAGAAAAATTCAAAAAGAACAGTCAAAATGAGTAGAAAAAGTACGTGAAAAACAAAAGCATTGTAAGTGAGATGTATGAAAAAGATCAAAAAGTGACAAAGTCAAAAAAGTAGAAACACTCAGTCATTTATGCACAAAAACTTGTGAACTAGTTGTAATTGCTATGTTATGTTGTGACTTCCTATGTGGAGAAATAAGAAAGGTGAGAGAAGGAGAAATAAGAGTGTGAGTGGGAAAAGGTTGCTAAGGGGGAAGATTAGGAAACAATACGATGTGTCAAACTATTTTTGTGCTTGAAACTATTTTGATGCTTGTTGTTTTTGAATTCTATACCTACCCTAAGCCTCAGAACGCTACAAGCTGAAAAGCCCTATGTGACTAGGTAGACTTATTCATGAATTGACATCATATTAAGTAATTGCATTTACGACTTTTTGTATTCTACTAGGATAATCAAATTAACTGTATGATTTATTGATGAATGCATATATTTGAAATCCTTAATACCTGTGTACTTTGTAATATACTAAACATAGGTGTTTGATATTGAACATAGTAAGTTATTTATATATCATGTCAGGATTATATGTAAACATGAAAACGCCTAGTATTGTGCTCAAACACTAATATTTGTATCACACTTTGTAACACCTCTTACTCGTATTTGATGCCGGGACAGGGTTCGAGGCATTACCGGACTTAAACACAATCAAACACACAAAATCGAACCATAAAATTTTTGGACCAATTAAAAATATCCAAACATATACTTAACGTCCCTTATATGGGCCTGCGAGGCCCAAAACATACATCAGGGGTGAATCGTGACTAAACCGAGAAATTTTGAAACTCTTACTACACGTAGAAAATTTTTCATGATTTGGAGAGCCACACGCCCGTGTGGTTAGGCCGTGTGATCTTACACTCCTGTGTGGCTTGGGACACGCCTGTGTCCCTTGCCTGTGGAGCTCTCTGTTTATGACGTCGTCACCAAATTAGGGGCACACAGGCAAGGCACACGCCCGTGTCCTTAGGCCATGTGGTGATTTAAATTCCAAAATTTAAGTGCAGACTTCACATGACTTGGGCACATGCCCATGTCCTATGGCTGTGTCCTCCACACAGCTGAGACACGCGGCCGTGTCTCTGCCCGTGTGTTTACTACTGGGCATTCTATTTTGCATTAAATAGGGTGTAAGGACACACGGCCAGAACACACACCCATGGGGCCAGCCATGTGTCACATACGGTCTAGACACATGCCCGTGTGTCTACCATTGTGCACAAATACATGGCTATTTTCTTAGCCATTTAGTCATCCTTTCAAGCACACATCTACACACATAATATAGTACCATCACAAGCACAAACACATGACTAAATCAGTCACAACCAAGGCATCCACGCCTCAAATCCAAGCTATTTTCTATCACCTATAACATTTCTTACTTATCAAGCAGACCATGTATTAACCACATTCATGGAAACACCAACATTTACATTTACCAACAACAAGTATTAGCTATCAACTGTGGCCTTATACAAAATGAATCAACTTCATGACAAGCCAACACATTTGGACAACACAATATGACACTTAACAAAAAGACTAAGTCCCTATACATGCCACGCTTAAAACATTTAAGCTAACTATACCAAAAACATCAAGTGATAGTGTGACCGATACCTCCGACGTCCCTTGATTCTCGAGCTAGCTTGGCAACACTATAAGAAAGTGAAAAAGAGAGGGAGTAAGCATAAAGATTAGTAAGTTGCATGTAAATAAGTAACAACATCAACCATGCATATTTAAACACATAGCATATTATAAACCAGCACAACATTCTTGATTTAACAATGGTAGATTTACTACATATTTACACATCACAAGTATAAGCCAAAGATTACAATATCGTCCTGAAATCATTCTCATAGATAGAACCTAAAAAATTTCATCCTTACCATTAAGGCATCATAACTAAGCTTATATCTCATTAGTTTCGAGTAAGAACCTGTACCACTCACAACATGATTATATCATTTCATATCTTTATCATAAGCTTTAAATAACCCGTGGAACCATTTGGAATACTAAAGGATATCCAATAACCCACACACAAGAGGGTAAAATGTTGATGCCATGTCCCAGACATGGTCTTACACTAGCTTTTGTCTCAATGCCGATGCCATGTCCTAGACATGGTCTTACACTAGCTCTCATAATGTGGCTAATGTCATGTCCCAGAATGGTCTTACACTAGCACACATATCAATGTCGATGCCATGTCCCAAACATGGTCTTACACTAGCTCTCATAATGTGGCTGATGCCATGTCCCAGACACGGTCTTACACTAGCACACATATCAACTCCGATGTCATGGCATGGATATCCAATTTATTCTTAAGGTTCAACTGAGAGTTTTTACTACATCAATTCTCATAATGCATATTCACAACAATAATCAAACACTTTATGCCATATTAATTGTTCAATAAATAATAACAATAAAGTTTTATTATTTACGTACAACTTACCTCGGTATACAAAAAGTGGGCGATTAGATTGAATTAGTCTACTAGCTTGGTCTTCCCTGTCTGGGTCCGGACTCCGTTTTTCTTGATCTATAATAACAAATTCACTTATTTAATCACTACATTAATCAAGACAATCTATAATTCATACATGGGCAAAATTACCATCTTGCCCTTAAACTTTCACATAATTACGATTTTGCCCCTAGGCTCGTAAAACGATTTTAATCAAATTTCCTCCTTTAACAAGCCTAGCCAAACCTTTATTACTCTTGTAGAAACTCACAATTTTTAATTATTTCACACATTTACAACCTATTCTATAGATTTCACAAAATGGCCCTTTTAGGTGTTTTCATGAAAACCCCTTTCACAAAAGTTATTTATTTAATAACCAATATTCATTTTCTTCCATAAATACTCAGAAAATGTTGAAAATCCTCTCATGGTAAATCTCTAGACTATCAACCAGTTTGCAAAATAGTCCCCCCTTTAGTTAGCTTATGCTTCAAGGGTCTTAAAAGTACAAAAATTATCAAGAATGACCATTAAAATCACTTACTTGCAAAGGTGAAGAGTTGCTGAAATTTAAAACTTCCAAAACCCTTATTTTTGCTGATATTTTTTATGCAGAGGAGGAAGATGAAAATGTGATATCTTTTCTCTTTATTTCATTTTATTTCTAGTCAAATTTGTCACCAAAACCTCACCTTACCTTTGACAATTTCATTTCCTTGTCTCTATGGCTGGCCATCACTCTCTTAAAGGTCTATTTGCACATTAAGGACCTCTAATTTAAGGTTCTCTACCTATATGACACTTTTAATTAGTAGAACACAAATTTTGCCTTTTATGTGATTTAGTCCCTTTTCAAAACTAAGCATAAAATCGCTAAAATTATTTCACCAAAATTTTCATGCACTCATATAATCATGCTATAAAACATAAAATAATATTAAAAATAATTTCTCCGGCCTTAGATTAGTGGTTCTGAAACCACTGTTTGACTAGCACCAAAATCGGGCTGTTACACACTTGCTCAAAAGGCATCTTTTACTTTTTGATTTTATTTTGCTTTGCTTGAGAACAATCAACGATCTATCATAATTAGGTGTCACAAATTAAAGTAGTTTTCGTACTTGAAAAGATTGGATATGAGCAATTTAATTCTTTTATTGACCTTAGGGGCCGAATGAGGCCTAAAGGCAAGCTAACATACTTAGTAAATGTGCAAGAGATCGTTCAAGGGCGTCAAAACTCAATACTAATTATTGTGTTGCAACACAGGAAGTTTGATTTTGCAATATAGGGAGCATAATGCTAGAATTGTTATACTGCCTTTGGTGTCGTGACACAACTAAGGGATGTCACGACACACCCTTGAAGCTACCCCTGAACCATGCATACTACCTTTGATATCGCAATACAAGGATTAGGTTGTTGCAACACCGATCCTATACGAGAATAGTTACGAGTTAGGGGCATTTTGGTCTTTACAATGGAAATTAAACACGAGGACGTCAACTGATCTAGGTTTGAGGACGATGCTACCCTAATTCTATAAATAGGCTCATTTAGAACTTGTTGAGGACGGTTTTTCCATACTTTAAGTTTTCTTTATAATTTTAGTTTTCAGTATTTTTTTCTTTTAGGCTTTAGTCTTATTTTTAATTCTTTCCTTTTTGTGTTCTTCGGAGAACATGGTTTGTAAACACAATCAAACATTAGTGGATTTTTTGTGCTTCATCTAATACAAACATGATTTTCTGAACTTTACTCTTGATTTGTTATTTATGTTTATCCTTATATTCAAGTTTATTGTGTTTATGAGATCCATGAGGAACTAATCCTATTATGGGGGATAATGATGGAGATGTGATTAACTGATTATTATGTAGGGTTTTCTTAGTAGATCAGCTATTTATGAGTGGAAGAACTGAAACCCTAGGCTTGACGACCCTAGGAAGTCATTTAGGTGAGAATTAACCTAAAATTAGTATAGCTTATTTGTGAACATGTTATCCTCAAATTGGTTTGGACTGTGAGGTCGAGAGATAAGGAGTTTTTGCCGACTCATTTGTTTAGCGAAAGGTCGAGAGATCCTACTAGTGACATGACTAGTTAATTGAGTAGAAATCCAAAATAAGAATTAGTTATGAACATCAAAGCGAGCCACTTACCCATGCCTAGAGTTGATTAAGTCTATAAATTAGTTTTCCGAAGTTTTGTTTATTTATTTAGTTTTTTTGTTATTTCTGTTTCATTATTTATATAAATCCAAAAATCTTTCTTTTATGTTTTATCATAATATAATTTTTTTTAAAAATACTAATTAAATCTATTTGCATTTATGTTAGAATTAATTTAGTAATTTACCTCCCTTGGGTATGTTCCTCGGAGTACTTACCTACTTTGTTTTAAAAACTATATCCATATACTTGCGAAAACTGCCTCGATTTCATATCTTTTAGTTACAGTATTCAAACTCTGGACGTTAGTACGTCCAGAGGTGATCATTAGGTTGTAGATCCAGTTCAAGTTCTCCTTGCTCAATTATTTCATTTTCAGTTGCATCCCATTTCCAAATTCTTCCTTTATCGAACTTCACATCTCTACTTATAATTAGTTTCTTGAAGAAAGAATTATAAACCATATAAACCTTCTTGACACAGCTGTATCCCAGAAAAATCCCAAACCATGATCTTCTGTTAAGCTTACTTATTTTCTCCACTAGTATATGAACAAAACAGGTGCAAACCAAACACTTTTAGGTGAGAAACCAAAGGCCTAAACCTAAACCAAGCCTTAAATATAGTCTTCCCTTCAACAGCTTTAGTTGACATTCTATTCAGCAAGTAAACTGCATTGTTTACTATTTCTGCCCAAAAATCATTTGACAACTTACTCTCAAACAACAAGAATCGATCCATGCTCATCACAGTTCTATTTTTCATTTCACACACTCTATTTTGTTGTGGAGTGTACACCTTGCTGAGCTGATGATGAATTTTAGCAACTTTGCAAAACACTGGAAACCTTTCTAAAGTGTATTTTGTCCCATTATTCGACCTGATCATTTTAAGCTTGCAATTGGTCTGATTTTCAACCATAGCCTTGAATTTAAAAAAGATATTAGCCACTTTAGAGTTGTGCTTCATGAAGTATACCCAACAGAACCTTGAACAATCATGAATAAACAAGACAAAGTACCTACTTCCATTTAGCAAACTTGTCTTCATAGGTCTACAAATATTAGTATGTACTAACTGTAATTTTTCATTGGCTCTATAAGCTTTATTGATTGGAAAAGGAAATCTACACTACTTTCCTAGCTAACAAATTTCATTGACATCCTCATGATTAACCATTTTTGACAAATTCTCAACTAAATTATTCCTAGACATTTGACTTAAAAATCTATAATCAAGATGTCTCTTTCTCTTATACTTGAATTTTTTTCCATCTAGCGAACTAACATTGGCTACAGAAGTTCCCAAATTCCAATTTACAGCAAAGCTTCTGTCAAGCATAACTATTGATATAAGTCTGCATCCACTAGGATAAAAAATCAAGCATATATTATTCTTGAACACCATAGAGTATCCCTTTCCCGAGCAACTGACTGGCACTTAATAGATTTTAATTTATATTAGGAACTAAAAGAATATTCGAGACAAGTTTAGTACCTAGTGCTGCTGATCAAAACATCTTATTTCCTTATTGCTTTATTGCTTTAATGCATTAGCCATTTCCAACTTTATTCTTGAAGTTGAAACTTCTATCCAAGTTTTTGAAGATACTTGCATCTGAGGTCATATGACTTGTACAACCACTATCAACAAGCCAATCCTTTCCATTTCTACTGGTGGTAAGCCATAAGATAGTGAACATTAAATCTTCTTGATTCACTGCAGCTATCTTTGTCTGAGCATCTTGCTTCTGTGGCTGTTGCTATAATTGCCCTATAATCTTCACAACTTTTCAACATGGTCGAGTTGCTTGTAGCTTCTGCACTGAACATTAGGTCTAAACCAACATATCCTCTCTAGATGACCTAACTTTTTGCAATGAGAACATGGTGGATATTTCTTTTTTTCCACTGTCTCTTTTAGGCTTTTCTTTCTTTTCTGACTAGCCCTTCTTTCCCTTATAACTTGAGGAGCTCAAGCTTTCTCTATCTTTAACCTAAAAAGTTAATTTAGAATGCTCCTCTTTCCTTGATACTCTTCTCTGCTCTTGCGCATATAAGGCATTGATCAGTTCTAAAAGTGAGATGATTGACAGATCTCTCGAGTCTTCAAGAGAAGATATATTTGATTCATCTCTCAATAAGTGTGGTCATTGTTAGAAAAACGAGTTTAGAAAATGTAACGAAAAATAAATTTAGGGAAAAATCAGAGTTAAATTTTTTTTCCAAAATAAGATATTGGTTGTGATATCTAAAGTAATAAACACTTAATTAAAATTGTACATTTTTTATTTATCTAGGATGAGCTCTTTGACTAAGTAGTCTTCTTTGCTATCCTCAAGCTCACATCTATCGGTTGTGAGCTCGCTTCGAATCATAAATTTTTTCTCAAAAATTACCGATGGGGTAATTTTACAAATTCTCTAAACTTTTGAGTCAAGTTGTAAATCAGAAAAATATATCTAAAAATTTTCTGGAATAATCTCTTCAGAGAATTTTTTTCTCTACAACTTTCTCTTGAATTCAAGTATGTGTAAATAATAACCCGAGACTCTCTTTATATAGGGAGAGTTTAGAGAGCTCAACTATGATTAAACTTAATCACTTTAATATTAAATTAAATTTAATATTCAAACTTATTAAAATAATAGTATAGATAAACATGAAACTAAATTTAATATTAAGATAATCACTTTAATATTAAATTAATATAATAATATTAAGATAAGTATTAAAGTAAATTTAATATTAAAATATTAAAATAATATTATTTTTGGAATAATTAATTTGAAATCAAATTTTTTGGTAGAATTTCAATAGGAATGTAACTCTTTACTGCTCAACCACCGACGACCAATCGCCGTCAGCAACAACGCAGCCACCGGTACCCCCATGTCTGGTGATGCAAGTGCGACACCCTTATGGCACCTCGAGCTGATTCGATCTGGGTCGATGATGACCCAACCAGTCTGATCTAGGCACGGGTTGGACCGTCGGCTCAGTTTCACATATCGGGCCCGATTCGACCCTTTTTTTGGTCTTGGTCTCAGTTTTGGGCTCCTCGGTCCGATTTACGATCTTAGGTCCAATTTTCAAGTTCAATTACCCATTGGGCCAATTTTCTAACTTGAAAATTAACTTCCAAAATATTATATTAATTTTAATTGATTTGATTAATTTAATTTTACTTTATCAAAATTAATTTTTCCAAAAATCACTTATATTTTCCAAATTAATTTTTCAAGAAATTCTTTAATCAAATTCTCTGGTTGAACAATTCTCACGAGCACCTAATTTAATTCCATATCGAATAAATTAACTCAATTAAATTATTCCCAAATTCGTAGATTTTTTTCTGATTCAAATGCAGTCCGATCGAGCTTTTGTTAAGCTAGTGGAGGAACCAATTACACATATACAATTAGGCTCTAGTGATTGCAATTATGGCCAGAAGCATCGTTTCGATAGTTCGCAATTATTTAATCATGACGTCAGTCCATAAGAAGTACCATGATTGAAAACTCCTTATTGTATACTTTTTTACGAAAGCAATTCATCGAACTACTTTGTCCAATGACTTCGTCATGTGAGTGTTACCCTCATATGATATCCTTGATTCCTTTGAGTTAAATTCGTTCACTCAATACAATCCTATTTTATCCCGTTGTGACTATTATGTATTCTTAATGATTAATCTGATCACTGTCAACAAATGACTATGATAGATTACTTGTTCAAGAATAAGAAACCTGTGGCCACGTTCCATATTTATCAATCTACATAATGTCAATGAGAAGATATCATTAACTCTTTAATTGAGTTATGAATTCCACTGTTTCTAGTAAAGCCATGCCATACGCAAGTCATGTACCCAACATACCGGCTATGGGCTCGATCGTCTTTAGAGCATAAGCCTCCACTTATATCAAAGCACATGAGTTGCATACGCATGGCCAATGACGAACTCAGGATTTAAGTAAATCACACCATGGATATCACAAGTGAATTAATTCACAAACAAATTTAGAATTAATTCATCTTGGGTCCAGTTTAATATATCATTCTACTAATGAATACATCTATGTCTCTTCTCGTGGAGTCAACTGCTCCGATAGCCAAGACTAGCCATCTCCCCAATTGGAATTGTAGACGACATAATAATCATTCTCAGTATTTGAATCAAATGCTCACTTTGATTCTTTTATGGGATTACAAACTTATTAGATTATCTAATGAAGTAAGTTGTCTTTCTCGCAATGTAAACGTTCTTTACAATTCCACTTATATTTAGTTTGAAATTTAGACAATGAATGAGCTAATATTTGCTTGCCACAATTTCGCTATGCATGCAAAATATAAAAGATAGAAAATACAAAATACATAATACTGAAATGTGAAATTAACTTTATTTATTTATTCATCGTTCAAATAAATATAAAACAATTACATATTTATTACAATATAGGCATATTTCCCAACAGCTATCACATTTTCTACAACTCTACTGTCACTAAACTGGTCCCTTAGCAGCCGGATCTTATTGACCACTACTATGATTCTATCTGAGTATTGCTTTACTATCTCAGTCTTTTTCATCTTGAGGTTTTCAAAGTCTCTTATGAGATTGATTAGTTGTTGCTATCTGGTATTTTGTGAACCCGAAAACTCCTCCTTCATTTTATCCCATGCTTGCTTAGGAGTATCACAAGCCATAATCATTGTAAAAATGACATGACACACCATTTTGTAGGCAAGACATTTCCTTATGCTTTTTATCACATTCTTCACTTTGTTGTCTCATTTGAGCAATGGTGAGATTTGCTCTCAAAGCTGGTGGCTCTATGTCAGTATTCACAGCTTCCCATAAGTCAAAGGCTTGAAGATAACTCTTCATTTTTACCACTTATATGTGGTAAATTTCACCGGTGAAGATAGGAGGTGAAGGTGGTGAGAAACTAGATGAAGACATTCTTGTAGAACACAACGTCCCTCAGAGATCAAAATGGCTCTCGATACCAATTGTTGGTGTTTTAAGACTAAGAGAGAAAATAAAAACGAGACAATGAACCAGCAAGATGAAGTCATTTTCAACACTCTTAATTTTTTTTCAAAAGGTTACAATATATATATATTTTGTTTTCCAAACAACTCAACTGATCCAACTAACATCTTGGAAATAGGAAAACTTAACTTGTACACAAACTAATTATGAAATCAACACCTAAACACATCAAGTCATTACCAACTTAGTTTGTTTCTAACTATCTTAACATAAGAACTAAACAAAAGATTAAACCAAAACATTGGTTTTCTACTCTAGGAAGACAGCTTGCACTTCATCCTACAGTTCACCTTATCGCTGATTAGCTCACACTTTGGTTGTCCGCGGATATGCTTGCAATTAAACTACTCCCCAATGTACTTAGACAATTCGCCGAGCGTGTCGTGTAAAAACTCTTCACATGACAGTTCGCCTATTGACAGTCCGTCAGACTTCTCTTGCTCAGACTGTCCGCCATGTGACTTAGAGACAGAACTATCCGCTATATGTTGTCCACAATATTTGTTTGCCAACTAGACTATTAGCCATTTGTGTTGTTCCCCATCTGTGTTCGCCAATGCATGGTTGGCCATCTCGCAACACTTTCTAATCTCTCCTTAATTAAAGCT
Organism: Gossypium anomalum; assembly: GCA_025698475.1. Taxonomy (NCBI): domain Eukaryota; kingdom Viridiplantae; phylum Streptophyta; class Magnoliopsida; order Malvales; family Malvaceae; genus Gossypium; species Gossypium anomalum. The sequence goes on from CM046963.1 coordinate 67,156,434, forward strand.
TCACATGCATTGCATTAGGTCCCCTCACATTTCATGCTTTCTAAATTTTTATACATTAAACCATCCACAATCGTTTGTGCATTGTTTTACTTGCAAGTGTTTGATATATTGTTTAAATATTTATCTTTTTAATATTTTATTATACATTTATAAGATATTTATCAATCTCTAACATTATTTATGAAATTTAAAAATTTCACTCACAATGTACTGAATATTATTTTTTTTTTAATATTCTTTTAGTTAAAGTAACAACAAAGGATTTTGAATTTAATCATTTAATTCTGATTAATTGTCTTAAATCCTATTTCATTCAAATCATGTAATTTGACTCCAAGATACTTCAACTTTAATTTGTATCTAAATACGTTTATGACTTTTAAGTTATACATGAAATTTTTTTAACAGAAATCAAAATTTCACTTAAAATATGTATTTATTTTGAGGTAATATATATATATATATATATATATATATATATATATATATATATATTTAAGGTGGTTTTGTTTCAATCCTTGCATTGCCCAAAATTTTGGTATCCCACTGTTTCGCCATATACTATTTGTGGTGTATACACATTACACAATCCTTGGTCGGGCATTCTTCACGCTTACCACCAGTTGTTTAATTTGATGAATTAATTCAAGAATTTATCTTATCAATGAAAATTCATTCCAACTTCAAAGATTCAAATTCTCATGGCCTCAATATTGCTATTAAGCTAAACCGCTATTTGACTAGTATTTCTTTATATATGTATGATTTGTATCCCATATATAATTATAAGCATATATATATGTTGAGAGATCTTTGGTTCCTCCAAGAAAAGTCTTCAAAGTGTTATTTGCTTAGAGTCAATAAAACTCTCAATGGGTCGATATTGTCTCTTGAGTCCACCTAGTTCTCGAGTGCCTGAAGAGGTGATGCATTTAACAGGATGAGAGTGCCTCGTTGTGTGCTTGAAGAGGCAAACTATATTTGGGGCACGATCACTCACCAAATAAAGGTTGTATTATATTTTAATATGTTTGCATTACTGGACTAATAAAATTGTGGTAGTGCGCTAAACCATGGTTCGCCTCTTTAGCTACCCAATGAGGCACTGCCATCCTATTGAACTTGTCACTTCTTAAGGTACTCAAGCTCTTGTTAGAGTCCTAAATAAAACTCTCACAAAAAACAATATCAATCTATTAAATTCATCGATTTCAAATAAACGACACTTTAAAAACTTCTTTCAAAGGAGTTAATCTCTCTTTAATGATACCGTTTTAAATATATATAAATAAATAACCTACCAACAATAAGTCTTAAATTGGAGTGACATACCCCAAGCATAATCTCCAAATCTTGTTTTTTTTTTTTATATACTTTTAATCTAATGGGTGGATTACAATTGCTACTCAGAGACATAGTTTAATTCAGAAAAGAAGAAAATAAAAGGTAAATTGAAGATAAGAAGGAAGGTATCTAAAGGTTTAAAAGCCGACACCTGAATCTCAGCTCCCTAACCTCCCTGCTAGCTAGCTGATGTAGATCTTCTTCTGATCGGCCTTGCCCGAATCAGTCTCCTATCTTTTTAGAATACACTTAAATATGTTTCATATTCCTACCCTCTTTTTAAAATTTAAATTTAATTGTTCTTTTTTTTTTTCAAAAATCTTTATTCATTTTCTTTTTTAAATTTAAAACTTTAAGTTTAATGGTTAGAATTCTCAAAATTGTTTTGTTAAATTCTTTAGTGTGACATTTTGAAATAAAAAATACTTATTTAATAGAAATAAATTCATGAAATAAAAATAAATAATACTCATTTGATAGTTTAATTAGACTTGCATTTTTTTAATCCAAAAATAGAGTAAATAAATTCATTAAAAATAAAAAAATACAATAACTAAACTCTACGTTGTGAAGAATGTATGAAATTAGAACATATTTTAAGTTAGAATTGCAATTTCGCTTGTTTTTCAATGGCAGAGTTAGAGGACTTAAAAGAGAAAAATTTTGTCAATTCTTTTATAATTTATAAAATTTTAAATTAATAATAATAAAATTTCACATTTATCCCCAAATTAATAAAAAAATTAATTTAATTCTTTAAAAGCAATAAAGATATAGATTATTAAAACGATAAAATTACATTTTTATTATCGTAATATATACAATTTAACTCTTCCATCTTCAGCATATAAATAACACATATTTAAGCTTTTATTATTATAAATAACAAGTATTTAAGTTTTATTCCAACTGCAGTACAATTTTCTTACATATTTTTAATTAATTTGTTACTTCATTATTGATTTTAAAATTATTTGTATTGATAATTTAATTAATTACATTTCTAATTTTTAATAGGACACATATATAATATTAAAAGTAAAAAATAATAATACTTCCAACTATTTTCAAAATTTTAATTTTAGAAAGCGACCTTTTTTACCTAAATAATATGAAATAAATAATTACCGAAATAGAATAACAGCTTTTTTTAAAAAAAATTAATTTGTGCCGCTGACGTGTTAAACATTGCAGAGAAGAAAATGAATCTTTTTTAGTAATTTCAGAGAAGAAAATATGGATAACCAATACTTTGCAGCTATTCACTTCGATGGTGTAATTTTAAAAACAACCGTTGGTTGTAAATTTGGAACTCGCTAGAAAATAGGAATGAGGTTCAATAAAAATGTGTCTATTGATGATATGAAAGAAAAGATCAATGCAAAACTTGCTCGATGTTGTGGGATGAGGATGTCAAAACTATTCTACAAATTTCCAGTTTTTCAAATCCTATCAAATTTGCTGAGATGAAACTTTTAGACGATGAAAACATCGAGACAATGGTTGCATTGTATTGCTCGACTGGGAGGGTGAACTCTAAACTAATTCAGTTGTTTGCTGAGTTAGCGGATGTGGAGCCCGTTGAAGATGTGACTTCATCAAGTCAACAATATAGAGTTGAAGACCCATATGCGGAGGTTCTGAGAGCGTTTTTCGATAGGCGATTATCTGTACACGGGTTTAAAATTGATTTTAATGTTGGATGTGCAGAACAGTACGATGATGGAGGGACATTGACATAGGCCAAAAATTCACACCATGTTCATTTATAGATACATCCAGTCATGATTGAGACCCATGCGAATGGTGAGGATGAATCCGATAATAATGTTTGTTTTGATCACGAGAGGGAAGATTTTAGTGACCCTGATGTAGATGAGGTCTCGGATGATATCGACAACAAAGGTGTGAACGATGATGAAAATGTTTACGCCTTTTGGTTGGGAACTCGAGTTGTGGCATTGTCTTACGCAATGATCCTAAGGCCCACATGTTGAGGGTTGATCTCGATGCAGCGCATGCGTATGAATTCCCCAAGTACCCCGAGACAATACTTGTTCACCGGTTGTTGGCAGATCTTGAATCAAAAGAGTTGTTTGTGGGCCAACAATTTTTGCCAAGGATGATTACATATTTTCCATCAAGTGGTATAGTATAAAGGTGTTGGTTGGCTACAAAGTCGCTTACTCTAAACCAAAAATAAATGTTAAGGAGTATTGGAGGATGGTAGAAGGGTGCAAGTGGCATGTACAAGTTGTATTTATCCAATGGTCCCAATGTGGAAGATTTAAAAAGATGTTGTGCCTTATACATGTACTTTTACACGTATGACTCAAGATCATCGCAAACTTGATTTGAAATCTATCTACAACTACATTATACCATTGGTTAAAGATATGCTCACCATTCCTGTATTGATGTTGATTGTCGAAATTTAAGAATGACTCCAGTATCAAGTGTCATACTGAAAGGCATGGTTGACTAAACAGATGACCGTGGGGCAATTGTATGGAGATTGAGATGTGTTGCACAATAAACTTCATGGGTAAATACTTGCTTTGAAAAAGTATGTGCCAGGGACTGTCATTGACTTGGAGACGTAGCCTTCTTACAACCCAGACAACCAACTATAACACGGGAGAAGAATTTTCCACTAGATGTTTTGACATTTGGTCTATGTGTTCGAGCTTTTCCTCACTGTAAGCTGCTTATGAAGGTTTATAGGACTTGGTTGTATGGGGGATATATGAAGATCCTCCTTATTGAGGTTGCACAAGACGGGAACTGAAACATTCTACTGATAGCGTTTGCTATCGTGGAGTTGAAGAAAATGGAATCATGGTAATTTTTCCTGATGAAGTTGCGGAGGAATGTTGTTACACAAGAAAACAATTGCATCATTTTCGATAGATCAAATGAGCTAGTTTTCACAATTAGGTGTTCTGGTGTTTTGTGGAGATCTGTCTACTACATCTGCCACATTGTAGTGAACTTCTATAGGGATTTCAAGAATGTGAATTGGCACAAACAGGTCATGAACATGGGTAATTATCAAATTTATTTTTTTTTGATATATTTACAAATGGTGTAATGAAACGTAACATGTCTTAACGAAATATATATGCAAGGTACGAGCTAAAAGAACATTGTTTCAGAAAAAGATTAGCGAGCCTTCAGGCTGTTATGAATGGTCAAACGAACCATACATTAAAGAAGTGGTTTGGGAGCATGGCCGTGGCAATGAGCTCAAAGTTTTGATTATGAATCTCGATATAGTCATTTGACCACCAACTTGGTAGAGGTCGTTAACTCTATCTTGAAGCGTACATGACATTTTCCAGTTCCATCTATTTTCTCAACTACGTTCTATAAGCTAGCAACCTTGATGCCAAGAATGGGGATAAAACAAGTAAATCAAATGGTACCATTTTTGTTAACACGTGTAATCGTACTATTGAACTCAAACCAAAAATTATCTTTTTAACAAAATTTAAAATTTTCATTAAAGTGATCTGTTTTTAGGTGGCCAATCACACCTAACCAAAAAAATATTGGTAAAAACTCCATATTTTTTAAAATTTGTTTAACAGACCTAAAATTTGCTATGAAAGCTTGGCAACTCCATTGGAAACATTAAGATTCAAGCCTACTTAATCATGTATTATTCTTGTCTTTGATCAAATGAAGTTAAACTTGGTGTTTAAAGTTGATTCTTTCAAATAAATTTTTGTTTTTTTTTGCATGTTAATTGTGTACTTTTATGTGATTTTTTTTGTTTTAAATGTTACATGATATTTTTATTTTGTATGTTTTTCCACACAATTTGACACGTGCATATCATTACATGAGCTCTATACCTAAGATCCGTCTGTTTTAGTGGAAGAAAGTACCTACGCTCTCGTGAGGAGTTAACCTCCGCATAGACTAGTATACACTCCATGGATTGTAAAGTTTATATGCTTTCGTAAGGTGTTAACAGTCATGCAAGCTTGGGAAATGCACCCCAACCACCAACCAAATCAAATCCTCTTTGTTTATAACCTGTCATGGGTGAGGATTGATGTACCTTATTAATCCGTATAGATGCTAGTAGGGATGATTTAGGGGCTTGATAGGGGCAGTGAAATAAATAAAGTACTAGAGTAATAAAATGAAAAACAAAAAACTGGACTTTATTTGTATAACCATTCCAATTCGAGAAAGAGTACTTTCTAAAGTAATACTTTTCAACAAAGAATATCATATGCTTAATAAAAGAGTTTATTGGGTTATTTATACTAACAGTTCTAAGTATTAATCTCAACTAACAAGTTAAAATAATATATAACAAGCCAAAATAAAGGAACATAATCTGCCAATAGCTAAATTGGTTTCAATTTTTCAGATTAGTTAATCAATCAATAACCAAAGTGGTTTTGTAATTTCAGCTAACTAACTAAATGTGACTTCTTCCATATCATTTCCACGTGCACTAAGTTTTCTCTTTGAGTATACTTGTAAAGGAAGAGTTGCATCAGTACTGTAACGCCCCAAATTTTTTTAAATATGACTTTTGTGATATTTGGGTATGGAAGTGTCTGAATTTTTGCTTCGTATTATTTTGGCTTAAAAATGTGTTGGTTAAGTGGTTATGTGCTCTGGGGTGTGTTTGGGAGGTCCCAAGTTTAAGATGTAACTTGGGCTAAATTTTGGGTTTTATTTGAATAAAGCCTGACTTGAGGTCAGTGGGCTTATAATGAATTATTGGTAAGAACTTAACAGAATGGGCCTGCTGGTCTAGTGGTTAAGTGGTAAGGAATTATGCTTAGGGACAGGGGTTCGATTCTCTGCAGTAACGATGAGATTATTTTGCTGCAAGTTCCAATAAGCGTTAGGCTTTATTAAAATTCTGAGTTGTGGGCTTTAGGGGAAAACCTAGGGTTTTCCTTATTTTCCTCCTTTTTGGAAAAACACTTTTCTCTGCCCTTTTTTTTTCCTAAAACCTTCTTGTTGTCGAAATTTTGAGTTCTTTCTCCCTTCTCCTTTATTTTTCTCTTTTTTCGATAAAGCTTAGACTTGTTCAAGCGGATCTATCGACTCGGTAAGTAATGTTTAACTAAAGTTATGAGATTTCATTAGAGATTACTCAAAAAGGTTTTGGTTGCTGTTTAGGGAATATTCAAGGATCTGTGGATCATTAATCGGGGTTCTAAACAGCAAGGAAACACCATTTTTCTTCGAAGGTAGGTAGATCTCGTGTTTTGGGTTTTATCCATTCTTAGGTAAATCGATTTCAGTGATTAATTTTGGGTTTGGTATTGTCAATCTTAGGCTTTGGAGTGCTCGTAGTTAGATTTACAGTGAAAACGAACCAGGTGTGTACTTCGATTGTGCAAAATTTCACTGAAACCAAAATTGTCGACGCCACACGGGCTTGTGGACTGCCCGTGTGATCGATGAGCCAGGCCATGCGCGTGCCACATGGGTATGACAGACACGGGTATGTGATGGCTTGTAGGCCGTGTGTGAGGCATGGGCTCAAGCAAATGGGCCGTGTGGGCCACGCGAGCGTATGGGCCCACACGGGTGAACCACACGGGCATGTGGGAATCTAGGCTAGGCCGTGTGATCCACACGGGCAAGGCCAATTTGGGCCGTGTGACCCACACGAGCGTGTGGGCCCACACGGGCAGGGCACATGGGCATGTGAGCCCAATTAATTTAAAATGTTCTATAAGGTTGCACGGGTCGCTTAAGTCGACTGTGACCTGACTGTAGGGTCGATAAGCGTTACTTGGACCCTATACTATGTTTTATTGCTGTATTGTATGCAAAGTATGATAATTCAAGCATGTATATCTGTCTGACTCTGTATATCTGTTCTGACATGACGGATGATCTGATACTTGCATATTAGCGTGCCATAATATTTATGTTGCATTGCATTGGGTTGGGTTGATATGAAGAGAAGGAAGTCTAAAAGGCGATTAGCTCATTATCGAAACATTTATCTTTGTATATCTCATTATATCGCTTGTTTTACGGTACCATTTAGTGTGTAAGGTTGGATGGGTTGATTATATCCCCATACTTGGTGTGTAGGGCTGGGTGGGTTGATTTGATCCCCACATGGTGTGTTAGGTTGGACGAAGATGGTGTGCAGGGTTGGTGGGCATGGTTTCTGATTCTGATATCTGATCTGTTATGCATGCGATATCTGTATGGCTAAGGCTGGATATCTGTATTCTATTATCTGTTTGTATGCATGCTGTTTGTGGGGATGTACATATTAAGTTTGCGAAAACTCACCACTTTGTTTATTTGTCTGTCAGGAAATCCTCAGCAGTAGATGGATCGGTGCGACGGAGGGCTCGATGGTGACCACTGGTTGACTTATAGAGATTTATAAGTAACATTTATTTCATCTGCTTTATTTTAAATATTTATTTTTGGGATTTATATGTCTTTGGACTTGAACTATTTTTAAGTTTATTTTGGGATGTTAAACTGTTAAGTTATTGTTTTATGAATTAATGATGTTTTAGCTTCCGCGTTAATGAAATGTTTTCATCCAATAAATAGAATAGAGATTTCATGACTTAAGTAAAGATAATAAACTGAACAGTTTTCAACTTGCTAAGGTTTTCCAAAAACACTTACATGTGATGCAGCCAGATTCGGCCATAGCTTCTGGGCCGGGTTTAGGGTGTTGCAAGTACTCCCCCTCATAAGACGACTTGTTCTAAAGGTAAAAAGATGGAAATTGTTCGATAACGAGATCATAATTCTCCCATGAAACTTCTTCTAAGGTCTACCTTTCAATTCAATTAAAAACTCTAATGTAGGAACTCCAACTTTCTGAACTCAACAGTGAGATAAGACTTTGGCAGGAAAAAGACTTATCTCCCAATTTGTAAAAATGGGCCAATAAATAGGTGGTGAACTAGGCAGTTGACCAATGGCTGGTCAAAGTAGTGATACGTGAAATATTGGATGAACTTTAGAAGCTGGTGGTAAGTCGAGTTCATACGCCACAATACCAATGAGTCACAAGATTTGACAAGGACAAAAAAAAAACATGGAGACAAGTCTTCATACCGTTTCTTAGCAAGAGGTTTTTGTCGATAAGGCTGATGACGTAAGAAAACAGAATCCCCTACCTTGAAAAAGAGTTTTCAATGCTTAGAATTAGCTTGAGATTTCATACGAGACTATGCATTAAGCAAGTTATCCTTCAAAAGCTTTAGTATGTTGTCACGATGGAAAAATTGTTCCTCCAATTTCGCCACTATAGTCTCGCTAGGAATATAAAGATAAAGATGTGGTGGATAACGACCATATACTACCTTGAAAGGAGTAGTATTTGTTGCTATGTGGAAACCAGGGTTAAAATAAAATTTGGCCTAAGGAAAAAACTACTCTAGTCGGTAAGTTATGTAACAGCCTGATTTTCAGTGGTGTCAGAAACAGTGGTTTGAAACCACTAAATTTGATGAATAAGCTCGTAAATTTTATTGTTTAGTATTTATGAGTCAAAAATGGTTATAAAAAGATTTTTGAATTAGTGATTTGTATTTAATAAAAATAATTAGGTTAAGTGGTTTTAGAAAATGAGGTATCGAGACCTCAATTCTATAAACCAAGCCGTAAATATTTATAAAAATATTTACGGAGTGTCATTAAGGTAGAATTAAAGTTTCGTTGGAAAATTTTAACGTTTTGATAGTTCATTAGTTTAAAAGGACTAAATTGAAAAAGGTGTAAAACTTGCTAATTATAAGAAACAAGTGATTAAATGGCTTAATTAGTAAAAAAGGTAGGACTTAAAAAATAAATAGACCTAAATGGGATAGCTGAGGCGACATAAGAAAGAAAAAAATAATAATATAAAGCCATTAATGGAAAAATTGTAAACAAAGTGAAATTGAAATTTTAAATTGAAATTTTAATAGTTTCTAGACAATTTCTTCTCCAATTTTCTGTCCAAAAATACCATTGAAGAGCTCTTAAAGTTGGTTTTCATATTTTAGCACCATGTCAGTTTAATTCATACTATTTTCTTATAATTTTTATGTTTTTGTGATTGTTACAATTAAGTCCAACTAAGTCTTACCTTAGTTTTTGATTTTATTAAAAATTTTGAAATTACCATTGATGAATTTATGATGTTTTTGCTAAATAACATGGATTTAGAGCTTTAATTTTATTGTATAATGATTTTATAAAGTGATTTTGTTAAATATCGATTTTAGGATCACATTGTTAAGAATTAAATAATTAGGGTTTGGTATTAAATTTTTGTTCTATCAAAGGCTGTATTATAGCCTAGAATATTTAGATAAATTATTAATTGAGAAAAATTAGTTAATTTGATGAGATTAATTAGTTAAGGACTAAATTGTAAAAGTTGTGAAAGTTTAAGGTATTTGTGTAAATTTGAAAAATTAAAGGGTATTAATTGTGAAATAAGTTAAAACTGAAATATATGCTAATGAATGAGTAATTTTATATTTTAGATCACCTGTAGATACTCGTGAAAAAGGAAAATTAGCGGAATAGTCTCTGAACTTCTACAAATATTACAATTTAACCTAGGTAAGTTCGTACGGTTAAACTTTAATGTTTATATTGAATTGATGAAAGGTCTTATATATTTATTCTATTGTTGAAAATAAAATATTGTTAAAGTTATAAATTTGAATTGAATATTCAGATTAAATGGAACGCGAGATTTGAGTACATTCGGCATTCGACGAATTGATGGCAATGGAGGAAAATGATAGCAAATTACCCAGCTAAATTTAGGTTTATCATTTGTTTCGAACTTTCGTGTTTACTTTTCGTTTAGCTCTCACAAGCTTCTATTTAACTCATATGAGTTTCCATTAAGCTCTATTGAGCTTCTGTTTAACCCTTATGGGTTTTTGTTCAGCTCTTACGAGCTTCCGTTCAACCCTTATGGGTTTCTGTTTAGCTCTCATAAGCTTTTGTTCAGCCTTCGAGCTTCTAAAAATGATGTACTCTTATCCGTAAACCCTATAACAGTCTGATTTAGACCCAAGTCAAAAAGTGGTTTCGGGACCACATATCCGAGTCAAAAAATATTTAAATATTATTTTTCGTGTTTATGATATGTGAATGAGTATGTGCAAAAGTCTCGTATGAAATTTGATTGTTTGTGTGCTTAATTTTGAAAAAGGACCTAATCGCGTAAAATGTAAAAGTTGCTTGCTACTTGTTAAGAGTGCCTATTTGACTTGGCTTTGTAAATGAGAGGTCCTTATGTGGTTATTTGACCATTGGAAGTTTGAATGGACAAAAAAAGGGCATGTGTTAGGTGAATGAATAATTTTATAACAAAGGGCAAAAAGGTTATTTAGTTAATATGTTAATATTAACAAAACAAAAACATGAAAACATGTTATTTTAGTGTTCATCTTGCCAAAAATCACAAAGAAAAGAAAAGAAAAAGGCTTGCTAGCGTTCGGCCATACCAAGCTTGATTCAAGGTTCGTTTTTTATTCAGTTTTTGATAATTTTTACGTTTCCATGGATGAATTCATGAGCTTTGTGATGTTATATGTTGAAATATGAAAGCTTGATGTTGGGTTTACATGTTTTGTCTTTAGATTTTTGAAGGGACTAAAATGTGAAATAAATGAAATGTATGGACTTGTATGAGAGTTATGAAAATTTGACTAAGCTTGTGTACAAGCAAACTTTGTGTATTTTGTGATTTTCGTGAATTAGGGACTAAAGTGTCGAAATGTGAAAATGTGAGGGCTTGTTCGCAAAATGCCCTAAATATGTGTCTATGGATTGTTTTGAATGATTTAGTGAATAAAAGGGTTAATTTTGAATACTTATAGATCAAGAAAAGAGGAATTTGGATTTAGACCGAGGGAAGTCGGAGATTATAGAGTAAACAGTCCGAGTCGACAATTCAGAGTACGAGGTAAGTTCGTACGTAAAATATGATATTACAAGTATGTTTTGATGCTTTGATTATATATAGATTGTATATATATTTGGTTTAGATGAATACGATAATAAATGAATGGTATTTGGCACTAAGTGTGCGATTTAAACTAGCTTCGGCTATATGAGGCACTAAGTGTGCGATACCGAGATAGCTTTGGTTAATTGAGATGGCATTCAGTGTGCGAAATTATTATACATTCGGCTAACCTTTAAGGCACTAAGTGTGCGGATGGTTATAGCATGATAATTTTCGGAAAGTTTTAAAATATCCTAACGAGAGGTGAGAATGAAAATGAATGAATACGAGAAGGTTCAAGTACGTATAATATCTATGTGGTAGATGGTATTATGTATATAAAGTCCATTGAATTGGTATAAACATGTGGATGGTGTTGGTATAAAATTGATAGATGAATTGAGAATTTATAAATACTTATGTGTTGATGTTTTATATTTTATACACTGTTGATGATTTTTAGTATGAGCTTACTAAGCTTTTGAAAGCTTACTTTATGTGTGTTTGTATTGTTTTATAGATATCGAAGCTATGTGAACTCAGGGATCGTCAAGGATCATCACCACACTATCGAACCTCATTTTGGTACTTTGAAAATATATATTTTGAAGTATGGCATATATAGGCTAGAAGTTGTGGGATTATGTTTTGTGATGTATATATTTAGCCATGTGATATGGCTTGGTATGGTTGTGGATATGCCATGGTTTTGGTATAAGATTTGTGATGCAATATGATATATTTGATATGTTTTAGTTGGACAAAAGAAATGGTAAAAGTTGGTAAGTTTTAGCATGAGATTGAATGATGTATAGAAAGAAATGTTTTGACAAGCTTTTGACTTATGTTTTGATATAGATTTGTAAGGCTTATGAGTATGTATCTAATTGGAATTGATATGCCATGAGTGGCTTATGTTTTGGTTTGGAATTTGGCTGAATTGGTTGTGCATATATGCTTATTTCTTTGCTTATAGGTTGACCTAAATTGGGGTGGCAAATTGGCTATTCAAATGGCCTATTTTTGTCCACACGAGCAGAGATACAGGCATGTGTCTCAGCCGTGTGCGACACACAGTCACGTTACACGACCGTGTGTCCCTTGGGGTACCTTACGAATTAAAGGTAGTATACCCTCTAGTTTTGACACGGCCTAGACACAAAGGCGTGTCTATTGGTCGTGTGTGGCACACGGGCTGGCACATGGCCGTGTGGCCAAGTTAGTGGCCTCTCTAATTTTTACACGGTCTAGCACACGTGCGTGTCTCGTGGCCATGTGGATAAGTCAGTATGTATGCCGTATTTTGCCACGGCTTAGACACACGGGCATGTCTAATGCCGTGTAAGGCACACGGCCTGTTCACACGGGCGTGTGACCTTTTAAAAGTTGAAAATTTTTCTAAGTTCTGGAATTTTTGTATGTTATCAATTTGGTTCTGAACGCATGATTTAGACTTCGTATGATTGTTTAATATTCATATTGATTATGATTGATCTATGTTTATTGAAAAGAGATGCTAACTGTTATGTGATTGTTCTGATATGAGTTACGAGTCCAGTAATGCCTCTTAACCTATTCTGGAAATGGTTATGTGTTATAGGTGTTATATTTTATTGGTATCAGAGCTATGATTTAATCGGTTCTAGGACTACCATAGCGTATGTGAGTCTAGCTCTACATGCCATATTTATGAACTACGATAGTGTGATGAATCCTGACATTGAAATGTGCTTTTATATAGCAAATGGATCCCGAAAGAGCTATAGTAGACGATGTCGAAAGCAATATACCTGCTCCCGCTCAAGGGACGGTGCCATCTGATTCTCGACCGGCTACGAGTAGCTGTGTTGGTGAGGCTAAACAAGCTTTCTATCAAATGATGAATGATTGGTTCACTCAATATATTAGAACCAATCCGGCTGTACAACAACCTCCACCCTAGGTTAATCCTCCTCAAATTCCTGTTATGCCACCAGTCAATCCGGTTCAGTTAAGTAGACCACCAGTCGATAAAATTAAAAAATATGGGGCTGAAGAGTTCCGAGCTACAACGAGCAATGATGCTGAAAAATCTGAGTTTTGGTTAGAAAACACAATAAGAGTTTTTGACGAATTATCATTATCTTGAAGAATGCATAAAATGTGTTGTTTCCTTTCTAAGAGATACGGCGTATCATTGGTGGAAGACTTTGACATCTATGGTTCCGAGTGAACGGGTTACTTGGGATTTCTTCCAAGTTAAATTCTAGAAGAAATATATTAGTCAGAGATTTATCGATCAGAAACGTAAAGAGTTTCTTGAGCTTAAACAAGGCCGTATGTATGTCACAGAATACGAGCGAGAATTCGTAAGATTAAGTTGGTATGCTCGTTAATATGTATTTACGGAAGCAATAATGTGTAAAAGATTCGAGGATGGCTTAAACGAAGGCATTCGTTTGTTAATCGGGATTCTGGAAATTAAAGAATTTGTTGTGCTTGTTGAACGAGCATGTAAAGCTGAAGATCTCGGGAAAGAGAAAAAAAGTTAATTTTAAAGTTAGAGAGGTACGAAAGAGATCATTGGGAAAATCATTTCAATCTGGATCAAAGAAGTTTAGAGATGATAGTAGTCGTTCAAAGGCTAGTGTGGGATATTTGAACAGAGATCGTGCTAGATCTCAATCGAATCAAAGCTCCAGTTATGTTTGTTGCCAGTGTTGATAATGCAAAGAATAAAAAACCTGAGTGTGATCAATGTGGAAGACGACATTTTGGAGAATGCTAGGGAAAAAGTAATAACCGATCTTGTTACAGTTGTGGATCATGAAATCATTTTATAAAAGATTGCCCAGATTTAGCTGAAAAAGATAATGTTCAGAATCCGAGGCCATGTGTCAATACTTCTTGTGGTAGACCTCCCAGAAATACGGGAAATGTAAGCGGTAGTCAAAGAGGAACGAAAGAAACAGCTGTTAGATCTGAGGCTCATGCACCTGCCAGAGCCTATACTATTCGAACTCGCGAAGAAGCTTCATCGCCAAACATGATTACGGGTACATTTACTCTTTATGATACTTCTGTGATTTCTTTGATAGATCCTAGATCTACACATTCGTATATATGCATGAGCTTAGTGAACAGTAAGACTTTACTTGTAGAGTCTACTGAATTTGTAATTAGAGTTTCAAACCCCCTAAGCAGATGTGTTTTGGTGGATAAAGTCTGCAAGAATTGTCCGTTAATGTTTTGAGACACTTGTTTTCCGGCTAATATGATGCTGTTACCTTTTGATGAATTTGATATAATCCTGGGTATGGATTGGTTAACTTTGCATGATGCTGTTGTGAACTGCAAACAGAAAACTATTGATTTGAGATGCCAAAATGATGAAATAATCAGAATTGAATCTAGTGATTTGAATGGATTGCCTGCTGTGATATCTTCGATGAAAGCTTTAAGTATTGTGAGAATGGGTTGTAAAGCTTATTTTACATATGTGACTGATTTGACAGTGGCAGAAAAGAAATTTGAATCTGTGCCTGTCGTTTGTGAGTGTCTTGATGTGTTTTCTGAAGAACTTCCGGGATTACCTCCGGTTAGAGAGGTTGAATTTGGCATTGAATTGGTACCTGGTACTACTCCGATTTCGATAGCTCCGTATAAAATGCTCCGACTGAATTAAAAGAATTAAAGCTCAGTTGCAACAGTTGACCGAGAGAGGATTTGCTAGACCGAGTTTCTCACCTTAGGGTGCTCCGATTCTATTCGTGAAAAAGAAAGACGGTACGATGAGAATGGGTATAGATTATCGTCAGCTGAACAAAGTGACTATCAAGAATAAGTATCCTCTGCCCCAAATTTATGATTTGTTTGATCAGTTGAAAGGAGCTACTGTGTTTTCGAAAATAGATTTGAGATCAGGCTATTATTAGTTGCGAGTGAAAGACTCAGACATTTCGAAAACTGCTTTCCGAACAAGGTACGGCCACTATGAATTCTTAGTTATGCCTTTCGGATTGATAACGCACCTGCTATCTTCATGGATTTGATAAATCGAATTTCCAGACCGTATCTAGATCAATTTGTTGTTGTATTCATTGATGACATATTGATTTACTCACGTGATGAATTCGAACATGCCGAGCATCTGAGATTAGTGCTACAGATTCTGCGAGATAAACAGTTGTATGCAAAATTCAGTAAAAGTGAATTCTTGTTGTGAGATGTTGGTTTCTTGAGTCATATTGTATCAGCCTCTGGTATCCGAGTTGATCCGAGCAAAATTTTAGCTATTCTGGGTTGGAAACCTCCGAGGAATGTCTCCAAAGTCTACAGTTTTCTAGGACTCGCCGGTTATTATAGAAGGTTCGTAATAGGCTTCTCTATGATTGCGACTTTGTTGACAAAACTACTTTAGAAAGATGTGAAGTTTGAGTGGTCCGAAAAGTGTCAGAATAACTTTGATCAGTTGAAAACCTTGTTGACTAAAGCTCCGGTATTGATACAACCAGAATCAGGTAAAGAATTTATGATCTACAGTGGTGCTTCATTGATCGGTCTGGGATATGTTTAATGCAAGAAGTCAAAGTCATTGCTTACGCTTCGAGGCAGAGGAAGCCACACAATAAGAACTATCTGACACACGATCTTGAGTTAGCCGCGATTGTGCTTGCTTTAAAGATTTGGTACCACTATTTGTTTGGTGAGAAATGTCAATTTTATTCTGATCATAAGAGTTTGAAGTATTTGATGAATCAGAAAGATTTGAATCTGCGTCAGAGAAGATGGTTTGAGTTGCTAAAAGACTGTGAACTTGTGATAGATTATCATCCGGGTAAAGCAAATGTTGTTACTGATGCTTTGAGTCGAAAATCATTATTTACTCTACTTGCGATGAATGCTCATTTGGTTCTGTCCGATGATGGTTCAATTTTAGCTGAATTGAAAGGAAGACCTTGGTTCTTATAGCAGATTATCGAAGCTCAGAAGATTGATGATAAACCATAATTTATACATATATATAACCTATGCTTAATGCTTTTTATGAATGATTTCTCCTTAGATTTGGTGAATTCGAAGCTCCTAATGTCTTAATTTCATGTTTTATTCTCAGGTAGGCATAGAGGAATGAAAGGAATGAGAAACGGGCCAAAAATGGATAAAATGGGCCAAAGCACGAAATCAACACGGCCTGGAGCTCCTCACACGGGCAGATCACACGGTCGTGTCAATTTGGCAGAATTGAAGCAAAATTCACACGGGTATAACACACGCCCGTGTACCTCGAACACGGCCTAAAGTTATTGCACACGGGTGTGTCACACGGGCGTGTCCCTGCCGAGCCCAAGTTTAGTCCAATTCGAAAAAGGCCACTTTTGAGGGTTCTTAGGCACTCCAAAGCTTATAAATACACCCCAAAAGAGGAAGAAAGGGGAGACGGAGAATAGCGAGTAAGGAATTACTCCAAGGAAGCCAATTGATCCATCTTAGAAGCCGGAGCCATTATCAAGACTGAATATCTCTCCTCAACTTCCCCTTCAGGAGTTTTGGGTTTTCTTATTGTTTTGTATTTATATTCTGAGATGTTTTCTTCTTTAGTTATGAACTAAACCCCTAAATACTTAAGGGGGACGAAACCTATGATGAAACCTTGTTATTATTTCTGAATCGTATGATAAATATTTGACTTATTATTAATTATGTGTTCTTAATTCTTGTTTTGGTATTTCAGGATATCACTTCAAGTTACTACTCTTAGTTGGAGGAGGAATAGACCCTGACTAGGAGTAACTTTTTTATAATTAAGCGGAGTTGATTGCACGCCTAGAGATAGGGTGAAAAGATTTTGCCGAATTAGGGTGAAACCTAATAAGGAAATCCATAGATCGAGTTAATACAACCTTAGGGTGTTAATTAGAGATAACTCTCGGTTATTCAACCTAGGGATTAGACGTTGTTAGTCTCGAGAGGGATAATAATATACAGTAGGGATTTTTACGGAATAAGTTAAATGAATAAATTGTCCGGTTCGGAGCCAGAATAACAAGTAAAAGTCTAGGTGGATTTTTCCTTTGGTATTGTCTCAATAAGTAATTTCCCAACTTCTATTTTCTGCAAGTTCTTAGTTTAATTAATTAGTTAGTTAAAACAAATCTTTTTTTCTTCGGCTAGATAATAAGAAGACAGTCATTACTAGTACTCCTAGTCTTTGGGTTCGACAATTCGGTCTTGCTAAAGCTATATTATTGTTCAATAGGTATACTTGCCTACGTCGTGATAATAGTTAGTTCAAGAACGATTCATTATAAATTTATAAAACTTATCACGGGAAAATCACGATCAAGTTTTTGGCGCCGTTGCCGAGGACTAAGATATTAGGAACGCTCAATTTTTATTACTTTAGCCATTTATTTTCTTGCAAATTAACTTTAATTTTTATTTTATTAATTTTCTTTCTTTTTCTCCTGGTAGGTTCTTGTAGTTTATGACTAGAAGAAACCCGTCAAGACCATTGCTTTTTGACGAGGAAATTGATTGTACAGCTCGTAGAAATCGACAAGAAATTAGGCACAGCTTAAGATACATAGAAGAAGAGCAAGAGGACGATATCTTAACTACAACTGAGGAGATGGCTGAAAATCAGGACAATCCACTACCTCCAGCCATACCCACTGAATTAGCAAATCAGAATCCTGCTTCTCGTACTATGTATGATTATGCTAAACCTAATTTTATAGGAACTGGGTCAAGTATAGTTAGGCCTACTATTGCTGCAAATAATTTTGAACTAAAACCTAACACGATTCAGATGATACAACAATTTGTTCAGTTTGATGGTTTGCAGGATGAGAACCCCAACACTCACTTGGCAAATTTCTTAGAACTGTGCGACACTTTCAAAATTAATGGTGTTTCTGATGATGCCATTCAGATTCGATTATTCCCTTTTTCACTGAGGAATAAAGCTAAACAATAGTTAAACTCACTACCTCAAGGGTCCATTACCACTTGGGAACAAATGACCGAAAATTTTTTATTATAATATTTTCCACCGGCAAAAACAGCTAAGTTGTGTAATGATATATCTTCTTTTGTGCAGATGGACTTAGAAACACTTTACGATGCATGGACTTAGAGACATAAGGACCTTTTGCGAAGGTGCCCACCCCATGGATTACCTCTATGGCTGCAAGTTCAAACATTCTACAACGGTGTGAACCCTTCGACAAGACAAATGATTGATGCAGCTGCTGGTGGGACCATCAATAACAAAACACCTGAAGAGACTTCTGAATTTATTGAAGAGATGTCACTGAATAACTATTAGTGGCAAGTCATGAGGACTAAGCCAATGAAAACAGTAGGCGTTTATAACATCGATTCGGTCACTACGTTGTCAAATCAGGTAGAACTTCTGAATAAGAAAATTGATGAGGTGTGCTTACAGGATACCCACCATTCAATCCTACAGCCGAAGAGGAACAAGTCAACTATATGGGTAACAATAATTTTAGATATCAAAATAACCCATATAGTAATACTTATAATACAGGTTGGAAGAACCACCCAAATTTCTCTTGGGGCGGTCAAGGAAATCAAAGGCCACAGAATCCTCAGGGTTTTCAACAGCCACCTTATCAACAGGAAAAGAAGTCGAACGTTGAGGAGATGCTATCCAAATTCACCTCGGTGTCAAAAACTCGTTTCCAGAATACCGAGACAGCACTCAAAAATCAACAAGCATCAATTCAAGGACTCGAAACTCAGATAGGTCAGCTATTCAAATTAATTTCTGAATGACCACAAGGTAGTTTGCTGAGTAATACTAAATGAAACCCAAGGGAACAGCTCAATGCAATTGATGCTCAAGAAGGATGCATTGAGACTGAGCCAGAACCAAGGCAAGAAAATGTGGAAAGCAAAGGTGATGGTGAGGTAAGTCATAATAAAACGGTGAATGTAGAATACAAACCTCGTGTGCCATACCCTAACGCGACAAGAAAAGACTGCTCAGATGAACAATTCGGCAAATTCCTCAAACTTTTGAAAAAATTACATATCAACTTACCGTTTATTGAAGCTCTGTCACAGATGCCAAATGCAATGAAATTTTTAAGAGAGCTTTTAGCAAACAAGCGGAAGTTGGACGAAGCATCGCATGTGGAGCTAAACGCAGTTTGCTTAGCTATTCTACAGAATAAGCTACCCAACAAGTTGAAAGATCCTGGGAGTTTTACAATTCCTTGCTTAATGGGTAGTTTAGATGTGAATAATGCATTAGCTGACTTAGGGGCAAGTATCAATGTTATGCCTTACAAAATGTTTAAGCAACTAGGTCTTGGGAAACCTAAACAAACTAAGATGAGCATTCAACTGGTGGATAAAACCATAAGATTTCCTAAGGGTATCATTAAAGATGTACTAGTGAAAGTGGATAAATTCATATTTTCCGTTAATTTCGTTGTTTTAGACATAGAGGAGGAGACCAACACCCCTTTGATTTTAGGGAAGCCCTTTTTAGCAACTGCTAAAACAATTATTGATGTTAGCACAGGTGAACTTACACTTCGCGTGGGAGACGAAACGATCACCCTTCAAGCTCGTAATTCTAGCATCACATCGAACATGGAAGGTAATGATCCACACCATCCTACTAAAACTGATAATATGACACAATCCACTGTGCAAAAATTAAGTTTGAAAGAAATACACGAGCCATGTTCCAGTAACAATAAAGGACCTATTCATGAAGAATGAAGGCTACAGATAGAGGAGCTAGACGAATGGTGAGCACATAAACCGAGAACACCCGACAAACTGAAACTACACCAAAACAAGCTTTATACCTCCCCAAATCAACTTAAGGTTAGAGATCAAGTCTTACTAGATGCCGCAGACCCTCACATTGTCACTCCCAACCCAAATGAAGAAACCCCTCTTACAGTACTTAATATTTTCCCATTCGGTACAGTGGAGGTAAGTCATCCCAAGTTCGACACTTTTAAGGTAAACAATTCCCAGCTAAAGCTTTATTTTGATAAGAATGATAGCAAGAATGAGGAGTACAAACTCTTTAAACCACCTTGACCATTAAACAGAGAGGTAAGTCGAGCTTAGACTATAAATAAGCGCTTTTCGAGAGGCAACCCAAGCACTAATTACACTAGCTTCTTTAAATTTTAGTGTTTAACACTTGCCATGACTAATAGAGCTCTTGAAAACAGGTTTATCACAGGGACACAGCCAAGCACACGGGCGTGTGTAAGACCATGTGGAAACAGGGCAAGATTTTCCCAAAACACGGACAACGATAAACCGCCACGGCCGTGGGACATGGCCGTAGGCGAACCTACCAAAACAACACGGGCGCGCAACACGTCCGTACCTTAGGACCGTGGTCGAAACGAGAAGCTAGCACGGGCGTGTAACACGCCCGTGACTATCACCCGTGGGCGAACCTATTAAATTAACACGGGCGTGGGGATCGCATACACGGGGGTGAGAGAAGCGAACAAGGCAAAACACGGTTGTGTGACATGACCTGTTAAACAACACGCCCAAGAAACACGGGCGTGTGTCAAATTTCAGACGTGCCAAAATGGGAAAAACGCGAAACACACGGCCTAAAATTAAGACACACGGGAGTGTCCCCTGGCCGTGTGCCCCAAAATCTATAAATACCCTGCACTATTCATTGTCTTCCCTACTCAAAAACCCTAACCCTAGCCGCTGCAAGTCCACATGACCTCCACGCCACGCCCGTGCGCCACCTCCAACTTCATTTTTGACGCTCAATCCTATCCCCCTAGCGTTTGTTTACTCTTTTCACTTCTATTCTACTCATTTTTAATGCTTATTCTTGAAATAACTGTTATTTTTATCATAATATGTCCATTTTGTTCATTCTTTTCTAGATTATTAGATTATTAGATTTTTTATCATGCATTTTATGTTCATGTAAGTTGTTAGGAAAGCTTCATTCTTTTGTCATTCACATGCCATTACTATAACCATCCGCATGCCCTTACAATGATAATGTCACGAAATTATGCTAACAAAAAAGATTGTGTTAATTGTGTTTTGGTTCATATTTTGGCTGAAATTGTTAGTTCAAAAGTATGGCTTTTTAAATTAATGTACTTACTATTTTATTCATTAATTATAGGTATACAATGTCGTCACGAGGCAAGAAAGCCGCCATCCCCGCTTCGAAAAAAAAGAAGGGAGCATCATCTTTCGCGGGCCCTATCGCGAAAATCTGTCACCCTCTCCTCTAGTTTCTCAATGGACCTCAAGAGGAACTCTTTCAGATACTACGGGCCCAACCTTTAACAGCAGGCCGCTATATCGACTGGGCTGTTGTCGAACAAGTCCAGTTGGCTGACGCGATCCGGGCCCTCCTTACTAACGATCCATGGGAGTTATTTTTTGGGATCATCGAGCCAACATATTTAGAGCTGGCGATAGAGCTATGTTCCACATTTCATCTTTAAACCGTGATGACCAACTATAATGATCCCGGCACAGTACAGTTTCGCTTAGGCGGATTAGTCCGCCAACTAAGCGTTCCCGAGTTCGGTACCATATTAGGTCTTTATACTGAGGAGTTTAGAGAGGAGAATGACTTACACGCTCTTGACTGCCACATCCATCATTCTCCCTCATGTTGTTGGGATGCCCTAGTCCCACGTTCGGCCACCTAAGACCCTAGTCGCACCAAGGCATCATCTCTCCCTCCATCCCTAAGGTACCTTCACTCTATCTTATCTCCCACTCTGACAGGATGGAGAGAGAGCACCAGCGTCGTCACTACCCACGACGTCTATTATTTATGGTGTATGTCTAACGGGTACGTCATCGACCTCGCCTACTTCATCACCCTTGCCATACGCCACCAGACGAAGCGACATCGGAGGGGGGTCATCTCCATTGGCCCCTGTTTGACTCGACTAGCGCGACACTTCGGACTCCTCAACACCGCAGCCCAAGAATCATCCTTGACCCTCATTGGCCAGATGTCTCCACAAGGCATCTCGAGTATACTGAGTATGAGGATGATCGAGAGGCGCCCAGGAACCTACCCTCCCTAATATCGTCTCACTCAATCTACCGAGGAGGAGGTTCCCGAGGACATTTCTGATGATGTCCCTACCCAACATGAGGACCCACTTCCCCACCCACCACCACCACCTTCTCGGTCAGTTCATGTGGCGGCTTCATACGCTGACATCTCTGAGCGTCTTAACAGATTTGAACAGCAATGTTTTCACAGATTTGACAACATTGATACTACTCTACAGCAGATTTGTCAGCACCTCCACATCTCATCACGAGTCCCACCTCGCGAACCATCTAGCAATGAATATGTTTAGAAATTTTTGTTCTTTATTTCTTATTTTATGTTTTTATTTGTATTTTCATTTACAACATTTTTTTCTTTCATTTTATTTTTATTAGGATTCATAATATTTATCTAACAATTTTTAATCTCGGCTAATCTTTTACAAGTAAATCATTTTTCCTAATATCCCCTAAACAGTTCCTGCTTTTATCACAGTTATCAAAGAGCTCCAAAAGCTCGCAATCATTTAGAAACTTCAAACTCCGATGGAAAAGGTTCGCCACGGTTACCATGCCCTGCTAAATAAGGAGATATAATATTCTTTTGGCACAGCACTTGTGGTACCCAACCTCTACCACCACTGGAGTATCCTCCTCCACCTCCATAACTCCGAACTAGGACACTCAAGAAGTTTTAATTCTCTCCCTCTCTCATGATCTTGTATTTTCTTATATATCTAATCTTGTACATTGAGGGCAATGTACATCTTAAGTGTGGGGGGTAATCATTTCATTATCTGAAAATCCCTGAATAGTGTTTTGTTCTCTTGTGAATCTCTCATATCATGTTTAAATTGAATTTTGATTAATTGATAATTTTGATTGATATATCTTGAATTAAAACATAGGCATTCATGCATTGATTGTTAAACTCTAAGACACTAGAAAATCAAGCATGATAAGTTGATTTTTAAGAATTTAAAAGTTTAGGTTGTTTCCCCAAATTTAGGTATTATCTTGAATTAAATCCCACATATTGAAACATCAAAAAGCCATAATTTTTGTGCGATTTTTGAGCCTTTTGAGCATTAATTAATTCTTTCATGCTCACTTTTATTATTACTTTGAGTGTGCCAATATTGAATTGTTATTCTAAAACTTGCCTGATTATGCATGTCAAGACCACACTATTTGATTTGATATATCAAGATGATAGAGGCACTTAGGATTAACCCACTCATGCCATGACAAGCCTCCCTCCACGATTAACACTTAGTGAACCCCTTTGAGCCTAACAAGCCATTCCTTGTATCACCCTCGATATTAACCATTAACCCGTTATTATTGAAATCCCCTTAAATTAATTTGATCTCCATTTTTTTTGTCGAGAATTGATTTGAATAAATTGCTTAACTATGTCTTGTTATTAATAGTTAATTTATGATTATTTGACTTGTTCTTAAAAAAAAAACCCATGTATACATGTTAGTAGTTATCTTTTGCTTGTAAGTCTCATTCCATTGTCAAAGAAGAAAGCTTTGTTGTACACAAGTGATGATTAAATATTTTTCTAGTTAAGAAATTTTTCAAGTCAATCTCAATTCTAACCCTTTTTTTCAGCCAGTGACCACACCCCCTAACCAAACCTCGTTACAACCCTTTAAAGACCTTTGGATTGATGTATCATCTCAATTTATAGTGGTGGAGATTTGATTTTTATGCAAGCCTATGGTAATAACTTTTCATACTGACTGATGAGTGCTAATTTCATTATCCTTAAACACTTCGAGTGATTGGAGTGAATCTTTAGTGAGGATGTTAAACTCTGTGAGGTTCCGAATCAATGATAACTACTTAGAGGAGGGGAGATACCTAAGTTTTTCATGATTAAAATACTCAATTTAGAATGTTTGAAGCTCTAATGTTATTTTAGTTGAATTCACAATGTATGATTACTTATGAGATGGTTTGAGATAATATTGATAGGAATTATAAGTTGAGAAAAAGGAAATTTTAGTTGTGATTCGAGGATTTTGCTTGAGGACAAGCAAACACTTAAGTGTAGGGGTATTTGATAAACCATAATTTATACATATTTATAACCCATGCTTAACACCTTTTATGAATGATTTCTCCTTAGATTTGGTGAATTCGATGCTTCTAATGTTTTAATTTCATGTTTTATTCTTAGGTAGGCATAGGAGAATGAAAGAAAAGAGAAACGGGCCGAAAACGTAGAAAATGGACCAAAGCACGAAATCAATACAACCTGGAGCTCCTCACACGGGCAGATCACACGGCCGTGTCAATTTGGCAGAATTGAAGCACGATTTACACGGGTATAACACACGCCCATGTACCTCAAACATGGCCTAAAGTTATCACACACGGGCGTGTCCCTGCCAAGCCCAAGTTTAGTCCAATTCGAAAAAGGCCATTTTTGAGGGTTCTTAGGCATTCCAAAGCCTATAAATACACCCTAGAAAAGGAAGAAAGGGGAGACGGAGAATAGCGAGTAAGAAATTATTCCAAGGAAGTCGATTGATCCATCTCAGAAGCCGGAGCCATTATCAAGACTGAAGATCTCTCCTCAACTTCCCCTTTAAGAGTTTTGGGTTTTTTTATTGTTTTGTATTTATTATTATTCTGAGATGTTTTCTTGTTTAGTTATGAACTAAACCCCTAAATACCTAAAGGGGATGAAACCTATGACGAAACATTGTTATTATTTCTGAATCGTATGATAAATATTTGACTTGTTCTTAATTATGTATTCTTAATTCTTGTTTTGGTATTTCAGGATATCACTTCAAGTTACAACTCTTAGTTGGGAGAGGAATAAACCCTGACTAGGAGTAACTTTGTCATAATTAAGCGGAGTTGATTGCGCGCCTAGAGATAGGGTGACAAGATTTTACCGGATTAGGGTGAAACCTAATAAGGGAATCCATAGATCGAGTTAATGCAACCTTAGGGTGTTAATTAGAGATAACTCTCGGTTTTTCAACCCAGGGATTGGACGTTGTTAGTCTCGAGAGGGATAATAATATACAGTAGAGATTTCTACGGAATAAGTTAAATGAATAAATTGTCTGGTTCGGAGCCAGAATAACAAGTGAAAGTCTAGATGGATTTTTCCTTAGGTATTGTCTCAATCAATCGCTTCTCCAAAAGTAATTTCCCAACTTCTATTTTCTGCAAGTTCTAGTTTAATTAATTAGTTAGTTAAAACAAATCTTTTTTCTTCGGCTAGATAATAAGAAGACAGTCATTACTAGTACTCCTAGTCATTTGGGTTCGACAATCCGGTCTTGCTAAAGCTATACTACTATTCGATAGGTATACTTGCCTACGTCGTGATAATAGTTAGTTCAAGAATGATTCATTATAAATTTATAAAACTTGTCACGGGAAAATCACGATCAATTGATAATGAGATTTTAGCTGAAAGAGCTCAGTGTGATGTAGAGTCTAATTCAGAATTCAAAGTTGATAAAGATGATTGTTTGAGATTCCGAGATCGAATTTTTGTTTCTAGAAATTCAGAGTTAATTCAGTTGATTTTGAGTGAAATGGACTTTGTTTCGGGTTTACACCTGTCTTCGAAAACAAAAGATGCAATCTAGGTTGTAGTTGATCGATTGACGAAATTAGCTCATTTTATTTCGGTTTGATCTGATTACTCACTTTATATATTAGCTGAGTTATATATTTATGATATTGTGAGATTGCACGGTGTACCATCATCTTTTGTATCAAACAGAGACCCGAGATTCACATCACGATTCTAGAGGAAATTACAAGATGCTCTGGGTACTAAATTGCACTTTAGTACTGCTTTTCATCCGCAAATGGACGGTCAATCCAAGCGGATTATTCAGATACTCGAGGACATGTTGAGATGTTGCATTCTTGAGTTTGAAGGTACGTGGGAACAATATATACCTTTTATTGAATTCACTTATAATATCAGTTTTCAGTCGAGCATTAAAATGGCACCGTATGAAGCTTTATATGGTCGCAAATGCCGTACACCTTCGTATTGAACGAAGCTCAGTGAAAATAAGATTCACGGGGTTGATTTGATAAAAGAAACTGAATAGAAAGTAAAAGTGATTCGAGATAGTTTGAAAGCAGCTTCTAATCATCAGAAATCATATGCAGATTTGAAAAGAAAAGACATTGAGTTTAAGATCAGCGACAAAGTGTTTTTGAAGGTATCTCCGTGGAAGAAAGTACTTCACTTTGGTAGAAAAGGCAAATTGATTCTGAGGTTCATCGGGCCGTATGAGATTACCGGGCGTATTGGGCCAGTAGCATATAGATTGCTGTTGCCACCAGAGTTAGAAAAGATTCATAATGTGTTTCATGTATTGATGCTTTGACGATACAGATCTGATCCTTCGTACGTGATTCCTCTGTCTGAGATAGAGATTCAGTCTGATATGACTTACGAAGAAAACCTGATCCGTATCTTAGCTTGCGAGGTTAAAGAACTGCGAAATTAAGAAAATTTCGTTAGTAAAAGTAATGTGGCATTGACACGGTATTGAAGAGGCCACGTGGGAGCCTGAAGATATTATGAGACATCAATATCCTACTCTGTTCAATGGTAAGATTTTCGGGGACGAAAATCCCTAAGGGAAGAGAATTGTAATAGTCTCGTTTAGACCCTAGTCGGAACAGTGGTTTCGGGACCACATATCAGAGTTAGAAAAATATTTAAATATTATTTTTCATGTTTATGATATGTGAATGGGTATATGTGAAAGTCTCGTATGAAAATTTGAATGTTTGTGTGCTTAATTTTGAAAAAGGACCTAATCACGTAAAATGTAAAAGTTGATTGCTACTTGTTAAAAGTGACTATTTGACTTGGCTTTGCAAATGAGAGGTCCTTATGTGGTTATTTGATAATTGGAAGTTTGAATGGACAAAAAAAGGGCATGTGTTAAGTGAATGAATAATTTTATAACAAAGGGCAAAATGGTCATTTAGTTAATATGTTAATATTAATAAAACAAAAACATGAAAATATGTTATTTTAGTGTTCATCTTGCTGAAAATCACAAGAAAAGAAAAGAAAAGGCTTGCTAGGGTTCGGCCATACCAAGTTTGATTCAAGGTTCGTTTTTGTTCCGTTTTTGATAATTTTTACGTTTTTGTAATCGTTGCTTCGTATATTATCGAACCCATGCCTCAATTTTTTATTTTTTTGATGATTTTGAAATGTTCCATAGATGAATTCATGAGCTTTGTGATGTTATATGTTGAAATATGAAGCTTGATGTTGGGTTTACATGTTTTGTATTTGGATTTTTGATAAAATTGAGTAATTTGGGCTAAATTGTAAAAATGTTATTTTGAGGGACTAAAATGTGAAATAAATGAAATGTATGGACTTGTATGAGAGTTATGAAAATTCGACTAAGCTTGTGTAAAAGCAAACTTTATGTATTTTGTGATTTTGTAAAGTAGGGACTAAAGTGTCGAAATGTGAAAATGTGAGGGCTAGTTTGCAAAATGCCCTAAATATGTGTCTATGGATTGTTTTGAATGATTTAGTGAATAAAATGGTTAATTTTGAATACTTATAGATCAAGAAAAGAGGAATTCAGACTTAGACCGAGGGAAGTCGGAGATTATAGAGTAAACAGTCTGAGTCGACAATTCAGAGTACGAGGTAAGTTCGTACGTAAAATATGATGTTACAAGTATGTTTTGATTCTTTGATTATATATAGATTGTATATATATTTGGTTCAGATGAATACGATGATAAGTCAATGGTATTTGGCACTAAGTGTGCGATTTAAACTAGCTTCGGCTATATGAGGCACTAAGTGTGCGATACCGAGATAGCTTCGGTTAATTGAGATGGCACCAAGTATGCGAAATTATTATAGCTTTGACTAACCCTTAAGGCACTAAATGTGAAGATGGCTATAGCATGAAAAATTTTCAGAAAGTTTTAAAATATCCTAACGAGAGGTCAGAATGAAAATGAATGAATACGGGAAGGTTCAGGTACGTATAATACCTATGTGGTAGATGGTATTATGTATATAATGTCCATTGAATTGGTATAAACATGTGGATGGTGTTGGTATAAAATTGATAGATGAATTGAGAATTTATAAATACTTATGTGTTGATATTTTATATTTTATACACTGTTGATGATTTTTAGTACGAGCTTACTAAGCTTTTAAAAGCTTACTTTGTGTGTGTTTGTATTGTTTTATAGATATCGAAGCTACTGTGAACTCGAGGATCGTCACCACACTATCGAACCTCCTTTTGCTTCTTTGAAATGTATATTTTGAAGTATGGCATGTATAGGCTAGAAGTTGTGGGATTATGTTTTGTGATGTATATATTTAGCCATGTGATATAGCTTGGTATGGTTGTGGATATGTCATGGTTTTGGTATAAGATATGTGATGCAATATGATATATTTGATATGTTTTAGTTGGACAAAAGAAATGGTAAAAGTTGGTAAGTTTTAGCATGAGATTGAATGATGTATAGAAAGAAATGTTTTGACAAGCTTTTGACTTACGTTTTGATATAGATTGGTAAGGCTTATGAGTATGTATTTGATTGGAATTGATATGTCAGGAGTGGCTTATGTTTTGGTTTGGAATTTGGCTGAATTGGTTGTGCATATATGCTTATTTTTTTGCTTGTAGGTTGACCCAAATTGGGGTGGCAAATTAGCTATTCAAATGACTTATTTTTGTCCGCACAGGCAGAGACATAGGAGTGTGTCTCAGCCGTGTGCGACACATGGTCATGTTACACTACCATGTGTCCCCTGGGGTACCCTATGAATTAAAGGCATTATACCCTCTAGTTTTGACACGGCCTAGACACACGGGCGTGTCTATTGGTCGTGTGTGGCACATGGGCTGGCACACGGGCGTGTGGTTGGTCATGTGGCCAAGTCAGTAGCCTTCCTAATTTTCATACGGCCTGGCACACGGGCATGTTTTGTGGCCGTGTAGATACGTCAGTTTGTATGCCTTGTTTCGCCACGGCTTAGACACACGGGCATGTTTAATGCCGTGTGAGGCACACGACCTGTTCACACAGGCGTGTGACCTTTTAAAAGTAGAAAATTTTTCTAAGTTCTGGAATTTTCGTATGTTATCAATTTGGTCATGAACGTACGATTTAGACTTCGTATAATTGTTTAATGTTCATATTGATTACGATTGATCTATGTTTATTGAAAAGAGATGCTAATTGTTATGTGATTGTTCTGATATGAGTTACAAGTCCAGTAATCCCTCTTAACCTATTCCGGCGACAGTTATGGGTTATGGGTGTTACAAGCCGTTCTCGAAATTTAGAAAGATTTGGTAAGTGACTATATAATTGAAATTGAAAGACATATTGTTTGTTATTAGTATTGATTTGAAGTAAGTGTATTCATCGGTTGAAGTTGTTATTGGCAGGGAGTTTACATTAAATGAATTTATTTAATTGATGTGTTATAGTAGGTTCAGTAAGATTTATGTTTAACCCATCGAACTTACTAAACTGCATTAATCTTACTTGTGTGGTTTAATGTCTTTGTAGATTTTCATGAGGTCGGAAGATCGAATCAGCACATCAAGTCACACTATCCAGCTTATTCTGGTAGTTTTTAAAGCATTCAATATGGTTTATATGGCATGTATAGGGATTGATGTGGATTAGATTAAAGTTGATATATATATATCAATGTTATGAATGATGTTTTGTTTACATAATCAACCTAGATATATATTTTGGTTTGGAAATAAAGTAAATTGTGATGTGGTTATGATGGATATATGCTTATAGGTATTTAGTTAGTAGTAAATCTTAGTAAAATTTGTTAAATAGAGTAAATAGGTAAGTTTGAGTATTTAAGGTATATGTGATGATATATTCTATATAATACATGACTTTGCCTTGTTTTGAATGCTTTGTTGTGGAATATTGATGTGTTAAAAAGTTGTGTTTAGGTTGATACCTAAATGAGTGAGAAATGTGGCCTAGACATGGCCTATTTTCGTCTACACGGGCAGAGACATAGGCGTGTGTCTCAGTCATATATGACACACGACCTAGCACATGGGCGTGTGGTTTGGTCGTGTGTCCCCTACATCTTTAAAATTTAGAAGTAGAATGCTCAAAATATTCTCACGGCCTAGCACACGAGTGTGTGGCTTGGCTGTGTACCCCTTACACCTCAATATTACAAGTCAGTATGCTCACATGACCTAGCACACAGGAGTGTGGCTTGGCCTTGTGACCCAAGTCAGTAGGCACCCTAATCTAGACACGAGCTGGGACATGGCCGTGTGCCCCAATTTCGAATGCCCACACAGCCTGAGACACGGGCATGTCTCTTGATCGTGTGAGCCACACGGGCGTGTGTCCCCTGCTCTTTTGAAAATTTTTGATATTTTTTGAAAAATTTTCTGAGTACCTGGTTTAGTCCCAATTTATTTCTAATGTATATTTTGGGCCTCGAAGGCTCATATAAGGGACAATATGACTGATTTTGATTGGTTCCTGATATGTATGTTAAATGATATGAAATGTTCGTATTTGATCTGAAAAGTCCGATAATGCTCTGTAATGTTGAACTGACGACGGATAAGGGTTAAGGGTGTTATAGGTTGTTCTTGTGCAAAACAACGAAGTAAACTTCTAAAAATTGATTTACAAGTTCTATTTGGTAATCAGTTTAAGGTGGTAACTTGTGCTCATTCGTAGTTTTATTTTACTTAATTTGAAAAGTTCCTGTAGAAAATTGTTGAGGAAAATGACATCTCTGTAAGACACAATAGAGCACAAACATAGTGATGAACATCTTGCTGTAATTGAGGCCAAAAGAATTATGCTGACAGTTACTTAAGAGTTTTCAAATACCCTCCATAGCATGCAGTAAGAGTATTATGAAACTCAAAAAGGATTTTCTGCTTGAGGGTTGCATTGTTAGCAATAACCAGTTTGTTCTTCTAGAAGAACATTTGTCTTGAAACAATAAAATCTAAAAAGAAGTAGGATTAGATGTTAGTGATTACATAATATTATTGGTGTAAAGATCCACTTTGAGTGGCTATTGTAAATCCAACAAATCCAAGCTAACAAGAAGCACTAAAGATAAGAAATCTACAAAATGTGGTCTAAGGCAAAGCGCATTAGCTCTATCGTTTTCTTTTTATACCTTG
Source organism: Gossypium anomalum (assembly GCA_025698475.1). Taxonomy (NCBI): domain Eukaryota; kingdom Viridiplantae; phylum Streptophyta; class Magnoliopsida; order Malvales; family Malvaceae; genus Gossypium; species Gossypium anomalum. Next base: position 67,188,006 of record CM046963.1, read on the forward strand.
TAAATGATGGAAAAGTCAAATGTCATTAGTTTCATCAAGAATCGCTAATGCTCGGTTGTCATAATACGTTGTTCCAGTAAGAATTTAAGCATATAGTGGTCTATTTTGACGAAAAATGCCTCCCCAATAGCTAATGTTTCCATTTCTATAAAGCCAACACCAAAGTAAGTAACACTTGATCATATATTGATTTTATGCTATTAGAAAAGGAAAGTCCCTTATTGAAATAAGCTACCGAATGCTTAACTTGCAATTAGATGGCGTCCACTCCTTCGGATGATACATTGTATTCTAGAGTGAATGGTTGTGAAAAATTCAGAAGGCGTAATACTAAGACTGAAGTCAATGTTTGCGTGAGGTTGTTAAAAGTTTCTTCTGCAAATGAGGACCATTGAAAGCCATTTTCTTAGTGAGTTGACTAAGAGGACATGTTATCAATTCATAATTTTAGATGAACCTATGATAATATCTTGTCATGCCTAGGAAACCACATAACTCTTTTACATTAGTAGGAATAGGCTAATATTGAATTACTTGGGTTTTGTCTTGATCAACCTGGACACATTGAAAAGTTACCACATGTCAAAGAAAATTATCTTGGAATCTTTGGCGTGATTTATGTTGTTGTAGAGTAGATTAAGAGTTGCATGGAGGTGTTATAAGTGTTGTTTCATATATTTGCTGTAAATAAGGATATCGTCGAAGAAGACTAGAATAAATTACTATAAACAAAGCTTGAAAAGATCATTCAGAGCAACTTGAAAGGTTGATGAAGCATTATTGAGACCAAATGACATGACTACAAATTCATAATGCCCTGAGTGCATCCTGGTTGTCTTGTTTATGTCTTCCAACTTGACTTGGATTTAATGGTAGCCAGAAGGCAAACCAATTTCGGAAAAGATTGTTGTAAGCGTTGTTTCATATCTTTGTTGTAAATAAGGATATTATCGAAGAAGACTAGAATAAATTCCTGTAAACAGGGCTTGAAAAGATCATTCATAGCAACTTGGAAGATTGATGGAGCATTATTGAGACCAAATGGCATGACTACATATTCATAATGCCTTGAGTGTGTTCTGAATGATGTCTTGGCTATTTCTTCTAGCTTAATCAGGTCTAATGGTAGTCGAAAGGCAAATCGATCTTGGAAAAGATTGTAGCTTGTAATTCATCTAACAATTCATTAATATTAGGAATAAAATATTTATCGAGAATGGTGAGTTTGTTTAGGGCACAATAATCAATATACATTCTCCAGGTGTTGTTTTCTTTTTTACTAAGATTACCAGGCTAGCAAAGGAGTTAGTGTTGGGTTGTATAATTCTAGTGCTTAAAAGTTTAGCTACTTGTTTTCTTCTTTAGTTTTTTAGGTATAATGATAACGGTATGGTCAAATATTTAATGGTTGGGCATTAGGTATAAGAGGAATGGATTGAGTATGAGATCAAGAGGGTGGTAAAGTGCTTAGCTCTTGGAAAAAAACTTAGTATTTAGAAAGTAATGATTGCAGTAGAGTAGGTGATACCCTTTAGCTTAGAGTGTTGCCTATCTATTACAGGTCTTTCTAGCGAACAAAGAAAATAGAAGACAGTCTTATTGATACCTGCATGGATGAGGAGAAAATTATTAAATTTCATTAACCGAAGATGCCAATTTTCAAGTTTGGAAATTCAGTCGACTTGCGATGAACTTTTGATGGGATCCAAGCATTTCTGGGTTGAAATGTCCAGTAATATTCAAAAATCTATCTCTTAACTTCGAAACGCACTTAAAATTACTCGATTTAGAGCAGGAGCTTAAGTTATGACCATTTTAGTAAAGATTGCACAAGTAGAATTTCTGGACGGGATTTTTATAGAAATTACGATTTTCGGGCCTTTAATTCATGTTTAAATCATATTTGATTCAATTTTAAGCTTAATTTTTACTATATATGAGTTCAATATTTTATTTATTAGGTTTTACTATTTTATTATTTATTTATTCTGGATTTTAGATATTTTTTAAGTATTTTAAGTTATTTAGGAGTTTTATATTTCTTAGTCAATAAGAAAATTTAGTTTAAAACTACTTTTTGTTTAGATAGAGTTTAAGTACACTTGAGATTTTTATTTGGATATACTTAGCTAGCCTATATAAAGGCCCCTTCATTGTTCATAAGGAACACAATTATTTTTTTCATTAATAAAATTTTCAATTTTGTAAGTTAGTTTCTTTGTGCAAGATTACTTTCTTGTTGCTTTTAGAAGCAGTTTTCTTCTCAATTTGCTTCATGAAGTTATGAGAATTCATTTTTCATCCTTTGGTTTGCCAAAGATTATTTCTTAGAAGGTTGATTAGAGCCAATAATTGAGTTTGTTGGGGTTTGTATCTCAAAGGGTTCAATTGGACACTTATCAATCTATCCATCATATTCATCGGTTTATTCGATCCATCTTTTACTTTTTATTCTATCATTTATTTTATTTATTATTTTGAATATTTATTCTTTATTCTTAAATTTCTTATTTTAGTTTTTTTTCTTGTTTTCTTGTATCTATTTGGTTTCTTTTTTTCAAGTCAGATCTGAATATTTCTCTCGAGTCGAATAATTTAAATATGATCTTCCTCTACTTGCCCTTTATCACTTATTTGCACCATATTGCACCTGAGTATCAATACCTATAATTTAGTAGCCAAATTCTTGAAATAAGGGAGCCAAATACTGATACTTGGGTATCCCAATATATGTGCCACCCACCCATATTGAGTCTTAGAAGGGCTTTGGGTTTTCTATTAGAATATCATTTTCCTTTCTTTCTTCTCAAGAACTCTTGTAATTTTTCCTTATATAAAGGGACTGTGGGGTAGTTGAATAGACACACTAGTGAGACAATGTTACTTTATCAAAATTTAGGAAATTTTATTTAACTACAAATAAATTCTAATTTTTGTGAGTATTTGAGACATTAATTTTATTTTTTGTTTCCTTCAGAGAAAACAAACTTTCCCCGCTAGAAAATTACAATTTTCGTTTTGTGATTGATTCATGATAAGAGTTCACTCTCTTAGCAACCCAGAGTTTGAGGATAGTGAAAAAGATCGGTGCTTGTATTTGGCAAGTCTCATTAGTCTAGAAACACATATACTAAGTTTGGTAAAATTTATTACCATAAATAACACAACAAAGTTTCAGGTTGTATGAAAATTTTTTAAATTCTACCGTGCAACAAAACTCTTTTCATAAATAATTTTCCCACAACTATTGTAGAATTTTGAATTTTAAATTTAAGGCTTAGGGTGTATGTAGAATAGTAAAGAATACATGGATTTTTTTTTTTTTTTTTTGTAAAGATTGGGATGAACTATTTGTAGGTTTTAGGATTAAAGTTTTTCTAGGTTTTTGGGTGGCAAAGTTTGTTTAAAATTTTGAGATTCTCTGTTATTTTAAAAGGGTTAAATATGTTGTCTGTCTTTGTACTTTGACAAAATTTAGGATTTAGTCCATGTACTTAAAAAGTTAAAAATTAAGTCCTTTTATTTTTTTATTTAAAAATCTTAGTCCAGTCACTAATTTTGTTAGTATTTCTCATCAAAATTTATCAACTTCTCATATTGATTAGGCTATCTTCATATGATGTGACATATGATTGATAGAAAATAAACATGTTAAATTAACAAAATTTGATGAAAACTGCCAAAGATAATGATAATTGAACTAGGATTTTAAAATAAAAAATAAAACTTAATTTTAAAAAACTTTTAAACACATAGACTAAATCTCAAATTTTATCAAAGCATAAGAACTAACAATATATTTTAACCTTTTAAAAGTAGATTTTAGAATTTGATTGTTTTGGAATTTGTGAAAAGACCTCAATACCTATTGGTATCAAGATCAAATTTAATATTACACAATCATTCCATTTCAAAATTTTTAATAGGACCTGTACACCATTCAATGTCGAGATCTATTCAAATATTATTCAACCGTTACAAAAGTACTTTAATAGTTAGGGTTTCAAAATTTTGAATAGTACCACAATGTCTAATTCCTTACTCATTTGCTTGACCCCATTGTACTTAAAACAATTATTTGGACAACACATTTAAAGTACATTGATATTCATAAAAGTCGAGGTAGCGGTCTAAAACTAACATTCCCATATATATCTAACACATTTTTTTACATTATTTTATTATGAAATCTTTTGTTTTTGGGAAAATGGTATTAAAAAACGTTTAGATTAATATTGTCATGCAAGTAATTGGGAAGCTAGTCAAATAAGTCGGCATTGTAAATATGTAGGTCGTATTTGAACAACAGAGAAAGAAGTCGTTACCGGAAGTAGACAAAAAGAACTTCATTATACGAAAACTGTGAATATTACATCAACCCAACCCAAGGCACCTTTGGATAAGCCCATTGTTAAGAATAAATTTATGTTTTACTTAATTTAAAATATTTTTACAAGTATAAAATAAATACTTTGATGTGAATCAAGTTCAATCCTGTCCTTGTATTAAGAATAATATCGCATTTTACCTCTTCAATTTTTATATGTTAGATCAAAGTGTGAAATAGTTATTCTATTAAAAATTTCATCTTTTTTTTACTTTTAAAAATCAGTCCTTACACATCAACATAATGTTCACATGGCACATCAATTATTAATTTATTATCTGGTCTAACATACAATGTCTAATTTATTCATTTTTTGAGTAAACAAATAAAATGTAATTTTACTCATAATATAGAACGTAATTTTGCTTGTAAGAAATTATATAATGAAAGGCAGCTATAGTTTAGTATTGTATCTCAAAAGTACTTTTTTGGAGCCATATGCAATATTAAATAGACAACTTTTGAAGTCAGGAGTGCTTTTGAACTCAAAAGTAAAAATAATTTTTTTTAGCTTTTATTTTTTTGCAAAAGTCCTTTTAGGAGCAAAAGATAATTTTAGCCTTTATAAAGTATTCTATATAATATTTATATTGGGTATTTAATTACTTTCCTATTAAAATTTATTTTAAAATATGATATTATATATTTAATTTTTTTATTGGTTATATTTTAATATTTAAAATATAGTTTATATATTCAAATTAAATTTTATAAATATTAATATTAATTGCGAATATTTAAAAGTTATATTTCATATATTAAAATATTAAAAACAAATTAAAACAAATTATTTTTTATATTCTTACTAAAATATTATAATATTAACTAATTTAAACATTATTTAAATACATATTTATTCCTTTATAACACTACATCTAAAATAGATATTTTATTTCTTAAAATTACTTTTTAATAATAATACTAAACACTTAAATTTTAAACTAAACAATATTTTCGAAATATAATATTTTTTAAAAGCACTTCAAAGCTAAATTAGCCCTACAACTTGAAGGGTGGAGAAGGCAGGTAGGGTCCAACTACTGGTGGGGTCGCCCAAGCGACAAATAAAACGCTGGATTTATGTAATTGCAATCAGCGGTGATTTGGTGACCCTATAAATCGGGGGAATTATAGTGACACGTGTTTCACTCTAAGGAAGCATTAAATCTGGTCATGTGACCCGTGCGGACCACCCACGTGCTATCCCCCGCTGCCTACATCAACGTCCCACATGTTTCATAAGTTGTGTTATAGATATTATTTGAATGTGGTTGTGGGTGGTTTGGTGATTCAGTGGATAGAAATGGGGCTTTAGATTTGTCATTTTCAAGACTCATTAGTTTTGGGCAACTTCAATTGGGGCCTTTACAATTACTAATTCCAACACATATCCACAATACTCTTCTTCCCTTTTGGGCTAACCAAATCCATGGGATGCTTAACAACACCCTTGCTCTACAACGTCACCTATTTCATCCTAGGTAAAAAAAAAAAAAAAGAGCCTATATATAATATGTTACAATTTATAATTATTTTGTAGTATAAAATATGAATATTTTAATAATATAGATTTGAGTATTTGTTTAAATCACGTTTAGTTTCATTTATTTTTCTCATTTCTGGTGTGTCACTATTCACTCTTGTATATATAATATGTAACTTCAAATTAAGTTTTAATTTAACATTAATTACTATTAAGTCTATATAAGATATTAGTTTTTATAAAATATTATTTTAATATAAAATGAGCTTGCTTGTTGGAAGGAAATGGCTTTCAATATGAAAATACCAAAAATGGGAGTGGTCTTCAAGTTGCAAAGAATCCTTTTTAACATCTACCTAATGATTTTATACGATATTATGCATGAATTAAGATACCTTGTTAACAATAAATAAATAAATATTTGGATGTGTAAAAATAAGATATTACAATCACCTAATTACACTTTGGAAGAGCATATATAATGAAAAGAAGGCCAAACCTAGAAATCAATTTGTCACTAGAGGAAAAATGAGTTGAAATATCACATGACCAAGCATGCATGTCTATTCTAATAGGCCATAGGTGTATTTAACTGATGTAAAAAAAGTAATGTAATATAGCTTCAATGCTCGAAAGATAATAAAGTTTACCAAGATTGTGAAAAGCAAATCAAGGCTCTAGTTGTGCAATGGAAGAAGTGTCTAAGCATAACTGACACATAAGAACAATTATATCATCAACATAAATTAAATGAAAAGGCATTATGAAAACAATGACACAAACGAGGAACCAAAGTTTACAACCTGAAAAATCAATTTCTTTAAATAAATTAATTGTTACCACAATCCTAATATACATCAATTAGATTTATTGGAAAAAAATATATGAAAATTTAAGATAATTGATTGCGTGATTGATTAAACCTATAAATATTAGATTGATTAAAATCCGATCTAATATCATGATAGCTATCAGTCACTTCCCTAATCTACAAAAATAAAGATATGACTTAATTACCTTTAGGGAATCAAGTTAATGAATAAAGTTAGTTCAAGACCTTAACTAGGAGCCTAAAAATATCGAGAGAGATTTTGGAGTTTAAATTGTAGTTTATCCAACTCACTAAAATTCTTCATAAAATTGCCATTTAATTTAGGCAATTATATCTATTAAGACAACAATCAAGATGGTGCTTAAGGTTATAACCGTGAATCATATGTAAAAATTGTGTTTTTCACAGAAGAAAACTAGTGGAAGATTGTTTAATTGGTAATCTATGAGTGAGATTCAATAATGACATTGGTAGTGAAGCAGGCAGTGTAAGGTTTGCAGCCAAGGTGGCAAGAGTAATGTTATTTGGAACACGAATCGATCTGATACAAGGAATGAAAATTGAAACGATAACTGTTATGTGTTTGAAATCTAATTTGATAGAGGTAGCCTTATTTGATTCATTTAGTAGGAATAAAATATGATTTTTTTTTTTTTTTTTGGTTTAGTAGGAACAAAATATTATTTATTGGAACAAAAAATATATATTTTTATAGATGTGTTGATAAAAGGATCAAACTAATTATTTTTATAAATATAATGATAAAAATCATATTATTTTTAAATAAAAGGCTTAAATATAAAAATGTTACTTGAACTCATCCACTTTTCTCATATTGGTAGTTAAGGTTTTTTTTGTGCCAGATTGGTACCTGAACTTTTTTTTTCCGTCAACTAAATTGGTATTTTTTTCTAACGTCGTTAATTTCAAGGCAAGTGACATAATAGGGTTGTGACATGTGGCATTAATGACATCATAATGACATCATAATCTAAAAAATATGTTAAATTCAATAAAAATATTTTTAAAAAATAAAACAATTATAAATATATATATATATATTTACTTTGCTCTTCTTTTTCCCCTTCCTTTAACATTTTTACACCCAAACATTATTGTTCTCCTTCTTAGACTTCTTTGTTGTCTTCAGTTTGGTTGCAGGGGAAAGATTTGATGGGACATCATCGTTATTGTTGTTGTTTCGACGACAGTAATGGAAGGGGTTATCATCGTTGATTGTGGAGACTAAATTAAAGTATCGTCGTTATTGTTGTTGTTTTTCTTCTTAGACTTCTGTGTTGTTTTTACTTTGGTTATAAGGGAAGGATTTGATGGGACATTGTTATTATTGTTGTTGTTCTTCTTCTTCTTAGAATTTTTTTTATCTTCGCTTTGGTTGTAAGGGAAGGATTTGATGGAACATCGACGTTATTGTTGTTGCTTTCAACTAAAGTGGCGAAGGGGTTATCATTATTGATTATGGGGACTGAATCAAGGCACTGGGAAGGAGTAGTTGAGGAGAGACATTTTTGTTTTATAGGTAGAGGTACTTCGACGTCCTCCTTGAATTCGTCAAAGTTTCGAGGAGCTTTAAATGGGTTTTGGGTGTTGTCGGAAGCCGTCGTGGTCTTGGGATCTTCTTTAGAGAGAGAATCCGAAGAAGCCACGAGAAGCTGGGTGGTTTAGGGTTTGCTAGTGCTAATGCCATTTGGGGTTTCAATGTCTTTTGTAACAGGCCCATTTTGCCCGGCCCGAGCCCAAACCGATAGAAACAGAAATATAAAATAAAATCCAAAAATTTATTAAAGTCCATTTACAACACTAGAAACCCAAATGGCCCAAACCAAATTTAAGCCCAAACCCGGATGGCCCGATAAGCCCAGGCCTAAACCGGTCTCAGCTAGCAGAAACCTTAGCTAGCCCTGGCGCCGTATCCCCCCTTCCCCCTCCCACATGCATCCTCGGCACGTCCAACGCCCGAGGTTCGGCTTCCCATTGTCCTGTTGCACCAAAATGGCCATCTACGGTCCGTTGACCTTTGTTCACCTGCAAAAGAGAGTAAAAAAGGAAAACAAGCAGGACAATAGAGCAAAAAGGCAAAATAGAGCAGAAACGAGGCAAAAACGAGAAAAGCATAGACAATAGCATAGATGAAATCAATTGTATTTCGGCTATAAAACGAAAACAAGCCAAGTTGTATTTTTACAAAGATACAGAGATTGAAATATAAAAAGAAAAAGCAGAAAAAGAAAAAGGATTTCGAACGTCTGGTATATTTTTCTTTTTGAATCTGTTTCGTTCTTTCTTTTCCTTACATGCGTTCTTTTAGTATAATAAAAATAAAATAAAAGACTTACCATCGAGAGTTTTGCCTTCGGGATCCTCATCTTTTTCGTCTAAATCGAAGCCTAAGAGGGGATCTCAGGGTTGAAATCGACATACATGGCTATAATCGGTTTAGAACGGGCTTTGCTCACCGCTGATTACCGGTCACGGTAGCGTGTGGTGGATGGGCAGAGGATTCCTGGTTCGGCCGAATGAACAAAAGGGAGAGGTTTCAGTTTTGTTCTTTTCATTTTGATTTTGTTTTAGGGTGGCTGAATGTTGTTTTTAGGGTTTCTTAAGTTTGTTTTGTTAAATGAATGAAACGGTGGTGTTTAAGGGTAGGCTGATCCGCGTGTTAACCCATTCCCAAACCCGGATCCGTGTTTCTCTGCTTCAAGTGGGAAATTTGCGCGTTTAACCCCTCCCTTTTCGCACCGTATTTAAATTAACCCGCATTCTTGTTTCATTTTTTAGACCTGCGATTCACACTCGTTTGCAAAGGGATCCGTGTCTAAACGCAACGTTTTGGGGATCTAGTACATTGCCAGTTTTAGTCCCTATACGTTTTTGCGCATTGAATATTGATCCTTTTATCTTTATTTTCAGATTATCCCTTTAGTTTTGGATTGATTCTAATTAAATCTTTTTAGCTTATAACTTTTATTCTTAATTACTTATTTGTATAATAGTTTTGAAGATTTTTTATTAATATTTCGTATTTCTTTTATTTTCTACATATATATGTTTGTACATACATAACTTTGTGGTGTTTTATAAAGTCATCACTTTAATCCTTTTTGAATTAAGCTATTTTAACATTCTTATATAACCCCTTTGCTTAAATATTAATATATATACATATATGTGTATATTTTGTATTAAAGTTAATTTTATATTATATATACATTATTAACCTTATATTATTTACGTACATGATTTCTTTTAAATTTATTCTTGTATTTTATTATATAATCCTACATCATATATCTTTTAAACCATTATTATCGTAAGTGTATATGTATTTATTAATACCTGTATTTGATCTATATATATTATTAAATCCATGTATTTTAATATATATTTTTGCTATTCAAATATGCTTTGTATATATATTTCACATAAAATTTAAGTTATTTTATATTCATTTACATTAGTACATGTTTTTAATTTACCTACATTATTAAACCTACATTTTATATACATAGTCTTCTTTGTACATAAGCATGCTTTTAAGTCCATCATAATTTATAATAAAAATAATTCAATCTTGAGTACGTTTCTATGGTATTTTTTACAAACAATCATTTCTAGTTTATTTATATATATATATATATATATATATATATATAATTTATGATAAAATCAATCCAATTTTTTTATATATAATCCATATTTTAACTCCATGTTATTTTTGTATATAATTACTTCTAAATTCACTCACACGTGTATATATATTTATATATATATATATAGCTAACATGCTTTACACCCATTAGTCTTTCACATCTTATGTATTATATAGATTATTCTTATTGTGGGGACATTACCAACTTTAAATAAATGTTTTATGGCTAAATATTTAGTATTTTATTTGATCCAAATGTTTTGGTAACATCTATTAAATTTTTTTTTACACATATATATATTCTTAATTTTTTCTTTTATAAATTATTTCGAATTCTAGCATATTATTTGATTGTTAGTTCATCATTTTTAGTCCATTATTTTTTGTGTCGTGTTGATCTTATATCGTTTGGTATCTCATGTATTAATTACCTTCACGATATTTCTTGTGTATTTGCTACATCGTGCTTGCTCATTTTTATATGTTATCACATCAATTATTCTCCATGCATTATTGTAATCGGGTTACATTTTTTAGGTTAGCTATACTTAATTATTAGTTTGTTAATTGATCGTATCTCATATGTGTCCATATGCCATATCATCGTTTTCTACTTGGTTTTTGAAATGTGGTCTTATAAAATCCAAATTTTATGGTTAATTTTGTTTTATTTCAAATCGGATTAATGCGTTTTAAGCTAGTTTCACAATCATTTAAAAATCCTTTGAAACAAAGGTGATATTCGATATTTGGCAATTCGTGGAATCGTGCCCTAATGTGTTGGGTTGCAATTTCTCGTTTGCTCAAAGTAATCGAAGGTCCCTTTAGAATTTCACCCATGTCTTTTAAAATCTTTTAAACGAAGGAGATGTTCGATATTTGGCAATTCACAGAATCGTGCCCTATCGTGCTGGGTTGCGATTTCTTGTTTGCCCAAAATGATCGAAGATTCCTTTAGAATTTCACTCATACTCTCTAAATTCTAAAATAAGGCGATGCTCGATGTTTAGAAGTTCGAGGAATCGTGCCCTACTGTGCTGGGTCTTGATTTTACGCTGGACTAAATAATCGGGCATCCTTTTGTAATCTTCAACTTAGAAACTTTTTGGAAATCAAAAACTCATTGCGTTTTCGAGGATATAAAAGATCATGTCCTATCGTGCTGGATATGATGCTATAATCCTTCGAAATGAGAAGACTTTGACGACCAACTCGAATTATTCAAATGCTATATAAAGGAACCACATTTCAAAAACATTTTCAAATTTTAGACATAAGGACAACATTTAATCGATTTGGTACCAATTTTGGGCGCAGTGGGGGTGCTAATCCTTCCCCATGCATAACCGACTCCCGAACCCGTTTTCTCATATTTACGTAGGCCAAAATCGTTATTTTAGTGAAAAGAAATATTTTATTAAAATAACCAAATTTTTAGGTGATTCAATCACCCCTAAATAAAAAGATTGGTGGCGGCTCCACATTTTCTTTTTTTTTTTTAAAAAAAAAGGGGTCGATTCCCCTTTTTTCATTGAAATCAAAACTCTAAAAGATGGTTTCGACATCTTTAATGGGCACAACTTTGTTGTGGAGCAAAGTATCATTTGAAGGTGGTGCGGCGACGATGGTGGAAGGCGATGGTTGGTTGTGGCATTCATGTTTATAAGTGGGTTGGAGTGAGCCTGTTGAATTGAAGTAGAGATTTTAGGGGGAAACTTCAGGTTCCTATTACAATTAAGAATTAACCAATTTTTTTAAATATATTTTAAAAAATATTTTATTGATTTTTAATATATTTTTAGATTATGACATCATAATGATGTCATTAATGTCATGTGTCACAATACGGGAAAAGTGGACAATAGACAAGTTTAGGTATCAATTTTATATTTAAGTCCAAATAAAAATATTCAAAAAAATAAAATAAAACAAAATAATCATGTGGTAAATCATGAAAATAAAATTAAGACAATGAAAAGAAATTCAAAAGTGATGTGGTATGAAAAATTGAACTTGTGTGAAATTTTCGACCATTAAAAACTTAATAGTGTAAAAAAATAAGTCAAAATTTATCTTAGTGTTCGATAAATCACAGAAAATTTTCATTTCCAATGAAATGAAAATTTTCAGCATTTAATATTTTAAATGTGTTTGATAATCAATTTAATTTTTTACTTAATATAAAATTAAAAAAAAATGTGTTGAACAAGATAAGTAAGTAAGTGGCTACTGATCACTTAATGTAGAAAATATTGAGTTGATTTTATTTTATTAAAAAAATAAAAATAAAAATAAAATACTATATATATTTTTTATCCAAAATTATCTAAAATGATATAAAATATCATATCAATAAGATTAAAATATAAAAATAAATAAATAATTTTGAATAATAAAAGTATAAATAATTTTTTAAAATCAATATTTACTTTTATCAAACAACATAATTATATTCAGTATTTATATGTAGTAATTTACCAAAATTTTTTAATATAAATTCAACATCTGTAAAATTTAACAATAAAAATTCAATACTTAATTTTTCAACATTTACATTTTCCATTTGTCAAACACACTCTTACTTAAAAAAGTTAATCTAATTTCTTGTTCATATCTCTTTATTATTGTCAAGCATAGCATACGTTTATAGAGTTAGTTTAATTTATAGTTCATTTCCCTTTACTCCTGAAAAGTAAAGCTAAAATGTTAAAACTCACGGATGTGGGATACTTGCTATTTGTGATCAGACGATTCAATATATATATTAAAAGAAGAAAAAAAATTCTCAATAAATAACACATTGGTTTTCAATAATTAGGTTTTCAATAATTTTAAGATTCCGAAGGACTAGTTTTTGAAAATTTTAATTTAAGATTTATTAAATATTTGATATTGTTGTCAAAAAATATGTTTGATAAATAAAATGTCGATTTTATACGTGATATAGTCTAATAAAAAATATTTAAATAATGTTCAAATTCATTAATATCTTTCAATAAAAACATAAAAATAATTTATTATTACTTATTATTAATATTTTAATATATGAAATACAAATTTTGAATATTTTTAAACGATTAATATTAAATATTTTTAAAGTTTAATAAGAACTTATAAACTATATTTTAAATATTAAAATATAACCATTACAAATTTAAATATATAATTTATATATTGAATTAAAATTATATAAGAAATAATGTTATATCCAATATAAATATTACATAAAATACATTAAATTATAAATAAGTGTTAAAAATGTTATTTAACTCCGTTTCCAAACGCAAAAGCGAATAAAATGTTTATGTGAAGATGGTAATGTCAGATTGGCAATAAGTAATTCTATGGAATAGAATACAAGGTTTTGGCTGTGTATCAAATTCGTTTTGTCATTGTTTTATGTTACTTTTCCCAATTACTCTTCACCTACACGTTATAAAAGCTTATTAAAATGATGTTATCCCTGAATCTCTTTAATTATTGTTCATAGAGGAGTCCATGGTCCATGTAATATTACTAATAAAGAATTGATAAAAATCATATTCCTTGAAGACCAAATCAAGGCAGCTCATTGAAGTGGACATGAAAGGACCCTAATTAGACAAAAGTTGCACCGCCTGTTTTTATGTTTCCTTCACTATCCAACGCTACATTTGACCAAGGTGCTTCCAACAAGGTTTTCGAGGAATATTACTTTTTTAAGCAAGATTGAGTTCAAATCGTAGTCTATTAACTAAGTAATTTTATACTTACAAACCATCAACTAGTGTGAACTCAAAGATGTTCCAATTACACGAAACAATCAAAGATGTTCACCATTTGAACTTATATACAAATTTGATCTCTTTAAATATGGTGAATGAATTACACTACAACTCTTGAAATAATATTCATGTTTGACAACATTCATCATACTCCAATCAACAATGTTATTACACAACGTTTAGTTGCAAATATAATTACAATTGGTGATGCAACTGGCAGTAAAATCACAATTCAATGAATTCTTTTAACATTTTAGATATTTTAACCAAAATTAATGTGAAAAGAAAACCCAAATTATTATCCATTTGTTTTATAAAGATAGTTAAAACTTCTCTTTTTCCGAACCTTAAAATTTATATTTATGCAAGTAGAGATTTTTGTAGCTTGAATTTGCAAGGATGAGAAATGATGAAATATATCAGAGAATATATGTTATGAACGTTAATGTATCAGCCACAATGGTAGACCAAACTTTTATGTTTATACCTATAAAAGATTTTAAAGGTATTTAAGGTTGTGACTTTTGACGGGGTTAGATTTGAATTTAATTGAAGACTTGATTATAACACAAATAATTTGTTACTGTTGTACCAATAATATTTAGTTGAGAGGATAAACACAAATTTAAGTGTTCAACAATCTCTAGAATAAGTGTACATATAAAGAAGGTATGAAAGGTCAAAGTCTCCATACTATATGGTGCCATCATTTTCCAGAAAATAAAGCTACTTTTTAACTTTATGCATATATGAACACTACATCAACATCATTGATTTGACGATCAAATAAATTTTATCCTAATTACGTGGATAGACTTAAGTGATTCCGCTATATCTTTGTTATTTCCCTTTTATGTTAACTGTTTGTGTTTTATATGCCTTAGAGCCTTTGAGAAAAAAGAATAAACAAGCATTTTCTTCTTTCCTTTTGTTAAATTTTTGGTCTAAAATCACAAAATACTACTAAAATTATACAATTTTTTAAAACTTAGTAATTAGACTTTGTTTTGCTCACAAATAGTATCCCAACCATATTCTATTACACAATGTAATATCTAAACTCTACCTTTTTTTTTAAATTAGTATCTGAACTTTTTTTTTTAAACTTAAAAAATTCCTTACGAAACCACAATTCTCCCTAGTTATAGCAAGTTAGATAAAACTTAGTTAAGTTCTGAATTAGATAAAACTTAGTTAAGTTTTGAAACAATGTTTAATTGGTGTTAAACGCAAGTCGGAAATAAACCAAAATGGTATTCCTTGAACAGTTCCGAAAGCATCAAATTTTGTCAATCAAAAACCAGAATTAGAAACCAGTGATGTAACGGAACACATAAGTTGTTTAAAACCGAAACACATAATTGATCGAAAATCCAAACTCAACCCATACCATAGTTTTTATAATCTTCCTTACAAACCATTTGAAAATAACAAATTGAATTTTAAGAAACATCATTTAAACCAAACCAAACACTTATCAGTCCGAGACCTCCGACTGCCGAATCTAGCACCTAACCACGCGAATTACCTGTAGGGAAGACACTAAAAGGGAATGAGCTACAAGAGCTCAGTGTGAATCCAAAACCAATCAAAGGATAAAGGACGAAGAAGCTAAACAAAAATTAAACACATAATTACACTCAATTAGCATACAAAAATTTTACAAAAAACGAGAACCAAGTCACACACGTTAATTTAATACCTCAGTTCACGAGTAATCTAACATTCGTAAACATTTTCAAAGGAAGTTCATAAAAAGAATATGCATTTAAATGTATAGGAAAAATGTAACACACATGAACCCACCCAACCAGCCAAACACCACTTCGTCCACCTTGTACACCACGTTAGGGCTACAGTAGGCCTATCCACCCTGCATACCACATAGAACCATAATAAGCTCATCCACCCTACACACCACGATGTGGAACTAAGCCACTCAATAACCATATGCAGATGAGCTAACATATGTACAAATATGTTGCAGTATTACCGCTATAACAAAATTTTGCAACCAAACTGCTGAATCAAGCTTCCTTCTCTCCATAACCAAATCCCAAAATTTTGATGCCCATGCAAAAATGTACACTACATGCAGACGGACATACAAAAATACACATATTCAGTCAATCAAATTCAGAATCAATTTTACTTGTATTCCAGTATTAAATTATATCTCTAATCCATTTATCACATTAACGCATATACAAACAATTAGCTTTAACCCTGTAATTGCAAATACACACACAAGTCTAAGTTGAAACAGAGTCCCAAACACATTTATAGAGGCCTCAACGAACGATGGATTACGCAAGAACTAAAATGAGTTACGTGGCCGTGTGAAAGAGGCACATAGCCGTGTGGCAGAGACACACTGTAACACCCCCTAACCCCAAACTGTCGTTGGAATAGGGTTACGGAGCATTACCGGACCTATCGGACAATTTAAAATTAATTCAAAATAAATGACATACATGTCTTGATTTAATTATAAAGTCCCTATAATGGACCCTCGAGGTCCAAATCACACGTTAGAATCAAATCGGGACTTGTTCGGGTACTCTGAAATTTTTTTTGTGCGAACTCAATATAACCTCTTTATAAATATCTAACCTTCACTGCAAATTCAAATCGAAACCAATCCAAACAAATCAATTCATGAATTTATACATCCCTAATTATAACAAACTAATAATATAAAGTTCTAACATTTTTATGTTGGAAAATTTGGACATCACATATATAATAAGGATAATTACATGTTATTATTTACTATCATGATAGGTTAGCCCAAATTAAAAGTGATCTAATTTGGTTAGAATTTTATTGGGCTTTTAATTATTAAAAAAAGTATGGGTCAAATATGTGTAGATACTCTTCTAATCAAATTCTGATTAATGATGGGTTAATTAGAATTTGATTAGAACTAATATGCCAAGGTTATAAATATTAGGGATATGGTCCCCAAATTATACACAAGATATCTTTTCTAATATCCCATCATTAGGAAAGAGAGAGCAGATATTCTTTGAATTTCTTGTGTGCTAATTTGGAAGATCAAATCCCCAATTCCAAAAAGTTTCAAGGAATCCATGGATTCAAGTAAGCTTCCGCATCTTGATTTATTCTTGATGATTTGACATGATAGATCTTGGTTTACAGTTCTAATTTTATATTAGATATTATTTAAAATTCTAACATTTTATGTTTATAACAATCTAACATTGCCCAAAACTATGATATAGACTATGTTTAAGACATATGTAATTGTATGGAACAACCATTACCATCATTTATCATTAATATTTATGTATCAAAATAACAACAGATTACAACTTAGGTATATGCCATTTTCAAAAGAGAAAAGTACATCACCACGTATTTGAGTTCGGGATTAGCTTGGATGCTGAGTCGTTAGTCACTTTTGTACCAAACCTACGCACGATAAATAAACCGTATGTTAAGTATGTACTCAGTGGTATTTCTATAAACCAACACTTAAATAATTATAAAATACATATATAACACTACTCAAATTCAATAACTATTCAAATATTCACCTTTCAATCCAATACTCTATTTTATTTCAAACTCAGTTTCAATCATTATTTTTCAATAACAATTATTTGTTTATTGTTATTCAATATCAATCAGTTATTTAGTATCAAACAATCAATAACAATCAGTCATTTAGTCCAGTAAAACAGTCATTCAGTTATTTAGTTATTCAGTGCAATAGTTTACCCCTATTAACATAACCCAGACTTAGACGGATACACGGATCCAACCAACACACCAGTACGACACTTAGTGCCTCATCGGCTTTGCCGAAGTAAACAGTAACAGTACAGTACTTAATACCTCATCGGATTAAACCGAAGTAACAGTAACAGTACGACACGCAAGGTGCCTCATCGACTCGAAGTCGAAGTAACAGTACGACACTTATAGTGCCTCATCGACTCAAGGTTGAAGTATCTCTGAACACTTCCAATTCTATGGCATGCCAATTATATCCGACTCAGTCCGATACAGTTAATAGGGTATTTCAATTCATTTCTCAATTCACAGTAATTAATCATTTCAATATCCATTTCGCAATAATTACATACTTATATACATTCAATTCAATATCAAAACATTAATATTTACCTTAATATCTTTCCATACACATATAATAATAAAAACAACAATTTAAATGTTAAATTCGGTTTATAGAAATACAAACCATAATTCTCGAATTACTCTTCGTCAACCTTCTCCTTTCCTTTCTTTATTGATGTCTCCGGTATTACGTTAGCTACGGAAATTAAAATAATTATACCATTAATTACAGTACTCATTATAACAAACAATTGAATTTCTATTCAATTTACACCTTATTTTCAATTATGTCCTAACTAACTCATTCACTCTACTAACTCAATTCATACTTCATTCTTATTCAAATCCCTATCAAATTTAACCTAACTATCAAGTATTCATAATAAAACCCTAATTTAAAAATTCTATCAATTTAATCCCTCAATCACAAAACTCATAGCTTCTTTTACAATTTAATCTATTTATTAATCCTAGCTTGAAATTTATTCAATTAAATCCTTAATTCAACAATTAATTCAACATGAACCATGTTTAAAAACTCTAAGAACTTCCAAAATTTCAACTTAAATTCAACAAAACTTTATTCTAAAGCTTCTAAAACATCAAAATTAAAAGAAAATGGCTTAATTGACTTACCTATTAAAGCTTCAAACCTCAAAGCCCTAGTTTTTCCTTTTATTTTTCTTTCTTTTCTTTTTCTCCTTTCCCTGCTTTGTTTTTGAAATGGCTATTTTGTTTCTTCTTTCTTTCTTTATTTCTTTTCTTTATCTTATTTACTTTATATTATATTATATTTAATTAATAATAATAACTATAAAATATCTTTATACTTAAATTATAAGTAAATTATGTATTTAAATTACAATTGTACAAATATGATTTTTACACATGTATATTTTTTTATTACCATACATTTGTTACAATTCAATTTATTTTATAATAATAAATATAATATAATATAATATAATTTATAATATACTTTTTGTCTAATTGATATAATATTTTATTAATATAATAATTTAATATATAAAAATATCTTTTACTTAAAATTTAAGAAAATATACAATTATATTACAAGTGTACAAATACATATATTACACATGTACAATTTTATCATCATACATTTGTCTTTATTTTAATTTATTTAATAATAATAATAATAATAATAATAATAATAATAATAATATAATTAATCTAATAAATATCATGTAAAAATCTTAGGTCCTCACCTATTAAAATGGGCATAATTGCCTATTTAGTCCCCTTTATTTTATTTTGATCGACAATTAGAATTTGACCCTTTATTCACTTTAGTCCTTTTCCTAATTACTATAAATTAAGCTAAATTCACTTAATTAAAACCTAATTAAACATACCACTAGACTTATAAATATTTCTAATAATTATTTACGAAACCATTTTGTTAAGACGGAGGCCCGATAATGTACTTTTCTGATGCCCGTAAATTTTGGGTCATTTCATTTCTTCCCCCCTTAATAAATTTTGTCCTCGAAATTTACCTGAAAAGAGGTGGGGATACTGTGATCTCATAGTCTCTTCTGATTCCCAAGTTGCTTCTTCAATATTATGACTTTTCCACAATACTTTCACTAAAAGAACTCGTTTATTACGCAATTCCTTTACCTCTCGAGCCAATATCTTAACCAGTTATTCTTCATATGACATATCAGGCCGAATTTCAATATCCTCTGTAGAAATAATATAAGAAGGATCTGATCGATATCTTCTGAGCATAGAAACATGAAAAACATCATGAATCTTTTGCAATTTTGGAGGCAAAGCCAGACGATATGCAACTGGTCCAACTCTCTCAATAATCTCATATAGCCCAATAAAACGATGACTTAGTTTTCCTTTTCGACTGAATCTCATAATTTTCTTCTAAGGTGAAACTTTTAGAAATACCTTATCACCAACCGTGTACTCAATGTCTCTACGTTTCAGATCTGCATATGATTTCTGCCTGTCAAAAGCTGTTTTCAATCTTTCTCGAATCTTCTTAACAGTGTCTTCTGTTTCTTGAATCAATTATGGCCCAATCATTTTCTTCTCATTCAATTCTGTCCAACACACTGGTGACCGACATCTCCGACCATATAAAGCTTTATATGGTGCCATTTAAATACTTGATTGAAAACTCTTATTGTATACAAATTCAGCTAACGGTCAACCTGATTCAAAATCAATAATAAAAGCTCGAAGCATGTCTTCTAAAATTTGGATAACTCATTCTGATTGTCTATCGGTCTGTGGATGAAAAGTTGTGCTAAAATTAAGTCGAGTACCAAGAGATTCATATAGTTGCCTCCAAAATCTGGATGAAAACCATGGATCTCGACAAAAAATTATTGACACCAGAATACCATGTAATCTTACTAACTCTCGAATATAAACTTCAGCAAGTTTCTGAAGCGACCAATCCGTTTTGACTACTATAAAATGAGCTGACTTTGTAAGCCGATCAACAATCACCCAAATAGCATTTTTCTTACTTGCTGACAATGGCAACCTTGTTACAAAGTCCATTGTGATGCTGTCTCATTTCCATTCAAGAATGTTAATAGGCTGAAGTAAACCAGTTGGAACCTGATGCTCTGCTTTGACTCGCTGACATGTCAAACATTTAGCCACAAATTCCACTATATCCCGCTTCATACCTGGCCACCGATATAATTCTCGTAAATCATGGTACATTTTCGTTCCTCCAGGATGTAATGCAAAAGGACTATCGTGTGCTTCTCAAAGTATCAACTCTTTCAATTCGGAAACATTTGGAACACAGATCCGATTATGAAATCTCAAACAATCATGCTTATCAACACTAAAATTCCCTGCTATGCCACTCTGAACCATCTCTCTTTTCTTAATCAACTTATTATCTTCCAACTGTGCTAACTTAATTTGAACAAACATCACTAGTTTAACTCTCAATTCAGCCAACAGACTTCCATCATCATTGATACTGAGCTTTGCAAATATCGCTCGTAATTCAATTGCTGCCTTCCTACTCAATGTATCAGCTACCACATTAGCTTTACCTGGATAATAATCAATAATACAATCATAATCTTTTAAAAGTTCTATCCACCGACGCTATCTCAAATTCAACTCTTTTTGTGGCAGAAGATACTTGAGACTTTTATGGTCTGTATAAATATAATATTTTTCACCATATAGATAGTGTCTCCATATTTTCAAAGCAAAAACCACAACTTCTAATTCCAAATCATGTGTCGGATAATTACGTTCATGTGGTTTCAATTGTCAAGAAACATAGGCTATCACTTTCCCACTTTGCATCAATACACACCCAAGCCTATTTAAAGAAGCATCACTATACACAATAAAATCTTTCCCTAATTCTATTAAATTCAAAACCAGTGCCTCTGTCAAAATTTGCTTCAATTTCATAAGGCTTTCTTGACATTGATCATTCCAGACAAACGAAACATTCTTTTGCAATAATTTTGTCATCGGTAAAGCTATTTTTGAAAATCCATTCACAAACCTTTCATAATACCCAGCCAATCCATGAAAACTACATACCTCTAACACATTTTTGATAGTTTTCCACTGGACAATTCCTTCAATCTTCTTTGGATCCACTCTAATCCCATCTGCTGACACCACGTGACTAAGAAATACCATCTCTGGTAACCAAAATTTGCATTTACTCAATTTCCCATACAACTGTTTCTCTCGTAATGTTTGCAAAATAATTCAGAGATGTTGCTCATGTTCAGATTCGGACTTTGAATATACCAAAATGTCATCAATAAAAACTACCACGAATTGATCCAAATATAGCTGAAAATTTCGGTTCATAAGATCCATAAAAGCAGCTGGGGCATTTGTTAACCCAAATGGCATCACTAAGAACTCGTAATGACCATATCTTGTATGAAACGCTATCTTCGGTACACCACTTTCTTTTACCTTTAACTGATAGTAGCCCGATCTTAAATCAATCTTCGAAAACACAGAAGCTCCTTTCAATTGATCAAATAAATCATCAATGCGAGGTAACAGGTATTTATTCTTGACAGTCACCTTATTTAACTGTCGATAATCAATACACAATCGCATCGAACCATCTTTTTTTTTAACAAATAACACTGGAGCTCCCCACGGTGATGTACTAGGTCGTATAAAACCTCGATCCAACAAATCTTGCAATTGTACTTTCAGTTCCTTCAACTCCGTAGGTGACATACAATATGGAGGTCTTGACACTGGTTTTGTACCCGGGTATACTTCGATCACAAATTCAACTTTCCGATCAGGAGGTAATCTAGGTAATTCTTTAGAGAATACATCAGGAAATTCACATACAGTCTAAATTTTACTACATTTGCTCTCCACTGAATCTGAATTAATAACATATGCTAAGAAAGAATCACAACTCTGATAAAGAAGCTTACTAGCTTTAATTGCTGAGATAATACGAACTGATCCACTGGTCCGAATACCATTTACTTCAATCTGATCACCAATTGCATTCTGAACAGTAAACTTAATTTTATAGCAGTCCAAAATTACCCCATGTTCTGATAGCCAGTCCATGCCCAATATAATGTCAAAGTCGCCAAATGGCATAATTAACAAGTCAACAAAAAAGATTCTATCTTGAATCATTAACGATCATCTTTGACATATTTGATTCACTAACATAGTTTGCCCTAGAGGACTAGATACCTCTACTGTTACTCTAGACAGTTCAGGTTTTAATTTTCTTATTTCAACTAATTTTGTATTAACATAAGAATGTGACGATCCTGGATCTATTAAAGCATAAACAGGTTCTAAATGTCATAAAAAAATACCTGTCACCACATCGTGTGCATCTCCTTCTTCATGAGTTCTTATAACATATGCTCGGGCTGGGGCTCTAGCTTCTGATTGTTAAGTAGCAACTTCACTTGTTCTTCTATCACCTCCTCTACTAACTGAGCCACCTCTGCCTGACCCTTGACTTTTGGAAGTAGATTCAGATCTCTGTGATACCGTTGGTGCTGATTTATTAATTTTTGGATAGTCTTTTACGAAATGATAAGTAGATTTGCAATGAAAACATCTTCCAGTTAATTTCCAACACTCTCCCCGATGTTTATTCCCACAGTATTGACATTCTGAAATTTCAGTATTCTGAGATGGCCCTCTGATGCTGCTAGTGGAAACTATCATCTACCTACCACGATTTCTGTCACTTCTATCTGATCTAGAACCAAATCTCCAATTACCTCGAAATTCTTTTGATCTCTTAGGTTGGGGATTAGAGCTTGTAGTTCTAGGATGCTTTCCAAGTGAACGAGAAGTTTTAGACATTTTATCTAATCCCAACACTTATTCAACCATTTTGGCTCTTTTAATTAAATTTGTGAATTCAGGTAATTCGAAGAGATACCAATTGTAGTCGTAATTCATCACGTAATCCTCATAGAAATCGTTTACATCTGTCAGCTTCAGTCGGTACAAATTCAGTTGCATATCTACTCATCTCAAAAATTCCCGTTCATAATCTGCTACGGACATGTCACCTTGTTTCAGCATTAAGAACTCCTGTTTCTTATCTCCCATATACAACTCTCCCATATACTTTTTCTGAAATTCTCTCTGGAAGAAATTCCAGCTTATCTGTTCCTCTGCCACATGTTGTGACACTAATTCCCATCATATGTACGCTTCTCCTTGCAACAAAGATACGTCACACAATAAACTTTCCTATGGGATACATTCAAGTTGCTTCAAAATTCTCTTTGCAGTTTCTATCCAATTTTCAGCTACTGATGGGTCAACTCCCTTCGAACCCAGAAATTCGATAGCACCATACTTCCGTAACTCCTTAATGGGAGCTCATCGGGTAGTAGGAGTAGGCGTCATAATAGATATAGTTCCTACTGCTCTTTGAAAGGCATCAGTGATCACTCTAAGCATTTCTGAATTATCTCTTTCTCAAGTATTACCCCTTTCAACATTTGATGGTTGATTACCTATCGGCTTTACACTTGGCATTGCAGACTCCGATTCATTCATATCATATGATTCATCATCTTCATTATACATTTATCGATCAGTATCTTCAATATTTTCATCAGACATCTTTAACTATAAAACAAAAACAATAATTCAGTATACATATATATCAGCATCCAATCCCGACTCAAATTTAACTTAGTTATAGCATGTACCTCTAGACTCATTTCTGTACTCAATTTAATCCTAGAATCGACTAAACCTGAATAGCTTTGATACCACTAATTGTAACACCCCCTAACACTAAACCGTGCTGAAATAGGGTTTCAGAGCATTACCAGACCTATCAGACAATTTAAAATTAATTCAAAATAAATGACATACATGTCTTGATTTAATTATAAAGTCCTTACAATGGACCCTCGAGGTCAAAATCACACGTTAGAATCAAATCGGGACTTGTTCGGGTACTTTGAAATTTTTTTTGTGTGAACTCAATATAACCTCATTATAAATATCTAACCTTCAATGCAAATTCAAATCGAAACCAATCCAAACAAATCAATTCATGAATTTAAACATCCCTAATTATAACAAACTAATAATATAAAGTTCTGACATTTTTATGTTTATAACAATCTAACATAAGATATCTAATTGATTCATTTAAATTATCATTCAACAAAATTGCCCAAAACTATGATATAAACTATGTTTAAGACATATGTAATTGTATGGAACAACCATTACCATCATTTATCATTAATATTTATGTATCAAAATAACAATAGATTACAACCTAGGTACATGCCATTTTCAAAAGAGAAAAGTACATCACTATGTATTTGAGTTCGAGATTGGCTTGGATGCTGAGTCGTTAGTCACTTTTGTACCAAACTTGCGCACAGAAATAAACCGTACGTTAAATATGTACTCAGTGGTATTTCTATAAATCAGCACTTAAATAATTATAAAATACATATATAACACTACTCAAATTCAATAACTATTCAAATATTCACCTTTCAATCCAGTACTCTATTTTATTTCAAGCTCAGTTTCAATCATTATTTTTCAATAACAATTATTTGTTTATTATTATTCAATATCAATTAGTTATTCAGTATCAAACAATCAATAACAATTAGTTATTCAGTCCAGTAAAACAGTCATTCAGTTATTTAGTTATTCAGTGTAATAGTTTACCCCTATTAACATAACCCGGACTTAGACGGATACACAGATCCAACCAACACACCAGTATGACACTCAGTGCCTCATCGACTTTGCCGAAGTAAACAGTAACAGTACGATACTTAGTACCTCATCGGATTAAATCAAAGTAACAGTAACAGTATGGCACGCAAGGTGCCTCATCGACTCGAAGTCGAAGTAACAGTACGGAACTTTTAGTGCCTCATCGACTCAAGGTCGAAGTATCCCTTCACGCTTCCAATCCTATGGCATGCAAATTATATCTGACTCAGTCCGATACAGTTAATCATTTCAATATCCATTCACAATAATTACATACTTATATACATTTAATTCAATATCAAAACACTAATACTTACCTTAATATCTTTCCATACACATATAATAATAAAAACAACAATTTAAATGTTAATTTCTGTTAATAGAAATACAAACTGTAATTCTCGAATTACTCTTCGTCAACCTTTTCCTTTCCTTTCTTTGTCGAGGTCTCCGGTATTACGTTAGCTACGAAAATTAAAATAATTATACCATTAATTACCGTACTCATTATAACAAATAATTGAATTTCTATTCAATTTACACCTTATTTTCAATTAGGTCTTAACTAACTGATTCACTTTACTAACTTAATTCATACTTCATTCTTATTCAAATTCCTATCAAATTTAACCTAACTATCAAGTATTCATAATAAAACCCTAATTTAAAACTTCTTTCAATTTAATCCCTCAATCACAAAACTTATAACTTCTTTTACAATTTAATCCATTTATTAATCCTAACTTGAAATTTATTCAATTAAATCCCTAATTCAACAATTTATTCAACATGAACCATGTTTAAAAACTCTAAGAACTTCCAAAATTTCAACTTAAATTCAACGAAACTTTATTCTAAAGCTTCTAAAACATCAAAATTAAAAGAAAATAGCTTAATTGACTTACCTATTAAAACTTCAAACCTCAAAACCCTAGTTTTTCCTTTTATTTTTCTTTCTTTTCTTTTTCTCCTTTCCCTGCTTTGTTTTTGAAATGGCTATTCTGTTTCTTCTTTCTTTCTTTGTTTCTTTTCTTTATCTTATTTACTTTATATTATATTATATTTAATTAATAATAACTATAAAATATCTTTATACTTAAATTATAAGTAAATTATGTATTTAAATTACAATTGTACAAATATGATTTTTACACATGTATATTTTTTATTACCATATATTTGTTACAATTCAATTTATTTTATAATATAATATAATTTATAATATTCTTTTTTTCTAATTGATATAATATTTTATTAATATAATAATTTAATATATAAAAATATCTTTTACTTAAAATTTAAGAAAATATACAATTATATTACAAGTGTACAAATACATATATTACATATGTACAATTTTATCATCATACATTTGTCTTTATTTTAATTTATTTAATAATAATAATAATAATAATAATAATAATAATATAATTAATCTAATAAATATCATGTAAAAATCTTAGGTCTTTTAAACATATGCCGCCTCACCTATTAAAATGGGCATAATAGCCTATTTAGTCCCCTTTATTTTATTTTGATCGACAATTAGAATTTTACCCTTTATTCACTTTAGTCCTTTTCCTAATTACTCTAAATTAAGCTAAATTCACTTAATTAAAACCTAATTAAACATACCACTAGACTTATAAATATTTCTAATAATTATTTACGAACCCATTTTGTTAAGACGGAGGCCCGATAATGTACTTTTCTGATGCCCGTAAATTTTGGGTCATTTCATTTCTTCCCCCCTTAATAAATTTTGTCCTCAAAATTTACCTGAAAAGAGGTGGGGATACTGTGATCTCATAGTCTCTTCTGATTCCCAAGTTGCTTCTTCAATATTATGACTTTTCCACAATACTTTCACTAAAAGAACTCGTTTATTACGCAATTCCTTTACCTCTCGAGCCAATATCTTAACCAGTTCTTCTTCATATGACATATCAGGCCGAATTTCAATATCCTCTGTAGAAATAATATGAGAAGGATCTGATCGATATCTTCTGAGCATAGAAACATGAAAAACATCATGAATCTTTTGCAATTTTGGAGGCAAAGCCAGACGATATGCAACTGGTCCAACTCTCTCAATAATCTCATATAGCCCAATAAAACGATGACTTAGTTTTCCTTTTCGACTGAGTCTCATAATTTTCTTCCAAGGTGAAACTTTTAGAAATACCTTATCACCAACCGCGTACTCAATGTCTCTACGTTTCAGATCTGCATATGATTTCTGCCTGTCAAAAGCTGTTTTCAATCTTTCTTGAATCTTCTTAATAGTGTCTTCTGTTTCTTGAATCAATTATGGCCCAATCATTTTCTTCTCATTCAATTCTGTCCAACACACTGGTGACCAACATCTCCGACCATATAAGGCTTTATATGGTGCCATTTAAATACTTGATTGAAAACTATTATTGTATACAAATTTAGCTAACGGTAGACTTTTACCCTTTATTCACTTTAGTCCTTTTCCTAATTATTGTAAATTAAGCTAAATTCACTTAATTAAAACCTAATTAAACATACCACTAGGCTTATAAATATTTCTAATAATTATTTACGAACCCATTTTGTTAAGAAGGAGGCCCGATAATATACTTTTTCGGTGCCCGTGAATTTTGGGTCATTACACACACGCCCGTGTGACCGAGTTACATGGCCGTGCAAATAGCTCGTGTAACTCACTATGCAATTGTGCAAAATTAACTAAAATTAAAAAGCAAAGTAGACACGGCAGTGTGGCAAACTCACACGCCCGTGTGGTTAAGAGACATGGCCATGTGTCCAAGGCACACGCCTGTGTGGAAATCAACAAAATCACCAAACAGTAGCCACACAGCTGTATGGTCAGGCCATATGGTACTGGAAAACTTCAAATCCTTAATTTCACAGCGTCACACGACCGTGTGGACCGCCCGTGTAGTCACGAAAGCATACCAAAACAGGCTTAAAGTCGTGTAATTCACCATCAAATTTGAACCCCAATTGCTTAAGTTCAGAAACATACCAGAAATTACCGAATTTTATGAAATCCAACAGCAATTCAATACTGAAATTAAACAGTTTTAGAAACACACCTAATTTCGCAATCTAAAGCACCTAAAACAATCGAAACTCACCACCCAACGGACTAAAACATCAATTCCACTAACATACTAGTTCATAAGAATTCGACTAAATAATTTGAAAGTAAAAACAAAAATAAATCATTCAATAAATCCAAAGGACGACACTTACCCGATACAACAGTCAATGGAACAATGAATGACTTTGAGAAGCAATAATTAGTGACGATAATTTTGAAATAAAAAAAAATTGAAGAACAAAAGGGGAAGGAAAATTTTAAAATAAAAACAAAAAGAGAACGTTGAAACAGAGGAGTATGGAAGTCAATAGAGCACAAATCTAAAAATTAGGGAAAAACCAAACTAACGTGAGAAGAAATGCTGACATGAGAGAAGTTTTAGGAAATTTTTACCTGTTTATTATTATTATTCTCTTATAAAATAAATTCCAAAATAAATTAATTATTAAAAAATTTATCAAAACCCTTCAGATTTTTTGAAATACATACATTTTTAAAGAATTGAACCAAAAATACTTTTAAAAAAATCCCCACATTGCATACACGTGGACTTAAACTCCAGACTAAAGGCTAGGCTACCAAAGACCTAGCCACTAAACTAGAAGGCTCAATTTGACACTAAAATGTGAAAATCAATTTAATAGTCCCATCGAACCTCTATCCCAACCAATTAACCTGAATAATTCTCACCCCAGATTCGAGGCATTAAAAAGTGTATAATTTAAGTACCAAAAGAAAAAAGAAGAAGCTAAACTCGTTTTCTTTTTATGGTTGATTAGATGTTTGATTCTTTTTAAGAAGTTTATCAATATAATCATAATTATAATAAAAATCATAAATAATATATTATTCATTAAATGGACTAAAAATTGTAATATATCTAGATCTAAATTAAAATAAATTTAGACAATTTGGGAATAAACCCAAAACAATTTAGAGAACAATTCACACGTAACATTTGTGCATGGTCAGACTCAAATTAAGAGCTCAAAGTTACATGATATCAACCTGTGTCAACATTTTCAAAACTTCATTACAATTTTTTTGATACATGACTGTTGGAGTATGCCCAAAAACCAATCATGAGATGATTGTAATCGCATACTTATTCACCTAGTTTATTAGTAAAAACCATTGTTATTATTATTTTAGTTTCTATTTCTATGTATTAAATAAATTCTTTAATAATAAAGTCCTAAGAATAATATGGTTATTCTTAAATGTCCTTAAATAAGTATTATTGTGGGCTTAGACAATAATAATGCATTGAGACTGATATGTAGTTGATTGATGACAACATATTGTCATTGACATAAGGATGTCAAAGTCAATGCATAAGTACATGTTAGAGAACAACGTATTGGACTAACCCTCTATAAGAATGTTTCTTGGATTATTATGTAATAGTCACAATATTTCTCATAGTGATAATTGTATGTATGATTCTTAGACTTGAGATCATCAGTTTTCCAACATTGTGAGTCGTATGTTTTTACGTAATCAAATGCCTTTCGTAAAGGGTTGTACTATAAAGATTAATGTTGGGTGTGTCATAATCTGTGCAACGGACTGTGAGTGATTAAATAGGATTAGTCCCTCCTACATAATGGGGGAAATATCTTCGGCCTCTTGATCGAGTAAGACTAAAAATGCATGACAATGCCCAAATGAATAGATATGAGATATTGCACTTATTTGTTTATAATAATATACTAGGGAATCAAGAAACAAGAGATTAAACTCTACAAGTGTGAATATTGCGTGGCTTGTATTTAATCTAGATATCAAGGATAAAGGAATGTACTACATAATGATAATATCATAGAAAGGTTATGTCGAACCATAACCTCTTGTAACTTGGGTAGTAGGGATGTATTGCTAGATGCCACTCACTTTTTGTAGCATAAAGGTTCTACTATTACTACCAACATTGCATGATCCTATGAGGTAATACCCTATGGTTATTACAATTGGAATATATAGAAAAAGTAGGTTTACATTTAACTTGAATCTCAAATTAAATTAATTATAGAAATTTTCACATAATTAATTTAATATAATTAATTTAATTCGATTAAGGTAAATATTAAGATAACATATGTATATACTTGATGTACAGACATAGATAATCCAATTTAATCGTGTGAAATAAGTTTCACATGATATAAAATTACATTCAATACACGTTTTTTTAATAAAAGGAAAGGATATCCATCCTTAACCATAACTTTCAAAGGTTATGAATAAAAACAAAAAACATACAAATTGTTAATAAATAAAATCCCCAATTTTTAACTTGCCTGAGAAATATAGATACAACTAACAAATGTGTGGTATTTGGATTAGTGTAAAAACTTTAAAAGTTTATTCTCTATAAAAGGTCTTATAGGTTTTTCAATTGTAGTTGTCGAGGGGATATCGTAGAGGCTGGAATTTTTGCATTGCGGCTATGGTTTACGACACGGGTTAAGGAATCAACTTATTCTAGTGCTGCTTTTAGATCGCCTAAGTTATAACTTCGACCTTTTTCAAAACCTGGGTTTGTTCCTTGTACATGAATCTTGGGTTGTGGACACAAGAATAATTTTTTCTCTGTGCTAATGGGTGTATTCACCAGTGGTATTAAAGCCACTTGTACAATACAGATTCAGGATTATTTTGACTGGTTGATGAAATTGTATGGGATACATGCATTTTGGTTCGATTTATCTAATCTGTGATATGCATACATGCGCTATAATATTTTTTATTATTATTTTGGTTCGATTTATCTAATCTGTTAACCCTTTATTATAATCTGTTTTATTGATTCACTTGATTAATTGTTAATTGTTAAACTAGATGCTTATTAGATTGTATATTATTTCGTTAATTGTTAACAAATTTGTATATTATTTACAATTAATAGTTAATTGTATGGTAACAAACTAATGGAACAAACATTGTTCCAGTAAGACATTACACTAATTATGAATCTTGGAAATGTTTCTATTTCAATTAAAAATTGGAAAATGTTAATGATTTTTCCGTAAAAATATAATGCCAACCCACCTGCGAATTCAAGATTTATTCTCCTTGGGTCCAGTCCGATTTACTGTTAGTCCAACCAGTTACATTTATGTCTCTGTCTTCTGGGAGTTATTTTCCAATGCCCAAGACAAAACATCTTCCTAATTGGATTTGATCGATGACATATTCGTCTTTCAGTCAATTTTCTCATTTTCGATTAGACTAAGGACATGTTTAGGTTCATCTACTAATGTAAGTTGTCTTTTTGTATTACAATTCAATCACGTAATACTGCTTAGTATTAGTTAAACATTAGACAACCAGTGAGGAACATTTGCTTCTATTTTGCTTTGTGTGTAAAAACCATGTGAGGACAATTATACAAATTATATCAATGTAATCAATAGATTTGTTTTATTAACCAAACTGTTCAAAAAAAATTACGAGTTTACAAATGAATATACTACACTTAGGGCACCAGATTTATCATCCAATAGTTCATCACTTTTACTGATGATTTTAGTAGATACGCATATGTTTATCTCAAGTGTTATAAGTCTAAAACCCTTGAAAAGTTCAAGGAATTCAAAATTGAAGTACATAACCAAGTAGGCAAGAATATCGAGGCATTTCAATCTGGTTGACATAGAAAATATTTAAGTCTAGAGTTTGATAACCTTTTGAAGGAATGTGGGATTGTCTCAAAACTTTGTTGGACATGCTTCGATCAATAATGAGTCATGCTGATCTTTTGACTTCATTTTGGAGGTATTTAGTTGAGCCAGTTGCTTTTACACTAAATTGTGTTCCATCTAAATTGGTTCAAAAAACAACATATGAGATATGAACTGGGGAACGTCCTAGTGTCACGAGGCTAGAACTTCAGTCTTCCAGTCCATCCAGCCTTAAGCGATTTTTTCAATTCAAATGCACCTAAGTCAGCCTAACTCTCGAAAGATGAAAATTCTCCTTGAAATTCTCTAAGGCACCAAAACATATAGCGAAAATAACTCGAAACGAAAAAAGTAACAAGAGAGTTAAAAAGATATAAGAAAACAATGTACACCAAGTATTTGAGTAAATGCTCTCAATATATTCTTAACTCAAGAATAACTAAACACAATGGGATGATTAAAAATGAAGTCGGAGGCCTCTATTTATAGTTGAGCTTCCCTAAAACCAACGATACTGATTAAGTTACATCGACAATCAGTATTAGATCCTATATATAATTAAGAGTCCTAAAGGATTTAAACTTTAGACAATCTTATCCCTTTAGGATTTGTCCTATTTGCCTTGGTAACTCTAGTTTGACTGGAGTGTTTCATTGGGCCATCAAGGCTTCAAGTAGATGGGTTTCTCTATGGATTCCACAAGTCAGGCTAGTTTAAGCGGATCAAATGAGCCCTATTTAATAAGTTGACCTCTATGTGGTATTTTGTGTGCAATGGTCATAGGCTTTGATCCGCGGCCCCTGACATTCTCCTTCATGCATTCCCGTAACACCCTCGTTGTATGCTTGGAGTGACATTGATTTAACTCACGTCAGAACTTTCTCGATGCCTCGACCCGTTCTTGACTAGCCTCTCTGTCAAGTAGTCCCGCTTCTTGAAAAAATTACCTCGACTTCCGTCGTCTCCTAACTCGAACCATTTATCTCCTTTTTGGTACATCTCATTTGTAAAAGTCAACTGCTCTTACTTGCCCGTATTATGACTTGTCGCGATCTGGATCTCCTTTATATGCACAAATAAGCTTTAGTGTAATAGCCCGTCCAACGTATACCATATCGATATGATGCTTGGGGTATAGTTGAATAAACTAGGGTAGAAAAAGGGCGAGATTAGTGAACTATCTATTATAAGTCTGGGTGATGTATTGAGTGGATTCGATAGTACGCCCTTTTTGTGAAACGCCTTGTTGGAATTCACCATTTGGTGAACTCTAGGGTTTGGCGGACTCTTTTGCATGATAATCTACCAAACCTAAATACTTAGGGTGAACTCATTAGTTCACGGATCAATAAACTTGTTTTCTGTGTTTTATCATGAAAATGATGACTTGGTGAGTATCGTTAATACCTAGTTGGAATTGACCTAGAGTATTGTAGATGACAACTTGATGTGTTTAGGTAATTGAGTGACTTGTTTAGCTGGCTTGTTTTAGTGTGCAAGCAATATTTTACAACTTACTAAATTGATTACTGGTAGTAGTTATGTTTGGTAGAGGATTAAACAAGTCTATTCTTGGGTTACAGGGGCTATAGTGGGATTTTCTAACCCTCCTATTAACTTTCCCCCCGCTATCTATGTTATATAAGGATGTCGATAGTTGGCATGTGTGACTTTTGTTTTTCTTTGTATTCTTTTTTTTAAGTATTTGGAAAGTTTTAAAGTATCTTTGTTAGAGATGATGAGGAAAATTTCCAATAGCTAGCCAAAACACCCCTTTTAAGTGCCAACTTACTGGTAATTTGTAACGCATTCCACCCGATCCGATAAACCAGATCTAAGTATTGGGTGTTAGGTTCTATAATAAATGTAACTTGAACTTTTTGCCTATGTACAAGTTCTATCTATGAATATAACTAATTCCCTTGTGGGTGTACATTGTACAGGTGACATATACAATTCTTGATAATAAAATTTCATCGATTTCTATTTTATCTCTTGGCCTACTGTTTACATATTGGAAAGATACTTAATAAACTTATGCTCAGACTTTAGCATGCCGCTTAACTTCCTCTGTATGCATAATAGTCCATCGTGCCAATTCCTTTTTATAAGACCCTAGCATCGCCCTGCCTGGCACATATTTCTTTACAACCAAAAACTTGAAATAAACTTTGTGAGTTCAACTTAGTGAGTTAAAACTTAAATACCTGATTCATTATATCTAGCGTGATCGATGCTTTGCATGTCCCATAAGTGTCCTTTGACTTTCCATTATTCCTTCTGGTGGTTACTTAACTAAAATTTCCTCTAACAAACTGTAATTACTCTTTCCTACTTTTAAAACTTTGTCTTCCTATCAAGGTCTTTAAGGACTTATCTTCTTTTCACATTCATTAAGCCTTCATTCTATTAGGCTCCAGATTCGAGGTCCAAACTCAAATGGTCGTTTCTTTCTGCTGAGTGCACTATACTTGATATCTCTTCACTTTCTTTGTCTCATCTTAAATCTTATCTTTACATAGTCTTTAACTATTTCATTTACCTTATTTACAGACTTAAAATCTTATTTCTTACTAACTTTTCGACTACCTTCAGGTGAGGTAAATTATGCCTATTACTTAACCCATAGTTCGCCTAGACCTTTCTTACTTCAAGATGCTATCTATACATGCCTATAACACATCTTATATTTGACACCTGTTTTAGCACTCTTTAGTTTCACTATTGTTTTCTTGTTATTATGTGGGGTTCGCTATTTCATTTACATATGGTACATTTCTTTCAGAGTTTGCTGAATACTTAGATTCTTCTACTTGTCCATACATCATCTCTTACACTTACCATATCTTTAGAGTCCTATTTTTATTCTGCCTTCAGAGGATCGTTCATGTCATTCTTTCATAATTCCTTACACGTCATTCATTCAGAATTTGTCTTGAAGGCATTCATTTATTTAAATAGCCACAAGGGCTTTCTTTTTATAGAGTTGCCACCAAGGCATCCTATCCTTAGGTTGCGCTACAAATGTAAAAACCCAATTTTCAGTGGTGTCGGAACAGTGATTCGAGATCACTAAATCCAAAAAATGAGTAGGAAATATTATTAATTTAGTGAGTATAAGTTAAATGTGAAGTTAGGAAAAATTTTGAAATAGTGAATAGTATATTAAAAATATATATATTAAAATAATTAGAATAAAAAACGAGATATCAAGACCTTAGGAATTTTAAATCGAGCCATAAATATTTTTATAAATATTTATGGAGTGTTAATAAGTTAGTATTAAAGTTTCATCAAGAAATTTTAAAGTACTGTAGCTAATTGAACAAAAAGGATTGAATTGTATCAAATGCAAAATTGTGGGAAATGATTAAATAGCTTAAATGATAAAAGAAAGAGGGTTTAAGAGGAAAATAGACCCAAGGTCTATTTGGGCTGGGCGGCAATGGCAAGAAATCAACAAGAAAATAAGGAGAATTAAGGGCAAAATTGGAAAATTGCAAAATTTACTTAATAAACCTAGGACTAAAGTGGAATTATCTAGATTTCTCTTTATTTTTCTGCATTCTCATCAGCAAAAACACCATGGAAGAGTTCCCTTAAGCTGGTTTTTCATATTTTTACTGCAAGTAAGTTCAATTCTTGATTATTTCTTGAATTTTTTTTGTGTTTTTGTGACTTTTACAACTAGGTCCACTTGTTGAATTCATTAGTTTTTGATTCTATGAAAGAAATTGAAAGCTTCTATGAATATGTGATGGAAATATATGATGATTTGGCATGGAATTAGAGCTTTAAATTGTTTATATGCTGATTTTATTGAAAGAATTGAATAGAAAGTGAATGTTTGGGACCTAAATTGTAAAAGAGTTTGAAGTTAGAGTTTTATGTGGAAATTCTGAATTTCAATAGTTATGAAATAACTTGTAATGTCTAGGAAAAGTATTACTTGAGAAAATTAACTTAATTGAGGGGTTAATTGAGCAAGGACTGAATTGTATGAACTGTGAAATTTGGGGCAAAATGAAAATCAACATTTTGCACTAAAATAGTTTTGGATAGCAGCAATAGTCTAACTTTGAAAAATAACCAAAAATTGTAGAAATCGAATTAGAGGATGAATAGAATATGAAATTAAAGCTTATTGAGTCTAATTTCTTATAGAAGAAACAGTATAAGCAATGGAATTGTAAATCATGAGATGTAATAAGTTTTGTGAGACAATGTCAGAATGATTTCGGGTTCCCCTGTTCTAACTTTGGAAAATCATAAAAAATTGGAGAAAAATAATTAAGGAATGAAATTTATATTTTTAAAATACTTAATGAGTCTATTTTCAATAGAAATAAGCGAAAACATCATTCAAATCTCGTACAATGAGATAATTAATTCTTAGTGAAGAAGGGTCGGAACTGTCAGACAGCAGAACAGGGGTAACTTTAAACAATAAACTGTACTTATTGGCTAAACCAAAAATTCTGAAAATTTTATGATAATAAGATATGTAAGTATAGTTTTAGGTAAAATTAGTGGATCTTAATTTCGAGTTCTGTAGTTTAAGATATAAATAATTTAGTGACTATGACGCAAATGGACAGTTTTAAATATACATATAAGTAAATAGTGAAATTATTGATAATGTTACTTGTTGCATGTTATATAAATTAAGGATGTGGAATGGAGAGGAGGAGGAGGAAAATATGTATGAATATTCAGCTAGCATGGCTAATTTGCATGTTTTAGGCTCATGGACTAAATTGAATAAAAGTAAATTTTTATGGGCAATTTTGTAAAAATGTTAGAAATGATCAATTTGCATGAAATGGATTATGTTATTATTTAAAATTACAAAATTGAATGAAATTATTAATTTAACTCAAGATCAGGGAAAAACATGTTTTAAGGATTAAATTGAAAAGTGTTGAAATTATGGAAAATTTTGAAATTTTATAGAATTCATGGGTTGTTATCTATTTGTTTGAGAATAACAGCTAGAAATAAGGATTAAATTGCAAGAATTTTATTTTATTTTAACCTAAGGATGAAATCGTCATTAATTAAAAGTTTAGGGGTAAAATAGAAGTTTTGTTTATAGCATTAGTTGAATGTATTATAACATGAAATAAATGAAAATGACGATCAAATTTCTTTATAAAGATCCGGATGACTCGAATATGAGACTTAAACATGGAAAAGAAAAGATATCGGATTAATGAAATTATAAACATGTACAAGCAACGAGGTAAGTTAGTGTAACTTGAATTGTATTTTTAAATGCATAAAATATCTGATAAATAAATCGGTAACTCCGGTAATGCTCCATAACTCTATTCCGGTGACGGATTCGGGTTAGGGGCGTTAGATTTAGTGGTATCAGAGCTAAGGTTTAGTCGGTTCTCGGACTGAATGTAGTACATGTGAAGTCTATAAATACATTACATAACGTGTGATAGTATGATATCTTCTGACTCTGATGAGATTTGTTTTACTTAAAGATAGAGATGTTTCCCAACCGAGCTAATTCAGATAATGTTGAAAGCGATACTCAAGTATATGAGTAAAAGATGATTATGATGAGTCCGAACTCATAAATGTATGAATAAATGTTATATTTAAATTTATGTGTATAGTAAGTAAAATTTTTAAGGTAAGTATCAATATTGAATTGAATGAAATTGAGATAAATATTTGATAGTATGTTGTTGGAAAGTGAATTTTAAAGTGAATTGTTATTGAATTGAAATTGAAATTGAAATTAAAATGTAAATTGATTGGAAAAGTGAAACAAATAGAATACATGAGAAGTTAATATTGGAATGGCTTTGATTCGATGATTTGGAAATGAATGGATTTGAAATGTGAAAAGTGATTGGAATTGAATCAAATTGAATTGAATGTGATTATTTGAAATGTATATTGATTGAAAAGAAATTATTGATTTTAAATTTGATTGGACAGTAAATAAAAAAATATGAATCAAATAAAAATAAATTAAATTATGAATATGTGTAAATATGTGAATTGCGTATCGATTGAAAAGTTGTTGGAATTAAATCGAAGTATGATTATATGTGAATATCTGAAATATGTATTGGTATTGAATTGTATACTGATTGGAAAGTGGAAAAGTGAATTTGAATTGAATTGAATGGAATTATGATTATTGAAATTTGTATTGGTTGGATATTGAAATATGAGAAATTGTGATTAAATTGAAAGCGAATTTGAAATAGAAAAATGATTTGAATACCCTATTAACTAGTCGGATTTGAGTCGATATAGTTGGCATGCCATAGGATTTGGAAGTGTTCAGCAATCGAGTGCCGTCTTGGTGTGTTTGGTTGGAATCTGCATATTCGCCAAAGTCCGAGTCTTGTTAATAGGGGTAAATATGAATATTAAGTAAAATTGAAATAAGAATTAAATTCCTATTAACTTGTCGGGCTAGTCGGATATAATTGGCATGCCATAGGATTGGAAGAGTACGGATTTATCACTTTACTGATCGGGCACTTTATGTGCCGTATTTTAGGCACTTATGTGTTTGGATTCTTCATTACATAACTACTATCATTACCGATTCGGCACTTTGTGTGTCGAATATTGTTATCGTTATCATTCATCGATTCGACACTTTGTGTGTCGAATATTGTTATTATTACCCTTACCGATTCAAAGCACTTTGTGTGTCGAATATTGTTATCAAGTACCGCTACCGATTCGGCGCTTTTTATGTGTCGTAATATTGTTACCGCATCTTTATCATTCTTGTTCGGATTCATTCCAAGAGGTACTTCGTGCCTTACTATTATCATTCGCTTTGATTTGTTCCGATGAGGTGCTCGTGTACCGCATCATCATTCTTATCATTTCGTTTGGCTTGATCGATGAGGCATTATGTGCCGTCTTGGTGTGTTTGGGTTGGAATCCGTGTATCTGTCAAAGTCCGGATTGTTAATAGGGTGAATAACTGAAATGAGAAAATTAAATAAATTCGATTGCTCGTATTATTAAAAAAAATATGAGAAAGAAATTATGAGTTGAATTCTCAATTGAAATGAAATGTGAGATTTGGAAAGGTTCATGAATTTGCTAAAATATCGAATTATTGATATTGAAATCAGTTGAATAAATGAAATGAGAAAATCAAATGAATTTGATCGGTTGAACTTTTGAAAGTATGAAAAAAAAAAACTAAAATTAAGAATTGAAATGTGAATTGAAATTGAGATATGAGATTGAAAGCTTGATCCAAATGTTCATGAATTGATTAAAGATAATATAGATGATATATGATGCTATTTGATGAAAGACTATTGTTGAGATATGAAATTAAAGCATAATTAACACATATGACTTATATTGTTACATGTTTGATGTCTATTATTTATTATAGTTTTTATAATTTGAATTATGGTAATACCACTAAGTATAAACGTACTCGACATACGGTCATATTACTATAATTCAAATTATTTATTATTAAATGTTAAATTTAAATTATGTATATGGTAAGAAAAGTATGAGTTAGTGATATTGAGATATTTGAAATGTGTTTATGATGAGAAGGAACTTAGAAAGGTATGAATAGAAGTTCATGATATGTATGTGATAATGTACGAAATGAGATAATCAAAAGTTGAGAAATGATGAAACGTGAATGAAATGAAAGTTTATATTGTGATAAGTTTATTTATGTTTGTGTGGCATTCATATGATATTATGTGTCTGACTTGTTTGGTTAAGTAACTGATATGAGTAAATTTACTCAAAATTCATGTAATGTATGTTTAAGTACACTAGTTTGAAATGGCTAATTGAAAAGTTCGTGTAATATAATTATGTATGTTAATTTGTTTGAAGTGAATTATGTAATTGTGATGATATGATGTTGATGATAAACGCTAAGTTATATGTGTGTATTTATGAGAGCTCAGTTAGAGGCTTTACGACCTCACCCTCTTACCAATGTAGTATTTTATAACGAAAATTTACAAAAAAAAAATATGTTGAATAAGTTCACAAATGTGAAACTAAAGAGTACAATAATGGAATAATTAATAATGCAGACGGAGTTGAAAATAGTTTGACAAGTGAATACAGTTTTGAAAAAAAAAGATATCAGATTATTCTAAAGATCATTCAGATTACGTAATGTCACGGTTAAAGAAAAAGCTCACCTCGGCTAGTCGACTTATTCAGATATGATGTCTGAAGTATGTGTTTGCTGAAATTTTTCCCGAATTGGTTTTCGTTAGTGAATGGAATGATGCGGGGTTCATGATGACAGAATTAGTCAGAAAAATGATAATTGAGTAGTAAAGATGTCTGTGTGTGATAGTTACAGTTGAAACGAATATGATCATCTTTTCTGGGTATTCTATATATTCTTTTATCCTCAGAGATATGTATGTGGTTGTTCAGTCTCTGGTGGAGTTCTAATGTTTTGAGAATGCTAGTTAATTATGATGTTAGATGAAGCCCTATGGGACTGGTCGGTTTATGATCGTTATTTCTTCATCTTTTTGGAATTCTATTTTAATATGTTGGAAATGAAGTTAATGGTAAAAATTTATGTGAGACTATTCTTATGTTTCTACTGATTATGATTTTGTTTTATACATGAGGGAAATATATTATCTCTGTTATGATGGAAGTCCAGAGCCGGTAAGCAGTGTTTTCCTTCTGGCTTTCTTTGAGAAATTATCAAGATATTTATTATCTTCTTGTGAATTAGATGTACTAGTGATTGCACGAGTGTTACATAATATTTTTGAGTTCATGTTCAGATGTCTATTTGTTAGCAAGTAAGCCGAACATTAAGAACATTTAGGATTGTTGCAGTCAGTGATAATACTAGTGTGTTATGAGATAGAATGACTATAGATTTCGAATTAGGATTGTCATTAACATCAGACAGGAAAATGTTATTTAGTTTATGGTTGTTCATTTGACAAAGAAAGATCTGTATAATCATTTCAGTAGGTACAGAGTTTTCATTTGACAGATTAGCTAAGTATATGTGTCCCTGAGAGGGTAATTTAGAATTTTGATAGTATGTTCCAACATTGTGTTTTAGAGTTCAAAGGTGACTGGAAAAAGATATTCGAGGTTAAATCAAATTGTGATTCTGAGAAGTTAGTAAAAGTGTTTTATGAGTGTTGAAAGCAACTTCTTCTGGTAAGATTTTTGGGGACGAAAATCCCTAAAAGGGGGGAGAGTTGTAACAACCTAATTTTCAGTGGTGTCGGAACAGTGATTCGAGATCACTAAATCCGACAAATGAGTAGGAAATATTATTAATTTAGTGAATATAAGTTAAATGTGAAGTTAGGAAAAATTTTGAAATAGTGAATAGTGTATTAAAAATATATATATATTAAAATAGTTAGAATCGAAAACGAGGTAACGAGACCTCAAAAATTTTAAATTGAGCCATAAATATTTTTATAAATATTTATGGAGTGTTAATAAGTTAGTATTAAAGTTTCATCAAGAAATTTTAAAGTACTGTAGCTAATTGAACAAAAAGGACTAAATTGTATCAAATGCAAAATTGTGAAAAATGATTAAATAGCTTAAATGATAAAAGAAAGAGGGTTTAAAAGGCAAATAGACCCAGGGTCTATTTGGGCTGGGCGGCAATGGCAAGAAATCAACAAGAAAATAAGGAGAATTAAGGGCAAAATTGGAAAATTGGAAAATTGCAAAATTTACTTAATAAAGCTAGGACTAAAGTGGAATTATCTAGATTTCTCTTTATTTTTATGCATTCTCATCAGCAAAAACACCATGGAAGAGTTCCCTTAAGCTGGTTTTTCATATTTTTACTGCAAGTAAGTTCAATTCTTGATTATTTCTTGAATTTTTTTTTGTGTTTTTGTGACTTTTACAACTAGGTCCACTTGTTGAATTCATTAGTTTTTGATTCTATGAAAGAAATTGAAAGTTTCTATGAATATGTGATGGAAATATATGATGATTTGGCATGGAATTAGAGCTTTAAATTGTTTATATGCTGATTTTATTGAAAGAATTGAATAAAAGTGAATGTTTGGGACCTAAATTGTAAAAGAGTTTGAAGTTAGAGTTTTATGTGGAAATTCTGAATTTCAATAGTTATGAAATAACTTGTAATGTCTAGGAAAAGTATTAATTGAGAAAATTAGCTTAATTGAGGGGTTAATTGAGCAAGGACTGAATTGTATGAACTATGAAATTTGGGGCAAAATGAAAATCAACATTTTGCACTAAAACAGTTTTGGACAGCAGCAATAGCCTAAGTTTGAAAAATAACCAAAAATTGTAGAAATCGAATTAGAGGATGAATAAAATATGAAATTAAATCTTATTGAGTCTAGTTTCTTATAGAAGGAACAGTGTAAGCAATGGAATTGTAAATCATGAGATGTAATAAGTTTTGTGAGACAATGTCAGAATGATTTCAGGTTCCCCTGTTCTAACTTTGGAAAATCATAAAAAATTGGAGAAAAATAATTAAGGGATTAAATTTATGTTTTTAAAATACTTAATGAGTCTATTTTCAATAGAAATAAGTGGAAACATCATTCAAATCTCGTACAATGAGATAATTAATTCTTAGTGAAGAAGGGTCAGAACTGTCAGACAGCAGAACAGGGGTAACTTTAAAGAATAAACTATACTTATTGGCTAAACTAAAAATTATGAAAATTTTATGATAATAAGATATCTAAGTATAGTTTCAGGTAAAATTAGCGGATCTTAATTTTGAGTTCTGTAGTTTAAGATATAAATAATTTAGTGACTATGAC
Organism: Gossypium anomalum; assembly: GCA_025698475.1. NCBI lineage: Eukaryota > Viridiplantae > Streptophyta > Magnoliopsida > Malvales > Malvaceae > Gossypium > Gossypium anomalum. Next base: position 67,231,067 of record CM046963.1, read on the forward strand.
GCAAATGGACAGTTTTAAATATACATATAAGTAAATCGTGAAATTATTGATAATGTTACTTGTTGCATGTTATATAAATTAAGGATGTGGAATGGAGAGGAGGAGGAGGAAAATATGTATGAATATTCAGCTAGCATGGCTAATTTGCATGTTTTAGGCTCATGGACTAAATTGAATAAAAGTAAATTTTTATGGGCAATTTTGTAAAAATGTTAGAAATGATCAATTTGCATGAAATGGATTATGTTATTATTTAAAATTACAAAATTGAATGAAATTATTAATTTAACTCAAGATCAGGGAAAAACATGTTTTAAGGATTAAATTGAAAAGTGTTGAAATTATGGAAAATTTTGAAATTTTATAGAATTCATGGGTTGTTATCTATTTGTTTGAGAATAACAGCTGGAAATAAGGATTAAATTGCAAGAATTTTATTTTATTTTAACCTAAGGATGAAATCGTCATTAATTAAAAGTTTAGGGGTAAAATAGAAGTTTTGTTTATAGCATTAGTTGAATGTATTATAACATGAAATAAATGAAAATGACGATCAAATTTCTTTATAAAGATCCGGATGACTTGAATATGAGACTTAAACATGGAAAAGAAAAGATATCGGATTAATGAAATTATAAACATGTACAAGCAACGAGGTAAGTTAGTGTAACTTGAATTGTATTTTTAAATGCATAAAATATCTGATAAATAAATCGGTAACTCCGGTAATGCTCCATAACTCTATTCCGGTGACGGATTCGGGTTAGGGGCGTTACGACAAAGGCGTTGCTTTTCAAATATGGCCATGAAGATTTCCTTTATGGAGAATGCCACAAAGGCATTTCCTTTCAGATTTTTTCCATAAAGGCGTTCTTAAACAAAGGTTGCCACAAAGGCTTACCTTTTCAGGGTTTTGCCACAAAGGCTTTCCTGTGCAGAGTATTGCCACAAAAGTTGTCCTTTAACTAGTGTTTTAAATGATAGGCAATTGCCTAAACTCATACTTAGTAAAGTTTGCCCCTCATCATCTTGGGACATACAAAGAACTACATTAGGTAATAACCTTCTTTAACTTTTTCCATATGATTCCATAATCGACCAGTTACGATCTTACACGATATGGTCTTCTTTCCATATGATGCAATAACCCACCAGTTACGATCTTACATGATATGGTCTTCAATGCCATGGCCATGGACTTGTCTTTTCAGATATTTTTAATTTTAGTCCCAACGGACCTCTTTAACGACTCTAGAGACAAAAATAGACTCTTCATACTTAGACCCTTCTTTCATGGACTCATCTTATCTTAGCTTACTCATAATAGACACATCCATATCTTTCAGACACATTAACACATTTCTATTAGTTAGACACAAGCACCCTTTAACCTCAAGATTTATGTTATCCAATCATGCAAGTTCATAAATCTTATGTTTCTCATCGAAGTTATCACATCATAATTTGTTAGTTTGATTTTCACTATTTGGTCACTTAGTCTAGGAGTTCGCAGAAGATACATACTATATGCAAGAGTCAGCTTAGGGACTCACCTGATAACCTCAAAAAGGCAACCTAACTTTCAGACCCATTATTCAGTAAGGTGCTACAACCTCCTCTACCTTGATAGGAGGGAAAATCACTAACAAAAACAAGGGTTACAGACTCATCTTTGAGAGATGTTGTCATCTACTTTTATTCCTAGTTCTTAGGAAGGAAGATAACTCTCCCTTAACTTCACTTGAGTGTCCTTTTAACTTAACTCAAGTATTCATGGGAACTTGGTAAACATCACATCAAGACAGAGTGGACTTATAAAAATCTATCACATTGGTCACTGGATGTACTTATAACCATTCCTTTTATGATTACCACTTCAATTTCAGTTATCATTGTAACCTAATGAGAATCATTGTCTATTTATTTCCATTTTGGAGTCTACCCGTTCTATAAGCTGAAAAGGGCTTTTGAGCGAACACTACATCGCCAATAATAATTCTTTGTACTATGTGATGTATTCATATATATATTCTTACCAGTCTCCTTGTTCGTCATACTTACCTTTCTTCAGAGATGGCAATAAGCTTTGTTCATTCAGAATATCCTTTACGCTACTCATACCAAATTTCACCTCGAGTTCCTTTCCTTTTGTTTAGAATATGTCAGACTAGGGCATCATTGGCACACCCAGAAAGTCTTTACACTTAATCGAGTCCTAACATTGAGTACTTGAAACTTACCCTGAAGCCTTACTTTTATAAACAACACCTAAATAGTCAGGACTTCGCTAGATGGGATGTTACAAAATTTTGGAAAGCCCTTAGGTTGTTGTCGAAGGGATTTACATTTTTGCATTAGGCATGCGTAATTAAATTAGATAAATGGTCTGATAGTTATAAGTGCTTCTTATTTAGCTTAAAAAGTTAGTGAAGGTATGAGCAATCGAGGCAGATGACTAGTAGAGTAAATTCTATTTGGAAGTTTGCTGGTGAGTTCCTTCTTACTTCCTTTGAGTTATGAAACTTCCATGATATGTGGGTTGTGTGCAATAAGTTGCCCTTACTATAAATGAGTCAATGTGTTGTGTTTGGGCGTGTGTGTGAGTATGGCCATTGTAAAAACACCCTCCTTGTTGCACGAGCCTAGTACCAGACAATTTATGATATGTGAAAATTGTGAAAATGAGATTTATATGTGATGCCTCCAGTAGGGTAGCTATATAGCAAACCGGAATGGTAGATCACGACCCAACCTTGCAGGAGAAAACATATTCAACTTAATAAGGATACAAAATGAAAATAAATATGGTTGATATGTGATTATAATTTCTGAGGTATAGGTCCAAGGCTGGCATAAGGATCAATCATTGATAACCATGTGGGGTTGTGGGAGATGTGTATAAGTTGGTGGAATGTGTCCATCTGAGTGCTGTATATGTTATGTTAAATTTGAGTGGTATTGTTGCCAAGGAACTGTGGATGAAAATTACCATATTATGTCTGTATAATAGAGTCTCACGAAAAAGTCTGTTATTATTTTCTTACGAGTACTGATGCTTGTTGATTATCAGAGTCCTTATAAAACCAATTGTGTCTATTTTGGAACTCACTAAGTTCAAATGAACTTACCCTTTTACTTTTCATCATCAAACATTTTGATAGTAGAAGAAACATCTGTCGAAAGGGACTACGCCAGAGTTGAGGTTACGAGTGAGCCACTTCCTTATTTTTTGTATCATACATGGCTAGGAGGCGAGTGGCGTATAAATCTATTTTGTAATTAAAATTTTCAACTAACTAAGTTGTTTGTATTGTTTTATTTTAAAAGAGAATTTCCCCTTCTTTTGAAAGTGTAGGTCGAACCCTTTTGATTTATTTTTATGATTTTGATATATATGCTATAACCAAGAAATAGTTGAATGATAGATTTTTCTTTTATAATTTCTATTATTTTATCTAAATATTTGTTATCAAATGAAAGAAGGGAAATAACTTTTACACTAAGGAAAATCTTCATAATTGTTTTTGCAAAAATTTTAAGTTAATCCAAAGGATTTGAATTCGTTTTAATGCCCTCAGTCCGTCGAGTGGTCTGTCTGGTTGAATAATGCACGCCATGTCTTTTTGATAAGAAAAATGGGTGTTACATTCGACATGCCCACTTTGAACATCGAGTTATCTTTGAGTCTCACTACTGACTTTGGTTTGTAAGCCCTTGACTTTGCCAAGCTAAAAAGTTAGAATTAAAAACATTAAAAAAGTGTTTGAAATGTATCTCACTTGTTGCATTTACTCGTCTCAACTACCCAGTTTGTATCACTACTTTTTCCCCAAAGTCTGATGCACAATCCACCTCTCTCTTAAGTTGTAGTCCCACTAATAACTCAACAGGATTTATATCAATTTGTCGCCCCTCTAGCATTTTTAAGGAGGCCTTCATAGCACTCCTCCTATCTATCATGTCAATGTTATTTTCCTCATGAATATCTCTGGCTAGTTGGATTGTTGACAATACATTTGTTCCGCCCCGTATGTCTTGACTCACTAGCACAACACATTGTGGTTGTTGAGAACTAGGATGCACATACAGTCAAAGTCTTTCTTGCCTTTCCACTGTCAATCTATAGCTTAAGTCCTTTTGCTACCCTATAGTTGGGACCGCTTTGGAATTTATAGTCTTGATCGTCTTAATTGATCTAGAAATTGAGAGACTAAGTTTACCCACAACTTTTTTTTTATATGAATAGGTTTGATGCCCCCGTATCAATAAGAGCACTCTTCCTTCAACCTGCAATGTTGATGTCCACATACATCAACCTTTTCTACTTGCGATCCCTTTTCTCTTTTGTATAATTGAGTATCATTGACCTAATTTTTAGCACCTTACTCTCAATAGGCTCTGCTTCTTGGATCACTCTGAATAGTCCCGCATCCTATACTGACCACAACTCAAGAAACACTCCACTAATTTTTTCACATTCTCTTTAACTCTCTTGGCTTTAACAGAACACACAATCGGACCAAGTCTCATTGATGCTATTTAACTCTCTTTAACTATCTTGGCTTTAACAGATAGCATGAATCATTTTGGACAATCCCTCACAATATGCAGACCTTCGCAAAGGAAACACCTCACTAGCCCATTTCATTTACTATTGGGCTTCCACTTCCCATTCGGTGGTTGTCATTTCTATTCTCGACCGATCCATTTTCATCTCCCAACCATTGCCCTTTTCTCTAGGGCTCAGAAGACCCAAACTTGTTTCTTCTCGGAACAAGCTCAATTAAGGACTCCACTACGATCATAGCTTTGGATAGTTCTTAGATCCCTCAATGTTGCAAATCTTGCTTCTTCTCATTCTCTTTAACTCTCTTTGATTTAACAGTACACTTAATTGGACCAAGGCTCATTGATGCTCTATCTGGCTCATCATCCCCTTCGATAATAGATAGCACGGATTCTTTTGGACAATCCCTCACAAATATACAGACCTTCACAAAAGAAACACCTTACTAGCTGCTTTGGTTTACTGTTCGGCTTCACTTCTTATTCGATGGTTTTGTATTACAATTATTGTCATTGCTAGTATCGACCAACCAAAAACACAAAAATATACACACTTTTTCATGCCCTTTTTAACTCAAATTCATGAAGTTTCGGTAAAATTCTTGTCGAAAAATATTTAATTATTATAAAATAATTAAATTGTACTTAAATTATTAACATATTTAATTTTACTTAATTTTATAATAAATTTTTATTAATTTTTTACCATTTTCGAAAAATTCGCACAAAGGGCGAAAAACAGCTTGGCAGACATTACTAGAAGCATAAAATCGAGAAGTAATTTTGAAGCATCAAGGCGAATTAATTTTTCAAAGCCTAAGATGGTCCAAATTATGTGTATTAATTCATAATATAATTAATTTTAAATTTAATCCAATTTAATTTGGGTTAAATAAATTATTATTAATTTATTATGAAAAGTAGCCCAGTTGAGTTGAACCGAGAAAACCGATCCAATAGAGCACTGGGCAGCCCAAAACCATCCCACATGCTGACCCAATTAGCTTGCTTGGCTAATTATTTAACTTGCAAAATAGATCTTTAAGATTCCTTCAAATTGTATTCAAACCCCTCCACTATTTGTACCTTTCTAGATTTGCCCCTACCTTAAAATAGCAAGTTTGAATTCTTCAATCTTGCCACATGTATGGCCGGCCATGGGGGAATCTATGGCTTCTGATTTTTGCTAATTTTAGCAGCCATCTTTATCCTATAAATACCCCCATTTTCTAGTCACTTCAAACACATCTCAACCCTTCTTATCTCTTTACTTCTCTCTTATTTTTCTCTCTTCATTCCCTTCCATTGTTTTTCATTTTCTTCCCCTATTCCCTTGCCAATTTCACCTCTTGAAAAAAATTCAATCAACCACCATTTGGAGTAGCATTCAAGTGTTCGTAAAAGCCTCGATTCGAGAAGAATAAGTTAAGAATGAGGAGTGGAGCAAACTAGTCAAGCCGTGGAGAAAGCACCGGATTTGATTTTTGTTCGCTATCAATTTAATTTTGTTGTTGTTATGATAAATATGTCTATAAACATTTGTGATGTTGAATTGTTTAATTTAATTTATATGGCTTGAATTTAATCCTTGTTAGGTTGATTGCAGTTCACCTACTTGAGTTATTAAAATTGTAACAACCCGATTTTGGGTCTATTCGGAATAGTGGTTTCGGGACCACTGACCTGAGGTCAGAGGAATTATTTTTTGAAACTTATTTTATGTGTTGTGGCATTATTATATGAGTGCATGAAAAGTTTCGTGAAGTAATTTTAGCATTTGTGAGCTTAATCGCGAAAAAGGACTAAATCGTATAAAATTCAAAAGTCTTGAATTGATAGTTATGGGTGTTAAATTGCCATGAAACTTAAATTGGGGGTATTTAAAGGGAATATAGACCCTTGTATAGGTGATGGCCTGCCATAGAAGACAAAATATGGAGAAAGTCAAAATTAGGTAGAAATTTGGTAACTTATTTGACCAAAATGAAATAAAATAAAGCTTGAAAATTAGGTAGAAATTGGGGGTCTTTTTCTCACCTTCTTCACCACCGAAATTTACCAGAAAAATAGGGGTTAAAAGCTTGAAAAATTGCATCCACTCTTTACCTTCACAAGTAAGTGTTTTGATAGTTTTTCTTGATGATTTTTGTATTTTTGGACCCCTTGTAGCATGAGCTTTCAAATGAGGGGACTATTTTGCAAAATGGTTGAAAGTTTAGGATTTTCCATGATAGTAAACATGTTGTTTTCTGAAATTTTATGGAGGAATATGAGTTATGGTTGTGTAACAAACAAGTTTTGTGAAGTAGTTTTCATGGAAACCCTAACTAGGGACCATTTTGCATAAGTTGAAAATTTGATGTAAATGTGAGAAATAATGAAAATTTTGGGTTGTTGTAAGAGTAAAAAGGGTTCGGCTAGGCTTAAGATATGAAGCTATTCGATAAAAAATCATTTTTCGAACTTAGGGGTAAAATGATCATTTTGCAAAAGTCTAGGGGTAAAATGGTCATTTTGTGCAATTTTAAATTGCTGAGTGCCTAGATTAATAAAATGATTAAATTCGTCAATTTTTATCATTTTAGATCAAGAATTACAAAGTCCGAACCTAGATCGGGGACAAGCAAAACTAGCAGACTAAGTCAAGATAGCCATCATATTTTGAATACTGAGGTAAGTTGTATGTAAATAATACAACTACATTATTAATATATGTGTTTGAATTAATATAGCATAAATTGCTTGTTTGTGGAAATAATTATGTATGATAAACATTGAGATAGTAGACTCCCGTTCGGACCTTAGGAAATCAATCGGATATTCATGCTATGACATTCGAGTTAATTATGTGCTAGTGTAAGACATGTCTGGGACATGCATCGGCCACATTATGAGAGCCAGCGTAAGACCATGTCTGGGACATGGCATCGGTATTGAGACGAGAGCTAATGTAAGACATGTCTGGGACATGCATCGGCCTCGAGACATGTCTGGGACATGCATCGGCTACATGATGTGTTAGTGTAAGACCATGTCTGGGACATGGCATCGACACGAATATGTGAGAGTCCGTGTAAGACCATGTCTGGGACATGGTATCGGTATTATACCCTATGTCCGAGGCTTAGTGACTATCTAATAGTATTTCAAATGGTTTAACGGTGAGGGTTATAGTTTAAGTTAAATGAGAAAAGTATAACCATGTTGTGAGTGATACAGGTACCTAAATGAAATGCATGAGATGTGAGCTTAGTATATACTATGTGTTGGATAGTGACGAGTAAGTTATGCTTATGGCAATTTTAGGGTTATGAGCATGATGATGAATGGTAAAGTTGGCATTATATTTATTTTCATACAACTTACTAAGATTTATGCTTACCCTATTTCCTTTCCATTTTCTTATAGTGCCGCCAAAGTAGCTCGAGGATCATCGCCTGCGTCGGAGAAGCCAGTCACCCTATCATCAGAAGCACTTGGTATAGTTAGATTTTTTATTTTGATTATGGAATGTATAGGACCCTAACTTTTGAGTTTAGTGTCATTGTTAATTGGCCAAATGTGTTGGCTTACTCTAGCATTTGATTCATTTTGTGTAAGGCCATGGAAATTGGCAAATGTTGAAAGTTGTTTATGAATACAAGAAGTTCTTTCATGAATGAGTAATTTAGTCGTTGCTTAAGTATAAATGAAATGTGTGAAAGCCTTAACTATTGCTGTTTGGTTGAGAAAATCGTATTAAATTAGACTTTGATATGTTTGTTGATATTAGATCATGTTTCAGGGTGGCAAAAGGCTTGGTAGATAGCCTTATATTGTCCACACGGGTAGACACACGGGCGTGTGTCTAGGCCATGTGTGACACACGATTAGCCCTATGGGCATGTAGTTCGGCCTGTGTCCCCTACACGTAAAAATTTCAAGTCAGTATGCATGGTAGGAAACACATGGGTAGAGACACGGTAGTGTGTCTCAACTGTGTGAAGGGCACGGCCTAGCACATGGGCATGTACCTTGGCCGTGTGACCCTTAAGGATTGCTGGCGTTAGAAATAGAATGTCAAGGTTTTCAGACACGGGCTAGGACACGAGCGTGTCATGGCCGTGTGAGAGACACAGGCCATAGACATGGGCATGTGTCAGGTCGTGTGAAAACCCCTGTAGGTTCGAATTCTGAATTTAATTCACACGGACGTGGGACACGGGTATGTCCTTAGAGGCTTAGGCCATGTGTGTCATACGAGCCATCAGCATGGCCATGTCATAATTACCAAACAGGCGTGTTGCCCATCCACACGGGCGTGTGCCCTATTTCAAAGGTTATTTTCCTAGAGTTGGTTAAAGGACCCGAGTTGGTCCCGAGTGGTTTCCAAGAGATGTTTTGGACCTTATAGGCCCATGGTAAGAATTTTTAGTCAGAGTTTGAAATTTTTTTTAATTTGACCGAGTCTTGATGACATCGAAATGTTTGTATGCATGTGATTAAGTGTGGTAACGCCTTGTATCCTGTCTCGGCGTAGGACTCGGGTATAAGGTGTTACAAATATTGTGTTTGTGTTATTATAGGTCTCGGTAAGATTTTGATTAAGTAAAACCATGACTAAGTTATTCTTGCATTACAATTGTAAGGTAACTAATGAATTAATTATTTAAATGGATTGAAATTGGAATTAATTGACACGATGTTTAATCAGTGCATGTTTAATCATCTAAGGTAGCTGAGGGTTAAATTAGCAACGGTATCTAACGATACATTAGCCTTGCATAGCTAGCAAGATTATTGTGATTAAATTTTTTCACGGTAGAAATGCATTGTTACCTCACATGATCTTTTATGTGCTTATGAGATTGAATTAATTGTTTGAATTGACATAGAGATATGTACAAGAGATTATTTTGATTTCATAAGTATGCATGTGCATTAAAACATTTGCTTATTAAAATTTGTTTAATCGGTTGAATTGACATAGAGATATAGTTAAGAGAGAAATAGATTTTGGTAAGTAAGTATGTTCATAAGTAAGCAAATTACCAAGTTGCCGTGAATTTATTCGTAACAACATAAACATGAGTTTAATAATTTTAAGTTAAGAAATGTAATTAATCTAACACGATTATGTCATCTTGATTAAAATCATCTTTTGAAATCGTGCATTGGAACTTTTATTTTATTTTTATTTATTTTACTTAGTTAAAATCCTAGTTTTTAATCACCTCCTCAAATCAAAATATTTTTCTTCACCTAATTGTTTTTGAAATTGCATTCATAAATAATTTTTTTCACAGTCCCTGTGGATACGATAACTCGACATTTACTTATCACTTTATTACTTGTTGCGATTGTGTACACTTGCACATTTTTGTCATTCCACCAACCCTTCTTCATCTCCTCTACCATTGCCCTTTCTCTAGGCTTAAAAGACTCGAACTTGTTCCTCCTTAGAACAAGCTCAAACAAGGACTCCACCATGATCATAGCTTTGGAAAGTTTGTAGACCCCACAGTGTTGCAACTCTTGCTTGACCTACGACTTTAGCCCATCCATGAAGGAGAAAAATGCATTCTTCTTACCCAAATCAAAAATATGGAGTACGAGTTCTCTAAACTCTCGTACATACTCCTTCACTGTGCATTGTTGCATAAGTCGACACAACTTAGCCCAAGCCTCATCCTCGACATATTATAGGTAAAAATGTGCCTTGAATTCTCTATGGAACTCCTCCCAAGTCCCAATAGTGGTACATCTCGTCTCCCATTTGTGGACTTAAGACGCTACCATAATAAAGCAACATTAGTAAAGTACATGGCAGCAATATTTATCTTGGTAGCATCGTCTATGATGCCATTGGCACGGAAGTATTATTTAGCAATATTTACCATTAGCATTGTCCACATATTTTGTGGACCTCGTCCTATTGAACTCTTTCAGCTTCGTGACATCTACCTTGAGCTTGGGTGCCACAACTAACACCTTATTACCCAAAGCAGCTTTACAGATATTGAGCTCTTTAATATGTTCCTTCAAGGCCGACAGCATAGCCTCAAGAGCATTATTCTTCTTAGTTAGCTCAACCACAATGGTATTAAGGACCCTTGCATCACAACCATATTGTCACATAGGGCCTTTGCACTTGGTCCTTGAGCTAATCTTGCCTCGATTCCAACTTTGTGATATACCCATAAACTTCTCGAGGGTCTTCTTCTCATCATCCATGGAGCCCTCAAGTTTGGCCACCTTGCTTTCCTAGCCCTCCCATAGGTCTTTTTATTGGCGCAACTTGTTCGTCTACTCCTTTGAACACCTTAACGGACACCTTCAAAACCTTGGCTCAGATACCAAATGTCACGGGGCTAGAACTTCAGTCTCGCAATTCATGCGACTTTAGGTGATTTCTTCATTTCAAATGCACCTAAGTTGGCCTAGCTCTTGAAATATTAGAACTCTCCCGAAAATTCTCAAAGGCATCGAATAATATAACGGAAGCAGCTCAAAATGAAAAGAACAACAAGAGAGTTGAAATGCTACAAGAAAACAATGTTGAGAAATGTTCCCATATTGTATTAAACATGTAATTGTTTTCTATGTATTTGAACAATGAAAAAAATGAATAAAGCTAATTTCACATCTCACTATTATTTCTTTTGTGTTTTTTTCTTAAATGTTTTGCATGCATAGCAAAATTGTGACAAGCAAATATTAGCTCATTGATTGTCTAAGTTTAAATTGATGATAAGTGGCACTGTAAGAACGTTTACATTGCGAGACAAATAACTTACTTCAATAGATAATCAAAGTGAGCATTTGATTTAAATGCTTAGAAGGATTATTATGTCGTTTACAATTCCAATTAAGGAGATGGCTAGTCTTGGCCATCAGAGCAGTTGACTCCACAAGTAGAGACATAGATTTATTCATTGAAAGAATGACACAATAGACTGGACCCAAGATGAATGAATTCTGAATCCGTTTGTGAATTAATTCACTTATGACATTCATAGTGTGATTTACCTAAATCCTGAGTTAGTCATTGACAATGCATATGTAACTCATGTGTTGGTATGTTGGGTACATGACTTGTTTATGGCATGGCTTCAGTAGAAACAATGGAATTCATAGCTCGATTAAAGAGTTAACAATATCCCCTCATTGGCATTGTGTGAATTGATAAATATGAAATGTGGCCACAGGTTGCTCGTTCTAGAACGAGCAATTTATTAGAGTCATTTGTTGACGGTGGTTATATTAATTATTAAGAAGACACAATAGTGACAATGAGAAAAATTAGGATTGTATGGAGTGAGTGAATTTAAATTAAAGGAATCAAAGACATCATATGAGGGTAACACACATATGACGAGGTTATTAAACAAAACAGTTGGATGAATTGCTTTTGTAAAGAGTATACAATAAAGAGATTTCAATCATGGTACTTTTTGAGGTCTGACTCCATGATTAAGTAAATTGTGAATTATCGGATAGTATTTTTGGACATAATTGCAATTACTAGAGCCTAATTATGCATGTCTGATTTGTCCTTCCACTAGCTCAACAAAAGCTCGATTGAATTGTATTTGAATCAGAAGAAAATTCTACGACTTTGGAAATAATTTAATTAAGTCGATGTATTCGATGTGGAATTAAATTAGGCGATCATGAGAATTGTTCAATTAAAGAATTTGATTAAAGAATTTTCTTGAAAAATTAATTTGGAAAATCTAAGTGATTTTTGGGAAAATTAATTTTGATCAAGTACAATTAAATTAATTAAATGAACTAAAATTAATATGATATTTTTAAAAATTAATTTTTAAGTCAGACAATTGGCCCAATGGGTAATTAAACTTGAAAAATGGCCATGAGATCAAAAGTTGGGCCCGAGAACCCAAAACCAAGACCAAGACCCAAACCCATGGAAGGATCGAACTGGTCAAGTCTTCACTGGTCCAAACTAAACTGGCAATAGCCAAACTAGCTCAAGGTGTCATGAGGGTGTCACACTAGACACGACGATGCCGATAGTAGCAACAGTGGCATTCTAGTGGCTGGTGAGTGGTCCTTCGAGGGTTGAGCAATAGAGGAGTCACACCCCTACTGGGACTCAACTAGGTAATTTGATTTCAGATTAACTATTCCAAAAATAATATTATTTTAATAGTTTTCATATTAAATTAAATTAAATACTTATCTTAATAGTATTTTATTAATTTAATATTAAAGTGATTATCCTAATATTAAATTTAATTTGATATTTATCTTGTAGATAAATATTCGATTAATTTAATAGATTTACTATTAAATTTAATCTAATATTTATCTCGATAAGTATAATATTAATTTAATATTAAAGTCATTAAGTTTAATCATAGTTGAACTCTCTAAGCTCTTCCTATATAAAGAGAGGCTTGTGTTATTATTTTTTACACACTTGAATTCAAGAGAAAGTTGTAGAGAGAAATTTATCTGAAGAAATTATTTCAAAAGATTTCTAGAGATGTTTTTCTTATTTACAATTTAACCCAAAATTTTAGAGAAATTACAAAATTACCCCATTGGTGATTTTGTGGAAAATTTTCTTATTTGAAGCGAGCTCACACTAGGTAGATGTGAGCTTGAGGATAGTGGAGAAGACTACTCGGTCGAAGCGTTTATCTTAAACGAATAAAAACTGTTCAAGTTTGATTAAGTGTTTATTAATTTAGATATCACAACTAAGTTCTAGTTTTGGAAAAAATTTAAAACTCTGATTTTTCCTCAAATTTATTTTCTGTTACGCTTTCCAAACCCGATTTTCCTATAAACAATGCACATCAAGTGTTTTATTAAATGCTCTCAATATATTCTTAACTCAAGAATAACTGAATACAATGGGATGATTACAAATGAAGGGGAAGGCCTCTATTTATAGTTGTGCTCCCCCAAAACCAACGGTACAAATTGAGTTACATCGACGATCAATATTAGAGCCTATCTATAATTGAAAGTCCTAAGTGATTTAAACTCTATACAATCTTTTCCCTTTAGGATTTAACCCATTTACCCTGGTAACTCTAGTATAACTGGACTGTTTCACTGAGCCACCAAGGCTTCAAGTAGATGGGCTTCTTCATGTATGCCACGAGTCGGGTCAATTTAAGCGGGTCAAATGAGCCTTATTTAATAAGTTGACCTCTGTGGGGCATTCTGTGCACAATGGTCACGGGCTTTGATTTGTGACCTGTGACACTAGTATTTCTTTTATGAAGATTTGGGGTTGTGAAGCTTATGTTAAATGTCTGATGTCTACCAGCTTAAACCCAAACATAAAAAATGCATCTTTATGGGATATCCTAAATAACCAAAGGATATTATTTCTTTAATCCAAATGAGAACAAAGTGTTTGCTGCTTGTACAAGAATCTTCCTTGAAAGAGAATGTTTTGCTGCTTGTACAAGAGTCTTCCTTGAAAGAGAATGTCTCTCAAAAGGTAAGTGGGAGAAAGGTTGAACTTGAAGAAATTTGATAACTACGGGATACCACTAAACTAGAAATTAAACAACAAGAAGTTCTACAAGTTTTTTAGAACAACAAATAATTTTGGGAACACAACCATCACGTAGATCTTTAAGTGAATGCCATGTGTCTGAGAGATATGCATTTCTCATTACAACACATGGTGATTTTCTACTTATGGATCAAGATAAGCCTAAGACTTATCAAAAAGCAGTGGCGAGCTCATACTCTGAGAAATGGATTTCATGTCTGAAAACCAGGTATAGACCTTGGTTGACTCACTTGAAGGGCTAAGCCTATGAGGTGCAAGTGGGTTTTCAAAAAGGAAATTGACATAGTTGGTAATGTACAAACATACAATGGGCAATTAGTAGCTAAAGGTTTTCTCCAAGCTCATGGTGTCGACTATGATGAAACCTTTTCTCTTAATGCTATGTTTAAATCCATCCAGATCTTATTTGCAATAGTTGCATATCATGATTATGAAATTTGGCAAATTGATGTCAAAATACATTTCCTTAATGGGAAACTAGAAGAGGATGTGTACATGACACAACTTGAAGGTTTTATTGGTCCAAAGGATGCTGGAAAAATATGTAAGCTACAAAGATCCATTTATGGATTAAAGCAAGCTTCTCAAAGTTGGAATCTTCATTTTAATGATGTGACCAAAGAAAGTTATTGAGAGCACTGTCATATTTTTGGTACTGTATGTAAATGACATGTTAATCATAGGAAATGACATACCTATTATACAATCTGTTAAAAATTGGTTAGGGAATTCTTTTTCCATAAAAGACTTAGTTGAGGCCGCTTTCATATTAGGAGTCAAAATCTATAGAGATAAATCAAGACAACTCATAGGTCTATTCCAAAATACATACATAGATAAGGATTCCATGATTAGGATTCCATATACTTCGACTATTGGGTCTATCATGTATGTCATGCTATGCACTCGTCCATATGTATCGTATGCATTAAGCATGATGAGTCTGTACCAAGTAGATCCTAGTGAAGGTCATTGAGTCACAGTTAAGATTATCCTCAAGTATTAGAGAAAACCTAAGGATACATTCCTAATATATAGAGGCGAGGAAGAGCTAAGTGTGAAAAGTTAGATTGATGCTAGTTTCCTAATATATAGGAGAAAGACAGATATATCGTACTCTTTTCTACCGATAGAACTTGTGAACCTTTGCTTAAATGTCTACAACATAGAACGTCAAAATCTAAAAAGCAATGAAAATATTAGAATTATATCATCCGACATTCCTTAACAAAGGACTTAATATTCTCTAAAGATTCTAACTGACTTGAATTTGATAGATTAATAGATAATAAATATTTGTATAATGAGAGTTCTATATACAAATAAAATAACTTTTATGTGATGTTACAAATTCCTTACACTCACCTCAAGTTGAGTTGGGGAAAGAGTTAACTTGTTGCTACAACAAAATATCAAAAACATCAGCTAATTGATTGTAGGTAAAAGAAAAGTGCTTTTGTTTTATAAAAACATATTAACAAAAAATATTTTTTTTCCTATGTTTGTACCATGGAACACAACATGGTCAGCAAAAAGTGACTTATTGGTTAACAAAAAGTAATTTTTTTTTTTAAATTGACTTCTCTTTTTAAAAAGTGCTTTTTAAATTTTAAGAAAAAAACTCTTAGTAAGAAATATTATTATATTTATAATGTTTTTTTTATTTTGGCTTTTAAAAATATTAACATATTGATATCAAATATTATTTTTTAATATTAATAAACATACATATTTATATTTATTAATATAATTAATATAATGTATTGTTTTAATAAAATTATTTGACATTAAAATTGTATTTAAGCAATAATTTTTAATATTACTAATAATCTTAAATTTTAAAGAATATTCTTAATATTTTATTGAAAAATAATTTGATTTTATATTTTTATAATAAATATTTATTGCAATTTATAAATATTTTGTAATAAATGTTCTATAGTATAAAATATGAGTATTTTAATAATATAGATTTGAGTATTTATTTAAATCCTACTTAGTTTCATTTTTTCCTTTCATTTTTGGTGTGCCACTCTTCATATGCATATATGTAATATGTAACTTTAAGTTCAGTTTTAATTAAACATTAGTTATTATTAAGTTTATATAAAATATTATTTTATTATAATATGAACTTTGATTGTCAGAAGGAAATAGTTTTATAATATTTTGTAACAATATAATTTACATTGTATTTGTTTCACTAAAAACAACTTAAAAAAATGATTTTAGAAAAATTTGCTTTTGATATGAAAATACTAAAAATGGAAGTAGTCTTCAAGTTGCAAAGAGTCCTTTTAACATCTACCCAATGGCTTTTATGGCATTGTGCATGAATTAAGATCCCTTGTTAACAAATAAAAAGTAGGTATTCATATGTGTAAAAATAAGATATTACAATCCCCTTCTTACATTTTGGAAAAGCATAATTATTGAAAATAAGCACAAACCTAGAAATCAATTTGTCATTAAAGGAACAATGAGTTGAAATGTCACATTACCAAACATGCATATCTATTCTAATAGGCCATGAGTGTATTTAACTGATGTAAAAGAAGTAATGTAACATAGCTTCAATGCCCAAAAGATAATAAAGTTTACTAAGATTGTGAAAAGAAAGTCAAGCTCTAATTGTAATGAAGTGTCTAAGCATGAATGAGACCAAGAACAATGATATCATCAACATAAATTAAATAAAAGACATTATGAAAACAATGAAAAACATAAGGAACTAAGTTTAGAACTTGAAAAATCAAATTCTCTAAATCAACTAGTTGATCCTAAAATCAATCCTAAAGGGTTGAGTCATATAAACACCATCCAACTTCCTATGTAAAATGGCGAACAAAATAAATTGATTGTCTCTACAATTCTAATTACATGAACTAGATATATTGCATTAATTTAAAGAAATTTATGAAGATTGAGGGTAATTGATTAGGTGATTGATTAGACTCATAAATATTAGATTGATTGAAATCTAATGAGCTATCAATCTCTTCCCTAATTTACAAAAAAAAAAAAAATTTACGATTAGGGGAAATGCAAGAAGATATGAATTAATTGCTTTAAGGGAATTGAGTTAGTGAGTGAAGTTAGTCCAAGACCGTCCGCAACACATGCAGGATCACTACCGATTAGGATGCTCGCAAGAACCATATAACAGCAATGCTCAAGAAGGCTTTTACTAGGATGCTCATCCAAGCTATAATGCCTGCAACATATGCAGGACTATAATCAATACGGGAAAATATTATATCCATCGCATTTCATTATTCAAACGAGACTTATCATTTATCGAACAATATCGGGAATGTGATTAATTTCATGCAATTCAAACATATCAATATACATAATTTAGTTACACGAACTTATCTCGACATTTGTTCGTGCATGAAAATCTACTAATTCAACACGTGTTCTTTTCCTCGATCTAACTTTTTATTTGATCTTTCTAGATCTATATAAATGAATTTGGCATCAATTTAATTCACTTTATACTCAATTGAATTCAATTCACATCTTAGGCAAAATTACCATTTTGCCCCTATTCTTTTCATAAATGACAATTTTGTCCCTAAGCTCGGAAAATGAAATTATTGCAATTTAATCCTTATTTCAAGCCTAACCAAATTTTACATGTTACAATAACAGCCCATGAATTTCACAAAAATCAAAATTTTTCCATTGGTTTTACATCTTTACAATTTAGTCCCTAAATCACAATTTCATCATAATTCTTTTTGTAAAAGTTGTTTATCTATCAACAACCTATCATTTTCTACCATAAATTTAAAAAAATTCAGCATTTACATCCATGGAAAATTTTCTATACTTTGATATCTTTACAAATTAATCCCCAAAATAGATAGATTAAGCTATTCCGATTTCGGAAATATAAAAATTACTAAAAATGAGACAAGATTACTTACTCAATTAAGCTTGTTTGATTTCCTTTCTCTTTCCTAGGGTTTCCATGTATTTTGGGGAAGAAAATGATATTATAATATGTTATTTCTATTTAATTATTATATCATCCTTTATTTTTCCTACTTTCCAATTTAGTCCTTTTCTTTTTCTAATTTTCCATGGATGATTCATCATAAATATCTACTAACTTTTCTTAATGGTCTAATTTCCATATTAAGACCTCAAGTTTTGAATTCCATAGCTATTTGATACTTATAGCTACTAGAACTCAACTTTTGCATTTTATGCAATTTTGTCCTTTCCACAATTAAACATGAAATCGATAAAATTTTCTTAATGAAATTTTCATACGACATTTCTATCAAAATTCAATTCATGCAATAATATTAAAATAAATTTTCTTTCTGACTCGGCTTTGTGGTTCCAAAACCACTATTCCGATTTCACTGAAAATGAGTTGTTACACTTATAGAATAAGAGCTTTCCCATCGCAGTCCACATCCATGGTCCCATGCATTATAGAAAAGTCCCATTTTTTATATGACAGTAGAGATAGATCCCCTTCAAGATTCAAACCCAGCAAGAATCAATACGATTCCCACTATCCATCCTTCCATCCACCCTTTAATTCTATCAACTCGAACCCTATCTGCCAGAATTATCACTCTTATTCCCCCATTCACCCTCTACCTTAACCACACACTATTCTTCGCCATTGCTCTTCTAAAATGAGCCTTTATGGTCAAATCCCTACCCATTTTCCCTATCTCGACCCCTAAAGCCATTCTTGCTTGACAAAACAAATCACTATGCCCTAACTTCCCACAGAAAAAACAAAACAGCATCAAACATTCATTTTTAAAATTAACAAAACCACATTTCCTTGTTGAAAACAAGACCCTCTTCTTCCTCTTTACAGGCCGTTTAACATCCCAACAGACCTGTAGTTGCATGAAATTCCTCAACCATCTCTCCAAACTTGCACTATCATATTCCAAGAATTTCCTAATAAAACCTCCTAACTGTTTAGTTAAGACCTCAGAAAAATAGCCTAGTGGAACATCATAAACTTGGACCAAAAAATTAGTAAGATTTAATGAAATGTTCATCGGGTCTTCCCTCTTCTCAAGATGATGGAACAAAAAAAAATGGTTATTAAAAGTCCATGGACCCCATTGAATACCCGATCCATATCCATCTTATAGAAGAAGTGAAACAAAAACCCTTTTTCTCCTAGATTTGATATCTGCACACCATTAACAGGGTGCCATAGATTAGCCATCATGCTTCTCATTACTGGGAAAATAAATCACACTTGCCATCAAAAAGCACCCAACCAAACAGAACTAATTTTCTGCAACAGTAGAATCATCTTGCATATGCACCTTCACCTCCAACATCTCATCCTCCTCATCATCCAATGACAAACCTACTAAATCCCTTTCCGTTATTGAATTCCGCGTCGACTAGAAGAATCATAACACAACAAAACAACACAAACAACCAAACAGAAAAACACAAAAACTCAAGTCAAATCTTAAACCGAAGGAGCCACCATCACACCAAAACCCTAAAAACACAAAAACATGCTAGAAAACAAAAAACCAGAAACATGCTAGAGAGCAGACCAAAATCACGCTAAGTTTATATTTATAAATCTCTTTATTTGCCAAACAATTTTTAAATATAAATTCAATGCTTATAAAATTTAACAATTAAAATTTAGTACTTAATTTTTTTAACATTTAAAATTTCAGTTTGTCAGGTGCAGCCTTACTTAAAAGTGTTAATCTAATTTCTTATTCATGTCTCTTTATTCCTGTAAATTTAATTTATAGTTCATTTCTCTTTCAACCTGCAAACTAAAGCTAAAACGATAAAACTCACCACTTTGGGACAAAAGCTATTTGCGATCAAACGGTTCAATATATATATTAAAAGAAACAAAACTCTCAATAAAAAAATACATTTGATTCAGCGAATGTTTAATAAAAAATAGTGAATTGGAGGATTTTGACAACAACACTGGACATGAGTCTATCATAATTATGTTTTTAGAAATTTTTATATTCCTAAGGACTAGTTTAGCATTGCTTTTGAAAAGTTTAATTCAAGATTTATATAGTGTTTAGTATTGTTGTCAAAAAGTACTTATATATGATGTTGTAAAGTATAAAAATATTTAAATAATGTTTAAATTTATTAATATTACAATATTTCAATAAAAATATAAAAATAATTTATTCATTATTAATATTTTGATATATGAAACACAAATTTTGAATATTTTTGAGCAATTAATATTAATTATTTTTAAAATCCAATTGGAATATATAAACTATATTTTAAATATTAAAATACATTAATTTTGAATTAAATTCTAATAGGAAAATAATTTTGTATCCAATATAAATATTGCATAAAATACATTAAATTATAAATAAATGTTAAAAATGACATTTAACTCTAAAAATACTTTTTAAAATGTAAATGTCAATAAAAAGCGCTTTTACATTTGGATTCAAAGTCTAGTTAGTGGCGAAGCCAGAAAATTTTTTGGGAGGGTCTGGAATTAAACTGTATATTTTTACGATAGTAAAAATGTAATTTCACCATTTTAATAATCTATATCTTTATAATTTTTAAAATATTAAATTAAATTTTTATTATCTTTGGGGTGGCCAAATTGTAATTTTACCATTATTAATTTAATTTTTATAAATTATAAATGGCATAAATGGAAAATTTTTCGTTTTAGGGGGGGCAGGGCCCTTGCCAACCCGCTTGGCTCTACCATTGAGTCTAGTTGCTATGTGAAGATCGTAACTAGTATGTGTTTAGATTAGCCATAGGGATTTATACAAGTAGAGTCCTATTATCCTATATGGAATAGAATACAAGGTTTGCTACATATAAGGCACGTTCACACAACATTCAATTGCAAAAATAGTAACAATTGGTGATGCAAATAATCATAATATCACGATCCAATGAATATTATAGCATTTTAGAAATTGTTACACATTAATAAACTGAGGTCCAAACTCTAGAAAAGATCTAAACCTCCGACCCATGACCTAATTGCGAGAGTGCGACAAGACGAACCTAATCGCAAGGCAAAGCCATAGACCTAGCTTGCAAGACCTATCTCACAGGATTCTCGTGTGATCTCACAAGGCATGATCGCAGAACCAACTCGTGAGATAAGGGTACAGACTCAGGTCACGAGGATCCAGGAAAGGTCACAGTCTCACTTCGCATATACCCAAGGAACTTCCAGGAAGTACCACGTGCTCCACAAGGCACCAGACTCGTGTCCAGTGGGTATAGAGTTCGCTCAAAGCGCCAGTCATAGGAGCAGAAAGGGTCGCATGCTCCGCAGACACATGCCCAGCAAGCTTGGAGTTCGCAGAGAATGTCAGTATTGGAGGCAGTAGAGTCAAGACAAAATAGTGGAACCCTATCATGAGCTGTAATAGTATCAATAATATCATCTATAAATACCCTAATACTCATGTCAATAGGGATCAAGCAAAATATTACTCAACAATTGGTGCGGTGAGCGTGGAATTTACCTTTGATCGACATATTTTTCCTAGTTTGATTAAGTCTTCTTCAACCTTTGAAGCAAATGGCTCACCCAAACGAAGCCTTTCCCTTTAACTCCTCTTCAGGACCAGTCGGAGCGTTGGGCCTCGATACCCTACACAACGAGACAGACTTGTTTGCCACATGGTTCGCCGATAGACTAGAAAACCTAGACAATACGGTTTGTCGGGGACCTTCGCTATCCTTGGACCTTAACCTTTCCATAAGCCGAAGATGGCGACCTCCACTCCACTAGGACACACCCTCACAGCAGTTCCTAGCCCTCCAGGAACAAATGAAATTCATGAAAGAGTAGGTAGCAGCCCAAGAAGCACGATTCCTAGAGCAACAAGCTTTCCAGCAACAACTACTGAGACAGAATGAGGAATTGCAAAGAAAGATGAATGCAGACAACTTGAGGTCTCAAAATAACATGAACACCCAATATGAGGTCCCATGTACACAGGTGAAAGAATGGAAAAGTGAGATGGACGAGTTGTGTCGAGATGTACGGGCATGACACCCAAAATCACAGGACATGGACTGGTTGTTCTACTCCAACAATCCATAAGACTCTGATAATGCAACAGTACGCCTACCACGTGATTTCAAGGTCTTTAAAGACATGTTCGAAGGAATGAGGGACATGCAATTAACACCTCATACAGTATAATGATTATATGAATATGTTGGCGGTGTCAGACGCAATGAAGTGCAAGGCCTTACATCCTCAGCCAGGTGAGAAACTTGGGCATCCTTTCGAGACTTCCCCCAATATAAAGCACCGGTAGAAGAACGAACTCTAAGGACCGGTGTACTTTTCAAGATGATACAGGGCACAAGACAGAAAACTATTTCACATTGAAAGATACCATAGAAGAAGCGGTCCGGAATGGCGAACTCGCTGAGTTTATGAACTAGGGAGGCCCACAACAAGACCAGAGCTCGCGAAGTTTGGACCCTAAAGGTAAACAAAAGGTGTGAAAGATCATCCATGTGATTGTAGGTATCGACAACAATTGGGTACACTCGAACACAAAAAGGCAGGCACACGTGAGAAGTGTAATGTCACTTAGCGTTCCAAATAGGCCATGACAGTAGGAAAAATGAAATGTTGAGTTTGGAAATGATGATGAAGAGCTAATTCGTGACAAGGATGGGAATGACCCAATGGTAGTCTCGATAATAGTCATTAGCTTCAAGGTTAAAAGGATACTAGTTGATAGCAAAAGCATGGTGGAAGTCTTATCATGGGAAGCATATAGAAAAATGGGTTTAAATGAATAGTCATTATCCAAAGCCAGCTCACTGTATGGTTTTATGAACCATCCAATCAAAGTAAAAGGCTCAATCACCTTATCGGTCACCTTGGGGGACGGCGAGAATACAACTACAGAATATGTTAAGTTTTAAATGGTAGACCACTCGATGCCATCTTTGGAAGACCAATAATGAGGATGGTGGTAACAACCTTCTGCATGAAAATCAAATTCTCAACAAAGACTGGTGTAACAACCCGATTTTAGGGCTAGTCAAAACAGTGGTTTCGAAACCACTAACCCGAGGTCAAAGAAATTATTTTTAGTATTATTTTATGTGTTGGGGAATTATTATAAGAGTGCATGAAAAGTTTGGTGAATTAATTTTAGCGATTGCTTACTTAATTTTGAAAACAAGGACTAAATCGCATAAAGTGCAAATGTCCTATTTTGTTAGATAAGGGTGTCAATTAGCTAAAGAACCTAAATTGAGGGGGCCTTTAAAGAGCATTAGACGCCCAATGCTTAGGCTGGCCAACCATGGGGGACAAATTGATGGAAAAGTCAAAATTAGGTGGTCTTTTGGTCACCAATTTTGACTAGTTTTAAATAAAATAAACAACAAAAGGTTTCATCTTTTTTCACTCTTTCTTCTTCCATCGAAATTTAGCCATTAGAGGGGTCTTTGAAGCTTTCAAAATTTCAGCCACTCTAAGCCTTCACAAGTAAGTGATTTTCATGACTTTTCTTCATGATTTTTACATTTTTCGACTCCTTAAAGCATGAGCTTTCAAATGAGAGGACTATTTTGCAAAATGAACATGAGTCTAGGATTTTTCCATGAAAGCTTGTGTGTTGTTAACTAAAATCTTATGAAATAATATGGGTCTTAGATAGGTATTAAACAACTTTTGTGAAGGGATTTCTCATGAAAACCTAAATAGAGACTATTTTGCACAAGTTGTAAAATAAGAGATAAATGTGTGAAATAGTGGAAATTTTGGATTTCTATAGGAGTAAAAAGGGCTTATCTAGGCTTATAATATGAAGAAATTTGATAAAAATCAATTTTCGAGTATAGGGGTAAAATGATCATTTTGTGAAAGGCTAGAGGCAAAATAGTTTTTTTGCCCAATTATGAATTTTTGAGTGCCTAAATTGATGTGCTGATGAAATGAATGAATTTTATTAATTTAGATCAAGAGAAGCATGATTCGAGTCTTGATCGGGGTAGGAACAAAGTTTATGAGGATTAAGCTCGTCTTCATCATTTTGTATCGAGGTAAGTACATATGTGAAAAATGTATTATTGAAGCTTACTTTGGAATATTTTGGATAATATACATGTGTAATTGGTTTATTGTTGTTATGTACCTAAATTATATTTGTTGCCATGAATGTATAAATGACATGTTATGTGAGTAAATTACAACGTGAGCAAGAGCGATGCCATTCGGTTAGATATGAAACCCCGTTGAACCTCCAACATAGCATAGGATACAAAAAAGGATATGTCATGAAAATTATGTGGTCTAAACTTATGAATTGAGTCTGAGTTCATGAGATAAATGTTATATGTGACGTGGGTTCGGGTACTGATTTTGTGTACAGACCCGTGAGTGGCTCAATGAGTGAACGTTATATGATAGCTATGGGGTCCGGGTCCTGACTTGATAAAAGATCCGTGAGTAGATCAAATACGAGCGTTTTATAGCACGAGGTAGCCCTGAGTACTTATGTGGTATTTAGATGCAAAGTTCCTACGAATCCATATGTATTTCAAGAGTTCAGCGAGTAACTCGAAGATTTAGTTGGTGAATACTTTGATGAGGTATGTATACTGAACTCATGGTTAGGACCTGACTAAGGAACGAGGTGCATTAAGTATACCTAAATAAAAGGAAGAGTAAGATAAAGATGTTAAGTGATTTATATCTTTTAAGCATAACAAGTTACCGTTTGACTAATATGATTTTCTTTTAATTACACTTTATTTGCATATATGTACTTACTAAGCTCCCACGCTTACCCTCCTTTCATTTCTTTCCTTACAGTGCCACCAAGCTAGCATCGGGGATCCAGTGATGTCTAAAAAGCTTTGACCATACTATCACTCAAGATGTAACGCCCCGAATTTAGGCCTAGAAGGAATGGGCCTTGAGCAGGGGAACAGTGAGAAGGCTTGATATAAGTAGTTAGTTGTGCGAGAAATGACACAAATAAATGCCTGCTTCAGTGGCTAAGTGTCCTGAGAAATGTTGGAGAAGTCTTGGGTTCAAATCTAGGCTCTAGCAAAATTTTACTTTTTCCTCTTAAGTGAATCTGGACACTAGCACATAGGTCTTATAATTAATTATGGACGATTTTTATCACAAAAAGAGCCTGTGGTGTGGTGGCAAGGTGGCGTGTAGATTAACCTTGAGGTCTGAGGTTTGAGTGCTGGCGCAGCATAAAAGAAGTATTTATTTTGCTACATCAGATGGCTAGTATTTGAGTTAGATGGGGACCCTAAGTTTGAATTGGTCATGGGAATTTGAATAGAGTTTGAATGGGAAGTTAGAGTGATTTGTGGAGTAAATCATGGAGAGATATTAGGAGAAAATCAAGAGAATGGGGATGTGATGATGGTAGTGCCGAATGGGGACTCTCTTAAGCCATCCGGTCATAGGTTAGTGAGCAATTTGGTGCCAAAGCACCTTTTGGTTTGTGCTCTCCATTTCATTTGCTTTTCTCTCTTCTCTTTTAGATCGTTTTGATCATCTCTTCTACTTGTCTAGATTCTTGGCCGAATCTCCCCTTTTTCTTATCTTTCTGTTGGCCTTCAACATCTTTTGTTTTGATTGAGTGTTGGCTTTTCTATTATTCTCTTCTGCATTTACAGTGTCCCTCAACTCTCTCTATTTCTCTTCTGTGAGTTTGGTCAAATTTCACTGCTCCTCGCCCTCACAACCCATTCGGTTATCATTGTTGGCTGATTGTGCTTTCCTTTTTGTGAGGTGAATCTCTCTGCATTTGGTTATCCATCTGGTCGAACTATCAATGAGAAAAGGGGGTTCTAGCAATAAAGTGATGTCAATGGTGCCGAGTGGGAGTGGACGCGTAGCCTCTGCCCCCAAGTTTAAGCGTCGTAGGATGTCAGCAATTCAGGACTTTCCGCCAGGGTGTGGAAGGGTGGCGGCACCAAACTTTGGATTAGCTAGGCAAATTACAGTCGACTGATCTACTCAAGGTTCTAGCTATCGTAAATTATTAGTACTCTACGTGATTAGGTAATCCCCAGCATTAGGAGGATCGGTGCTGCGAGGGACTCGAAGATGGCCACACAACTACTTTTGGACTTTATTTATGTTTTAGATTCTGTTTTGGGTTTTCAAATTTTGTAACAAGGCCTCTTAAAGTTTCTGGATTTTAACTCTGGGTTTTATTTACTTCGATTTATAACTGTTTTAAAACAACACTACGTTTCCGCAACATTCTTGGAACTGTTTCATAACTTAGTTTTTTTAACATCACGTTTTCGTAAATCAATTACTTTTAAAATTAACTTCCGCAACTGAAAAGAAATTTTGGGAATAGAATTAATAAATTTTCAATATACCACTTTATAAAATAAACTAACGTAACTGGAATTTTACTCAAGTTTTCAAACAAGAAGGGTTTTCAGTGGAAACATGGTTTTTGAAAAACACTTCAATATGTCACATCAGATTCGGGCCTAACTTCTAGGCCGGGTCTAGGGTGTTACACAAGACCTTGGTATAGCTAGTTCAATTGTTTTGTTTTCTGGCATGTATAGGGACTCAAGTCTGTGTTTAATGTTTTGTTAGTTAGCCATAGTGTGTTGGCTCATGTAATAAATAGGATACTCATTTTGTATAGGCCATGAATGTTGGCTAACACTAATTATTATCCAATGCAAAGATGTAAATTTCTATTGGTTATGGTTGTTTTAGTTATACATGTTATGTTGGTATTGATCTTGGTTGATCTTGTGTAGATAAGTATATGTAAGGGTGGCAAAGAGGCTTTGTAAATAGCCATATTTTGTCCACACGAGTAGATACACGGGCATGTGTCTAGGCCGTGTGTGACACACGGTCAGCCCCATGGGCGTGTTGTTCAGCCGTGTGTCCTCTGCACGTAAAAATTTCAAGTTAGTATGCATGATAGTAAACACACGGTAGAGACGCGGCCGTGTGTCTCAGTCGTGTGAAGGGTACGGCCTAGTACAGGGGTGTGTGTCTTAGCCGTGTGGCCCTAAAGAATTACTGACGTTAGAAACAGAATGTCCAAGTTTTTGCACACGGGTGAGGACACGGGCGTGTCATGGCCGTGTAAAGGACACGGGCCAAGGACACGGGCGTGTGTCAGGCTGTGTGAAAACCCCTGTAGGAGTGAATTCAGAATTAATTCCACACGGATGGAGGACACGGGCATGCCCATAGGTGCTTAGGCCGTGTGGACCACACGGGCCAACAGCATGACCATGTTGAAATGGTCATACGGGCGTGTTGCCCCTCCCACACGGGTGTGTGCCCCTATGTTAAGTGTTATTTTTAGAGTTCGTTTCAGGACCCGGATTAATTCCAAATGGGTTTCAATGGATGTTTTGAGCCCCGTAGGCTCTTATTAAAGAGTTTATAATAAAAATTGGAAAAAAGTTTTTAATTTGACCACATTTGGTGATATGAAAATGTTTGTACGTATGAATTCAAGTTAGGTAATGACTCATATTTCGTCCCGGCGTAGGGTACGGGTGTGGGGTGTTACAACTGGCGTCTACTTCCTGCAATCTGACCAGCACACAATAAGGCAATGTCATATGTTATCTGCCAGGCAAGTGAAGGAACCTGTGGTGGAGGGGTGGAGTTCGCAAGAGGCTCAGTTAACAAGCCAAGCCTACGACTTAGATGGTTTGGATGTGAGAGAAGGACATCAAAGCAACAAGCTTGAAGTCGCGAAACACACCGAGACTCTACACCTATTTTGCGAAGACGAAAAAAGAAAAGTTAAGATCTTGTCAACATTAAGTGAGGAAGAAAGAGTTAAGTTGATCAAGTGCCTGAAGAGAAATTCTAATATCTTTGCCTGATCAATGGCGGAAATGATGGGTGTGGACCCGCGGATAATAATGCATAGATTGAATGTGCTCCTAGAAGTAAAGCCTATAAAGCAGAAAAGGAGAAAGTTCGCACAGCTAGTGATAGAAGCAGTGAGGCAGGAGGTCTGTAACACCCCATACCCATATTCTAGACCGAAATAAGGTACGGAGCATTACCGTTCACGAAAACATGAATTCACACATTAACCTGACCTTACTCAATTTACTTATTTTAGCTTAGACTAAAGTTGATAGCATTAACAGATATACATAGATACATGTAGATTTTAAAATTTAGAAAAGTGATACTTTAAAACAAATTAATTATGACATATAACAAAATGATTCGTCTCTCTCTATACATGCCATAATTCCAAAGTAGTGATTACAAAATACCAAAAAGTATTGATAGTGTAGATGAGTCTCCGACGATCTCTAAAATCCCGAGCTGGCTTAATAATTCTATAAAACAAGAAAAAGAAAATATGGTAAGCATATAGCTTAGTAAGTAAGTACTAAATTGATATATAATTTATCAAAGTAAAACAATCATACTAGTATATGGTTACATATATTGATGACAGGCTGTTTTCTAGAGTCACGGTTAAAAGAAAAATCATATCTTGAGCTACATATATTGAAATTCAATTCTGTAAATTTTCCTTGAAACTAGATTCATAATTCTATTTACTAATTTTTTTCTAGAATTTTTGGTCAGGCCAATTAGTACATTTTATTATTTAAAGTATTCCCTATTTTAGGGTATGACTACTCTAACACCTGTGCATTACAAACAAAATTTCTCCCTGTACAAGATTCCAACGACTATTCCGTTTATTTCCCTTAAAAATAGACTCAATAAGGAATCCATGCATGTATGGTATGACTCTTAATAATTTTTGTACAATTTATGGTGAATTTCTAAAGTCAAAATAGGGGATCTTAAATTCATTCAAAACCTGTTTCACAAGAATTCAATTATCACATAATATAGAAGTCTTTTGTTTCCCCTGTTTCTTTTATATGAAAGTAGACCCATTAAGATTTAATTCAATAATTTATTTTAGATTTAATTCTACTTCCATGATTTTTGGTGAATTTTCAAAATTATGCAACTGCTGCTATCCAACATTATTTTACTACAAAAATTCACTCTTACATAATTCGCTCAATCCTTTCCATTTTACCGAGGTTCGCTCACATATCGAGCATATTGCTCATAAATTCAAATAAACATATACTTGCACTTATTCATCACATAATCACTTTCACATGTATCTTCATTTAATCGATTGCTCGTTGAACTCATCTGAATAACAACAGATACACAACTACTTGAACATTTTCCCATTTCCACACTTGTAGCCGAAGCTATATGATACGCATAGTAGCCTGCACTTAGTACTACACATGCGACCAATAATTTGGTACATGTAGTAGCCTGCACTTAGTACTACACACGTGACCACGCTTTTAGGTGCGCATAGTAGCTCGCACTTAGTACTACACATGCGACCAATAATCGGGTACGTAGTAGCTTTGCACTTAGTACTACACACGTGACCACGGTTTTCAGTGCACGCATAGTAGCCTGCACTTAGTACTACACATGCGACCAATAATCTGGTACACGTAGTAGCCTGCACTTAGTACTACACACGTGACCACACAATAGTTCATTTGTATCGTTTTTATTCCGAAGGTTCAACAGAAATTTCTCACTTTTCCAACATTTTACTAAATTGTCCAAATCAATTTAAATTCATAACTTACATCAAATAACCATTTGATAGGCAGCCATATTCCACATGTTATCAAAATACAATAACATAAAAGAAATCGATGATTTATTTACGTACAAACTTACCTCGGTGCAAAATATAGAAATTTTGCGCTTTAGTCCAAAGCTTTTTCTTTCCCCGCTCGAGGTCGATTCCACGCCTTTCTTGATCTATAACAACACATTTAGTTCATTTAACACTCGAACTATTTGTTTCAATCCAAAAATCATATTATGCAAAAATTACATTTTTGCCCCCTAACTTTACA
This sequence comes from Gossypium anomalum, assembly GCA_025698475.1. Lineage (NCBI taxonomy): Eukaryota > Viridiplantae > Streptophyta > Magnoliopsida > Malvales > Malvaceae > Gossypium > Gossypium anomalum. The sequence continues at coordinate 67,261,101 of CM046963.1, forward strand.
AAATTACGATTTTGCCCTAAGGCTCGGAAATTTAATTTCAGCCCTTATTCTTATGTTTAATGACATGCTGATCATTTTTCTCTTCTATGGTATCATCAAATTCTCATTCTAACACATAATTATGAACAATAGGTATTTTTATCGATTATGTCGTTTTGCTCGTTTTCGCTAAAAATCGCTTAGAAAAGATCGCTATCCTAACTTCAAACATTCATATTCTACCATCAAACATCAAAATACATGTCTATCATTCATGGGTAAATTTTTGAACATAAACCCTAACTCGAAATAATAGTAGAAATAGGTAAACCGAGCTACGAGGATTTCAAAAATGTAAAGAACATTAAAAACGGGGCTTGAAATCACTTACTATGAAGCTTGAAAGTTGAAGAAACCCTAGCTATGGAGGACAGAAAATTTTGGCAGCAACTAATGATGAAGATGACCAAATTTTGTGTTATTTTTCCCATTTTATTTCATTTAATATACAAATGACCAAAATGCCCTTACTACTAAACTTTCTAAAAATTCCCTCCATGTCCAACTTTTGTCCATAACTTAGGAATTGGTCAAATTTCTATTTAAGACCTCCTAATTAATATTCCAAAGCAATTCCATACTAAAAACTTCTAGAACACAAGTTTTGCAATTTATTCGGTTTAGTCCCTAATCTCAACTTAAGCGCTTAATGCATAGAATTTCATTACGGAATTTTCACGAAATCATGAAATCATATCATAAACCTCAAAATAATTATAAAATAATTATAAAATAATCATTTCTATCTCAGATTTGTGGTCACGAAACCACTATTCCTATTAGGCCCTAATTCGGGTTGTCACAATTCTCCCCCCTTTAGAGATTTTCGTCCCCGAAAATCTTACAAGTAAAGAGATTTGGGTATTGTTTCCTCATAGCTTCCTCAGGTTCCCACGTAGCCTCTTCCATTCCATGTCTGTGCCACAATACTTTCACTAAGGCTATATTTTTATTTCTTAACTGTTTAATTTCCCGAGCCAAAATCTTTATTGGTTCCTCCTCATAGGTCATATCCGGTCAAATTTCAATTTCCGTCAGAGGAATTACATGTGAAGGATCAGAATGGTAGCGTCGCAGCATCGACACATGAAACACGTTATGAATCTTTTCCAACTCAGTTGGTAAGGCTAGCCGATAAGCCACTGGTCCAACTCTTCCAATAATCTTATAAGGCCCAATGAAACGTGGACTTAACTTGCCTTTTCGGCCAAACCTTAAAATTTTCTTCCACGGAGATACCTTTAGAAAAACTTTATCACCCACTTGGAACTCGATCTCTTTTCTCTTCAAATCATGCGTATGACTTTTGTCGATCCGATCCGACTTTTCAGACAATCACGAATCACTTTCACTTTCTCTTCGCTTTTTTATCAAGTCAACTCCGTGAATCCGCTTTTCACTAAGCTCATCCGATACAAAGGAGTTCGACACTTGCGACCATACAATGCTTCGTGACGGTGCCATTTGTATGCTCGATCAAAATCGTTGTCGTGGCAAATTCAACCAAGGCTAAATATTTCTCCCAACTACCTTGAAACTCTAAAACACAACATCGGAGCATATCCTCGAGTACCTAAATTACTCTTTCAGATTGACCGTCCGCTTGTGGATGAAACGCGAGATCAAATTCAATTTTGTACCCAAAGCTTCTTGCAACTTTTTCCAAAACCTCAAGTAAATCTCGGATCTCTATCCAAAATAATAGATATAGGTACTCCGTGTAATCTCACAATTTCGTAAATATATATTTTAGCCAACTTATCAAGGGAGTCGATAATCGTTGCATCGTATAAAGTGAGCTGATTTTGTTAATCTATCAACCACAACCCAGATGGCATTTTTCCTTTTTGGAGTTAGAGGCAACCCTGTCACAAAATCCGTCATAATTCTGTCCCATTTGCACTCGGGAATCATCATCGGTTGAAGTAAACTCAAGGTACCGTGTTCACTTTCACTTGCCGGCAAATCAAGCATTTGGCTACAAACTCGTAGATATCTCTTTTCATACCGCTCCATCAATATATTTTCTTCAGGTCGTTGTACATTTTCGTACTACCAGGATGAACTTGCAAACAACCACTTTGTGCTTCATGTAAAATCTTCTGAATCAACTCAGTATCTTTCGGTACACATACTCGATCACAAAACATTAAGCAATCCTCCGTCCGATTCGAAAAATCGAGTCACAATCCAATTCACACCGAGCTCGCTTTGTTCGTAATTCACCGTCATTTTCCGAGCTTCACGAATTTGTTGAAGAAATAGTAGCTTAACTCTTAATTCGGCCAAAAGCAAACCATCATCGGACATAGTTAAATTTGTACCCATAGCTCTCAAAGCAAACAAAGATTTTCTACTTAAAGCATCTCATGACTATATTCGCTTTCCGGTGATAATCAATTATTAATTCATAATCCTTTAATAATTCAAGCCATCTCCGTTGACGTAAATTCAAATCTTTTTGATCCATCAAATATTTCAAAATTTTGTGATCAGTAAAGATTCGGCACTTCTCACCGTATAAATAATGACGCCAAATCTTCAAAGCAAAGACAATGGCGGCCAACTCTAAATCATGTGTCGGGTAATTCTTCTCATGCGGTTTCAACTATCGTGAGGCATAAGCTACTACTTTACCTTCTTGCATTAAAACACAACCAAGACTAATTGATGACGCATCACTATAGATCATAAATTCTTTCCCCGACTCGGGTTCCACTAACACGGGTGCTTTGGTCAACCGCTCTTTTAACTTCTCGAAACTTAGTTGACATTCTTCAGTCCAATCAAACTTAACATTCTTTTGTAACAGCTTAGTCATTGGAGAGGCAATCATCGAAAATCCCTCGACAAAGCGTCGTTAATATCCAGCTAAGCCCAAAAAGCTTCTAACCTCAGATACATCCTTTGGCGGTTTCCAATTAACAATTGCCGAAATTTTGCTCGGATTAACTCGAATACCATCACCCGAAAGTACATGTCCCAGAAATCCAACTTCATGAAGCCAAAATTCACTTTTACTGAATTTTGCAAACAATTTCTTTTCTCTTAAAATCTGTAATACCATTCTTAAATGTTCAACATGTTTGGACTCATTCCGAGAATAAATCAAGATATCATCTATGAACACAACCACAAACCTATCCAGGTATGGTCGAAAGATTCGATTCATCAAATCCATATAGATAGCCTGAGCATTTGTTAGACCGAAAGGCATCACAAGGAATTCATAGTGTCCATACCTGCGTTACGAAAGCGGTTTTCAGACATCCGACTCCTTAACTCTCAACCGGTAATAACTGACCTCAAATCAATCTTTGAAAATACTCAGGCCCCCTTTAACCGATCGAACAAATCATCAATCCTCGCAACGGGTACTTGTTCTTTATAGTCACCTTATTGAGTGACTGGTAATCAATGCAAAGTCTCATTGAACCATCCTTCTTCTTTACGAACAATACAGGAGCACCCCAGGGAGAGAAACTCGGTCTCACAAATCCCTTGTCTGTTAACTCTTGCAACTGAGCCTTCAATTCTTTTAATTCAGTTGGAGCCATTCTGTATGGAGAGATCGAAATTGGTGCGATTCTGTGTAACAAATCAATAGAAAACTCTACCTCTCTAATCGGAGGCAACCCCGGCAATTCTTCTGGAAATACATCCGAGAACTCACAGACTACCGGTATTGATTCAAGCTTCGACTCAGACATTTTAGTATTTAATACGTAAGCAAGATAAGCTTCACACCCTTTTCGCATATATCGAAAGGAGACATATATATGAAATCACCATAGGCAATTTATTTGATTCATTTGTTTCCACCCGAAGAATTTCACCATTTTCACATTTCAACTCAAGAGTTTTCTGTCTGCAATTTACTCTAGCATCATGTAATATCAACCAATCCATACCCAAAATGACATCAAACTCGTCAAATGGTAGCAACATTAGATTAGCTTTAAAAAAAAGCAGTTGACTTTGAATCATCAAAGGACAATTTTTGCAAACCTTATCTACTAACACATATTTGCCTAAAGGGTTTGACACTTTAATCACAAATTCAGTAGATCTTAAGGGCAAGCTCTTACTAGATGCTAAATTCACACAAACATAAGAATGAGTAGATCCGGGATCAATCAGTGCAATAACAGTAGTATCATAAAGAGAAAATGTACCGGTGATCACATCGGAGATGATGCGCCTCTCCCCGAAAGCACGTATGGCGTAAGCTCTAGAAGGTACTCTAGCTTCCGCCTCCCGCTTAATTCCTTTGTCACACTTCTCTTCGCTAGCTAGCTCCACTCCCGGTATTTCTCGGAGGTCTACCTCTATTAGCAACACTAGTCATGCAGTACTCAAATTTTTCTTCTTCAACCTTTTTGGACAATCTTAATATAATGTTCTCGAGAACCACATTTGAAACAAGCCCGGTAATCGTCCAACACTCCCAAAATGTTGTTTGCCACAATCTTTGGCACTCGGGTCTATTAGATCTCACATTACCTACACTCGCTATTGAAGTAGCTTGGGCTTTAGAATCCGAATATGATCTTCCACGATCCCGATACTTAATGTTCGGTTGAAACAATCAACCGAGGATTCATTTCTTTAGACTTCTTTGGCTGAGATTGGAATGACTTACTAATTGGCCTCTTTCTTGCGTCTCTGGCTTCTCTCACAGCTTTTCTCTTCTCGTTGTTAAGTTCTTCAGCTTTACCAGCTCGGTCAACCAATACCACAAACTCTTTCAATTCTAAAATCCCAACTAGTAGCTTGATGTCTTCATTTAACCCATCCTCGAACCCCTTACACATAATAGCTTCGGTGGACACACGCTCCCGAGCATACTTGCTAAGTCGACAAATTCACGTTCATATTCTCGCCACGCACATTTTGCCTTGTTTGATTCAAGGAACTCTTTCCGTTTTTATCAATGAACCGCATATATATACTTCTTTCTAAACTCCTCTTGAAAGAAATCCCATGTAATACTTTCTTTCAAACCACCGATATCAATGTCTTCCACTGATATGCCGAATCCCTTAGCAATGATACAAAGACACTTCAAACATTCTTGAGTACAACAAAGCTCATCGAATACCTCGTAGAAATTTTCAAGCCGAACTCGCTCTTTCGGGATCATCATCTATATTAGCTCTAAATTCTTCAGCCCCTTGCTTTCGAATTTTATCAACTGGGGTTTGCTCGATCTTACCATTTCGGCACCTTGAGGAACTACGGAACTGGTTGAGGAATAGGAGGAGGTGGAGAGGAGGCGAGCGTTCGGATTTGCCCGAACAAATTTTGTATACTAATTACTCATCATACGGAGAAAGGCTTCTCGGGTCCTATCTCCCTGATCATGTGTCTCATGCCTACTCTCCATCAAGCGCAGCCCCTTGCGCGAGCCGAGACATTACTTTCTACATCATCATTTCTGACTCGGTCGGGATCCATTTACTATAAAAAAACATGATTTAAAGTGTCAGGAGTCATCCCACTATCATAATATAATTATGGCATGTACAGATAGACTTCCACACACAGTACGTAGATCCGAGAACCGCCTAAACTTGGCTCTGATACCAATAAATGTAATACCCCATACCCATATTCTAGACCGAAATAAGGTACGGAGCATTACCGTTCACGAAAACATGAATTCACACATTAACCTGACCTTACTCAATTTACTTACTTTAGCTTAGACTAAAGTTGATAGCATTAACAGATATACATAGATACATGTAGATTTTAAAATTTAGAAAAGTGATACTTTAAAACAAATTAATTATGACATATAACAAAATGATTCGTCACTCTCTATACATGCCATAATTGCAGAGTAGTGATTACAAAATACCAAAAAGTATTGATAGTGTAGATGAGTCTCCGACGATCTCTAAAATCCCGAGCTGGCTTAATAATTCTATAAAACAAGAAAAAGAAAAGATGGTAAGCATATAGCTTATTAAGTAAGTACTAAATTGATATATAATTTATCAAAGTAAAACAATCATACTAGTATATGGTTACATATATTGATGACAGGCTGTTTTCTAGAGTCCTGGTTAAAAGAAAAATCATATCTTGAGCTACGTATCTCGAAATTCAATTCTGTAAATTTTCCTTGAAACTAGATTCATAATTATATTTACTAATTTTTTTCTAGAATTTTTGGTCGGGCCAATTAGTACATTTTATTAGTTAAATTATTCCCTATTTTAGGGTATGACTACTCTGACACCTGTGCATTACGAACAAAATTTCTCCCTGTACAAGATTCCAACGACCATACCGTTTATTTCCCTTAAAAATAGACTCAATAAAGAATCCATGCATGTATGGTATGACTCTTAATAATTTTTTTACAATTTATGGTGAATTTCTAAAGTCAGAATAGGGGATCTTAAATTCATTCAAAACCTGTTTCACAAGAATTCAATTATCACATAATATAGAAGTCTTTTGTTTCCCCTGTTTCTTTTATATGAAAGTAGACCCATTAAGCTTTAATTCAATAATTTATTTGAGATTTAATTCTACTTCCATGATTTTTGGTGAATTTTCAAAATTATGCAACTGCTGCTGTCCAACATTATTTTACTACAAAAATTCACTCTTACATAATTCGCTCAATCCTTTCCATTTTACCGAGGTTCGCTCACATATCGAGCATATTGCTCATAAATTCAAATAAACATATACTTGCACTTATTCATCACATAATCACTTTCACATGTATCTTCATTTAATCGATTGCCCGTTGAACTCATCGGAATAACAACAGATACACAACTACCTGAACATTTTCCCATTTCCACACTTGTAGCCGAAGCTATATGATACGCATAGTAGCCTGCACTTAGTACTACACATGCGACCAATAATCTGGTACACGTAGTAGCCTGCACTTAGTACTACACACGTGACCACAGTTTTCGGGTACGCATAGTAGCCTGCACTTAGTACTACACATGCGACCAATAATCTGGTACACGTAGTAGCCTGCACTTAGTACTACACACGTGACCACAGTTTTCGGGTACGCATAGTAGCCTGCACTTAGTACTACACATGCGACCAATAATCTGGTACACGTAGTAGCCTGCACTTAGTACTACACACGTGACCACACAATAGTTCATTTGTATCGTTTTTATTCCGAAGGTTCAACAGGAAATTTCTCACTTTTCCAACATTTTACTAAATTGTCCGAAATCAATTTAAATTCACAACTTACATCAAATAACCATTTGATAGGCAGCCATATTCCACATGTTATCAAAATACAATAATATAAAAGAAATCGATGATTTATTTATGTACAAACTTACCTCGGTGCAAAATATAGAAATTTTGCAGTTTAGCCCAAAGCTTTTTCTTTCCCCAGTTCGAGGTCGATTCCACGCCTTTCTTGATCTATAACAACACATTTAGTTCATTTAACACTCGAACTATTTGTTTCAATCCAAAAATCACATTATGCAAAAATTACATTTTTGCCCCCTAACTTTACAAAATTACGATTTTGCCCCAAGGCTCGGAAATTTAATTTCAGCCCTTATTCTTATGTTTAATGACATGCTCATCATTTTTCTCTTCTATGGTATCATCAAATTCTCATTCTAACACATAATTATGTACAATAGGTATTTTTATCGATTATGCTTAGTTTTGCTCGTTTCGCTAAAAAATCGCTTAGAAAAGATCGTTATCCTAACTTCAAACATTCATATTCTACCATCAAACATCAAAATACATGTCTATCATTCATGGGTAAATTTTTAAACATAAACCCTAACTCGAAATAATAGTAGAAATAGGTAAACCGAGCTACGAGGATTTCAAAAATGTAAAGAACATTAAAAACGGGGCTTGAAATCACTTACTATGAAGCTTGAAAGTTGAAGAAACCCTAGCTATGGAGGAGAGCAAATTTTGGCAGCAACTAATGATGAAGATGACCAAATTTTGTGTTATTTTTCCCATTTTATTTCATTTAATATACAAATGACCAAAATGCCCTTACTACTAAACTTTCTAAAAATTCCCTCCATGTCCAACTTTTGTCCATAACTTAGGAATTGGTCAAATTGCTATTTAAGACCTCCTAATTAATATTCCAAAGCAATTCCATACTAAAAACTTCTAGAACACAAGTTTTGCAATTTATTTGATTTAGTCCCTAATCTCAACTTAAGCGCTTAATGCATAGAATTTCATTACGGAATTTTCACGAAATCATGAAATCATATCATAAACCTCAAAATAAATATAAAATAATTATAAAATAATTATTTCTATCTCGAATTTGTGGTCACAAAACCACTATTCCGATTAGGCCCTAATTCGGGTTGTCACAAGGTCACCAAGCTGTTGTCGGTCAAGTTTATCAAGGAAGTCAAGCACCCAGACTGGATCTTGAATGTGGTGATGTTGAAAAAGGTGACTGGTAGAGGATGTGTATCGATTTCACCAACCTCAACAAGGCATACCCTAAGGACAGTTTTCCCCTACCCTCGATCGATCACCTAGTAGACACCTTTACATGACACAGGTTCATAAGCTTTATGGACACCTTTTCAGGCTACAATTAGATCCTGTTAGACCGGGATGACCAGGAAAAAACAACCTTCATTACTAAATAAGGTCTTTTCTGCTATCGGGTCGAGCCACTTAGTCTCAAGAACGCAAGTGAGACCTACCAGAGGTTGGTGAACAGGATATTCAAGGACCAAATTAGTCACGGTCTATAGGTTTATGTAGACGACATGCTGGTAATGAATGAGTCCTAGGGGAACATGTGCGAAGCTTGTCTGAGACATTCACGATACTGAGAGCTCACAACATAAAGCTTAATCTAGAAAAGTGTGCCTTCGGTGTGTGAGCTTGTAAATTCCTGGGCTTTATTATCTCAGAAAGGGGAATAGAGGTAAACCCAAAGAAGATCCAATGCATCATGGAGATGCCCCCCATGAACCATAAAAGAGATCCAACGCCTCATAGGTAGGGTGGTGGCGCTAAATAGGTTCTCCAGAATGGTGGATAAATGTCTCTCATTTTTCAATGCCCTAAGAACATCCTTCTCATGGACTGAAGAATGTCAGGCAGCCTTCAAACAATTGAAACATAGCCACCTTGGAGGAAACAGTCACTACAGTCCTGGTCAAATTAGAAGGCGCCTTCCAAAACGGCGAGCTCAAGTACACAAAAGTAGAAAAATATATCTATGTTTTAATCATTGCAACTCACAAGATACGACCATACTTCCAAGCCCATCCAGTAGTCATAGTTACCGACCAACCAATGAAGTAGGTGCTAGCCAAAGCAGACACCTCGAGAAGAGTAACAAAATGGAGCATTGAGCACATCAAATTTGAGGTAGAATTTATCTTGCGAACGACGATAAAAGGACAGGTGCTGACAGACTTCATGGTGGAGTGCTCGTTCGAAAAGAACAATGACACAACAGGTAACGCAGGCTATAACTTGGTGCATCGAATAGTAAAATATCTTGTAAAAATGATACGATGTATGAACACTGATGAAAGTTAACAATTTAATAATGACATATTTTATGATGAGGCATAGCACTCTAACAACACTTGGGTTTTATGGAAGAACACTATATGTCTCACATTTTATACTAAAAGTTACTTTTCATTGTTGAATACTATAAATAGTAAATCCACATCCAGAAAATACATGTACAGTTGACAACCCAAAAAGTTCGTTGGTCTATGTCGACAGCGCCGCTACCAAAACAGGATTAGGGGTGGCCGTACATGTAACACCCTAACCCGTATACGTCGCCGAAACATGGTTACGGAGCATTACTGGAGTTTACATATCAAATAAATAGACATTTCACATAAATTAACATTAATGTCAAAAACCAATCAAAAATCAAACATATTGTCCCTTATGCGAGCCCTCAAGGCCCAAAATACGCATTAGAAACAAGTCATGACTAAATCAGGTACTCGAAGAATTTTTCGAAAATCATTAAACATTTTTCAAAGATATAGGGGACACACAGCCGTGTCCAGCCCGTGTTCGTACCCTTGTAACTCTCTAACTTGGGACACACAGTCAAGTCACACATCTATGTGCTAGGCCGTATAAGCATACTGACTTGCACTCTTAAAAGATGTAAGGGACACACGATCGTGTCACTTGGCCGTGTGTCACACACAACTGAGACACAAGTCTGTGTCTCTGCCCCGTGGATGAAAATAGGTCATTTTCCAAGCTACATTCCTCACCCAAATTGGTACCAACCTAGCCTCAACAATTCACACATCGACAAGTCATAACAAGGTATTCAAATCAAACTAAAATCAAGTCTTCAACATGCTTCATCATTACATACAACCAATATCTTCTTATGATACCACTAAATGACAACTTATAAACATGTCAACCAAATATCCAAACTTACCTATGTAATCCATCGAACAAATCTACTAAAGTTTTTCAATTATATGCGTCCTCTTTTAATAAAGAAACAACACATCTAAGAAATCATCGGGAGGGTAAGCCATTTCTTCGAAAACCCTTACTATATTTTGAAGCCAATTTTCAGCTTTCACTAGATCATCCTCTGATCTGCCTCGAAATTCTTCAGCACCGCATTTTCTATGTTTTCAATTGGAGTATGTCTATTAGGTTCAATCACTGGAGGAGGTGGAGGTGCAACTAAAGGTACATTAGGTGGTACAGTAAAGGGTGAAGGTTGCTGAGCCAGATTTCTTTCTGGCACAAACTCACTAAGCCACTGATTCATATACCCAAATAACATATTTTTAAGCTCATGTTCTTGAGCTGAAGGAATCGGGACATTACAACTTGCTCCATGTTCAAAATTCAGTACTTTACTATTAACCTCATCATCGTTAGCACGTTCAGATCCGTCTGACATCTTTACAATTTATAAGAAAACATAGGTTAGATCGGATCATACACATCACACTATCACAAATTTATATAGCATGTATTTCTAGACATCTTACACGCTACGTTCAGTCTAAGAATCGACTAAATCATAGCTCTGATACCAATAAATGTAACACCCCTAACCCATATCTATCGCTGGAACAGGGATATAGAGCATTTCTAGAGTTTACATATAAAATAAATAAACATTTCCCATCATTTAACATTAATGTCAGAAACCAATCAAAAATCAAACATGCTGTCCCTTATGTGAGCCCTCAAGGCCCAAAATATGCATTAGAAACAAATCAAGACTAAATCGGGCACTCGAAATTTTTTTTAGAAATTATTAAGAAATTTTCAAAGATGTAAGGGACACACGACCGTGTCCAGCCCGTGTCCATACCCCTGTAACTCTCTAGCTTGTGTCACATGGACAAGTCACACGCTCATGTGCTAGGCCATGTGAACATACTAACTTGCATTCTTAAAAGATATAGGGGACACACGACACACGGCTGAGACACACGCCCGTGTCTATGCCCTTGTGGATGTAATAGGCCATTTTCCAACCCACATTCCTCACCCAAATTTTTACCAACCTAGCCTCAACAATTCACACATCGACAAGTCATAACACGATATTCAAATCAAACTAAAATCAAGTCTTTAACATGCTTCATCATCACATACAACCAATATGTTCTTATGATACCACTAGGTAACAACTTATAAACATGTCAACCAAATATTCAAACTTATCTATTTAATCCATCTAACAAATCTACTAAAGTTTACCACAAATTTAAATACATACAAACATATATCACTCATATCAATATCACAAATATGCCTCATTCTCAAACCAATATATATAAGTTGATTTTCTAAGCAAAATATAATTCATAATATTTACACAAGCCAAACTTTGATCCAATCCACACAAAAGCCTATACATGCCGTATAAATCGTATTGAACGTTTCAAAAACTACCGAAATAAGCTGGATAGTGTGACTTGAGTGTTGATCCAATCGTCCAACCTTCCGAAAATCTACAAGGACATTTGTAACAGCTCATTTTTCAGTGAAATTGGACTAGTGATTTCGAGACCACAAATTAGATCCGAAAATAAAATTTATTTTTATTTTATTATATGGTCTGTAATATGTTAGAAATGTCATGTAAAAATTCCAATAAGAAAATTGTATCGATTATGTGCTTAATTAGAGAAAGGACTAAATTGCATAAAATGCAAAAGTTAAATTCTAGCAGCTAGAAGGACTAAATAGCTATGAAATTCAAAACTTGAGGTCCTTATATGGTAATTAGACCATTAAAGAAAAGTATGTAGATATTTTGGTGACTCATCCATGGAAATTTAGAAAAGGGGCAAGGACAAAATTGGAATTTGAATTAATTTAATTAATTAAAAAGATGATAAAAGATATCATCTTATTTTTCTCATCTTCTTCTCCAAAAAATACATGGAAAACCTAGGAGAGAAAGAGAAGAAACTTTCATGGCTTAATTGGGTAAGTTTCCTTGTCCCGTTTTTAGTAATTTTGATATTTTTGAAACTGGGATAGCTTAATCTATCTATTTTGGGGATCGATTTGAAGAGTTATCAAAGTATGGAAATCAGGTCATGGATGTATATGCTGAAAAATTGAAATTTATGGTAAAAAATGAAAGGTTGTTGATAGATAAACAATTTTTACAAAGTGATCTTTGATGAAAACATGATTTAGGGACTAAAATGTAAAGTTGTGAAAATTGATGAAAAATTCTAAAATTTATAGAAAATATGTGCTGTAAATTTTATGTTGAAATTTCAGTTAGGCTTGGAATAGGGAGTAAATGGCATAAATTTCATTTTCCGAGCCTAGGGACAAAATTGAAATTTATGGAAAAGTTAGGGGCAAAATGGTAATTTTTCCTAGGATGTAAATTGAGTCCAAATGAATATGAAATGTGTGAAATTGATGATTTAAGTTATTTATATAGATTCAGACAACACAAATTCGAGGTTAGATTAAGGAAAAGAAAAGGTTTCGGATTAGTAGATTTTATATGAGAACTAGTGTCAAGGTAAGTTTGTGTAACTTAATCGAGCATGTAAATATGTTAACTTGAATGTTATGATTGTATGCAATATGATTTACATTTATTTCAATATTATTAATGTGTGAATGATTGCATGTTCGGAAATGTTGGAAAAAGGGTAAAGCCTCGTTTGAATATTGAATTCCGATGAATATATATATGCTTTCCCGAAATGAATGAGGTCCTGCATTTGTTGCTAATGGGATTTAGCTCAGACGAGTAATCCTAATAACCTCGTTATAGAAAGGATTTAGCCTGGATGGGTAATCCTGATATAATCGCTCTCGAGCATATGTTACAATTAAGATTTACCCTTGACTGGTAATTCTAATTGAGCTCTTCTGAGCATACGTTACATAAAGGATTTAGCCTAGACTGGTAATCTTGTAATACGATATGTGGCTCGAGAGTGTGATCTTAGATTAAATGCCCAAATGGGTACTCTTAAATAAGAATCGACGAGTTATTGAATTGTACTCCTTATGTGTACTACTTGAGTATCTATCGAAATTTCAATGATTCAACAGAAAAAACTCTTTGCATGATGAGAGAATCATGAGATGAAATGATAATGTCTTGAAAGAATATTGCATGATGAGCTCATCTATATTTACTTGATGTACATGAAAATTTTGTAACTAACATGTTTGACTGAAAGCATGTGTTTAGGAAATTTTGCCAAATGGATGGAAAACATGATATTGTATGCTTAGATTTAATAAACGGAATTGGTAAGTTTAGTTTCTGTTATACGAACTTACTAAGCATGTAATGCTTACTCTGTTTTATTTTCCCCTATTTTATAGTGCTCGGAAGCTCGCGAAGGTTGGAGATCATTGGAGCATCATCACACTATTCTCTAGCTTATTTTGGGTGTATATATAGTAAAATCATTTTGGTATAATGGCATGTATAGACTAATTTGGCCATAAATGGCTTAAATATGTGGTTTGTAATCTAGCCATTGGAATAGCTAGTAATGGTTGTTTTTTATATACTTGTAATGTCATACTATGGTAGCTATATACATGTCAAATGGTTGTTTAAATTATGCTTAACATATGGAATATACCAATGTTAGATTATAAACATGTATGCATGTAAAGATATGCCATGTTGAATGATAGAGTTTGCTTAATTTGAATGCTTGAAACGGTTGGTATTTGGATGTGAGTTTTAGTGCAGGTCATTAGTAAGATTTTGGGTGAGAAATGAAGCTAGAAATGGCTTCATTTTATCCACATGGATGTGTGTCTAGACCGTGTGTGACACACGGCCTGGTACATGGGCGTGTGGTTAGGCTGTGTGTCCCCTGCGCCTTAAATTTTGAGAAATAGAATGCTCAGAATTGATCATACGGGCAGAGACATAGGCATGTGTCTTTGCCGTGTGAAACCTGCACCTAAATTCAAAAAATAAAATTAACCATATGGCCTAGCACACGGGCGTGTGGCATGGCTGTGTGCACAAGTCAGAGAGTTACACGGGGGTGAATATGGCCTACAACACAGGTGTGTCCCAGGGTCACACGAGCGTGTGAGCCCTGTAACTTAGAAAATTTTTGAAATGTCGCGAAGATTTCTTAGAGTTTCCGATTAAGTCCCGACTTGATTCTAATGCTTATATTGGGCCTCGAGGGTCCATTTTAGGGACGTTTTGAATAATCTCGAAAAATGAATAGTGATTGACATGATTTATCTGTAAATGTTCTGAAAGTTTCGGTAATGCTTCGTAACTCTGTTCCGACGACGGATACTGGTTAAGGGTGTTACAATAATAAACAACTCAAATAAGCTTAATGAAGCTTAGAAAGTTCGACAAGGTAAATAAAAATCATACCAAACTAACTATAATAAATCAAATAATAAAATCATTCTCGATAATTCCCTGTCAATCACATCTTCAATCGATAAATATATCCGTTTACAAATTGATACAAAAATAAATAACATATCTTTCAAAATTAGATAAATAAATCACCTTACCAAGACTTTCTCAAATTGAAGAACGACTTACGTATAAGAGTACATCGTTAACAGAAGCTCGAAAACTGAACAGAAGCTCATAAGAGCTGAACTGAAACTCATAAGAGTTGAACAGAAGCTCGTAAGAGCTAAACAGAAACTCATAAAAGTTGAATAAAAGCTCATAAGAGCTGAACAGAAGCTCAAAAAGCTAAAAAGGAAGTAAAACAAGAGAGTTCAGAACAAATTCTAAACCCCGGTTTACTTGGGTAACTTATCGATATCTTCCTTCAATAGCGTCATATGCCAAATAACAAATGTATTCAAATCCCGCATTCCATTCAACCCGAATATTCAATTCAATATTATAATTTCAAAAATAATTCATTTTCAAAAATAGAATAAATACATAATTCCATTCATAAAATTTATATAAATATTAAATTTTAACCGTACAAACTTACCTGGATTGAATTGTAATAATTGCAGAAGTTTAGAGACTATTCTGCTCTTTTTCCTTTTTCACGAGTATCTACGAGATCTTGATATGAAGCAAAAAACTAGCTTAAAACCCCCTCATATGGCTGTTTTGACTAAAAATTTGAAGAAGAATGTCTAGAAAACCTTAATATTTCAATTTGTAATTTTAATTTCATAAAATTTATAAATTTGCCATTGAACGGCTTTATTTTATTTCATTTTCTCCTTATGCCGCCTTATCCAGCCAATTTAGGTCTAATTATTACTTAAGTCCTTCTTTATTTATTATTCAAGCCATCTAATCACTTATTTATTATAATTAGCAAGTTTTGCACCTTTTTCAATTTAGTCCTTTTTAATTAATTAACTATTGAAACGTTACAATTTTTCAATGAAACTTTAATACTATCTTAATGAAACTTTGTAAATATTTATGGCTCAGTTTATAGAAAAGAGGTCCCGATACCTCATTTTCTAAAACCACTTGACCTAGGGTTTTACCACTCGAGCCTAATAATTCATTATAAAACATAAATTACCATTTCAAAAATCTTTTTAAAACCATATTTGACTCATAAATAGTAAATAATAAAATTTACGAGCTTACTCGTCGAATTTGGTGGCCTCGAGCCACTGTTTTCGACACCACTGAAAAATCAGATTGTTACAGCACTTATAGTAGACCTCGACGGCAACAAATGGCAATGTGGATTAGCATTCAAATTTCAAACATCAAACAACATCGTCAAATATGAAGCACTAATTTCAAGACTACAATTGGCATGCGAGCTGGGAGCTAAGGATCTGATCATCCACATGAATTCCCAATTAGTGTCGAAACATATAAATGACGAATACGATGTAAAAGAAACAACCCTAAAAAAATACCATATTGTGGCAACTCAGCTACTTGCGGGATTCCACAAAGCCCAGGTTAAACAACCCCCAAGATATGACAACATACACGTCGATGCTTTGTCAAAATTAGAATCTTCCATCACTATCGATCAAAGAGGGAAAATCATGCTTAAGCACAGGGAAGTACCGAGCTATGATGCCCCTCAAATACTCTATATGGCCCAAGAAGAAACATGGATGAGGCCTATAATCCACACATTGCAATGTAAACAAGAATGTCAAGACAGAAAAGAGCTCGCAAAACTACAACACAAGGCGGCGAGGTATGTCATCACTACGAACTAAGAATATTTACTAAACTCCCAATACATTCTAGAGGGTGTTCTATATAGAAAAGGGATTTCACACCCACTGCTGCAATGTCTTTCCCGATCGAAAGCTAAATATATTATGAGGGAGATCCTGAAGGTATTTACGGCGACCATGTAACAGCCCTATTTTGCACTTAATTGGAACAGTGATTTCGGGACCACAAATTCGAGGCTAAAAAATTTTATTCTTTTTGGTGCCATAGTATGATTTCATGAGTGTATGAAAATTTTGGTGAATTAATTTTAGCGATTGGAAGCTTAATTTTGAAAAAAGACTAAATCGCATAAAGGGAAAAAGTTGTGATTTGCTAGCAAATGGTGTTAAATGGCCATGGATTATAAATTAGGGGTATTTAAAGTGCAAATAGACCCTAGAATGGTGCTTGGCCAGCCATAGAGACAAGATTTGACAAAAAATTCAAAATTAGGTGAGTTTGGTAGCTAAATTGACTAGAAATAAAATAAAATAAAGAGTGAATGATATCATCTTTTTCTCATTTTCTTATCCACTGAAAATACCAGCAAATAGAGGGTTTTGAAAGCTTAAAAATATCAGCCACTCTTCACCCTCACAAGTAAGTGATTTTGATGACTTCTCTTGATAATTTTTGTATTTTTGGGACCCTTATAGCATGAGCTTTCTAATGAGGGGACTATTTTGCAAAATGGTTAAAAGCCTAGGGTTTTACCATGATAGTAATCATGTTGGTTTCTAAAATTTTATGGAAGAAAATGAGTCTTAGTGGTTGAGTAAACAACTTTTGTGAAAGGATTTCTCATGAAAACCCTAATAGGACCATTTTGTAAAGTTTGTAAAATAGATAGTAATATTGTGAAATAATGGGAATTTTGGGATTCTATAAGAGTAAGAAGGGTTCGGCTAGGCTTAACACTTGAATAAATTCGTTAAAAATTGATTTTCGAGCCTAGGGGTAAAATGGTCATTTTACCAAAAATGTGAATTTTTTATTGTATAAAATTATTTAGTGGTAAATGAGTGAATTTTATTATTTTAGATCAAGAAATACAAAATCCGAACCTAGAACGGGGGAAGGCTAAGCAAGTAGATTAAATCGGCTAATCGTCTACATTTTGTAATCCGAGGTAAGTTGTATGTTAACAATGCAACTATATTGTCGTGATGTGTGATTGAATGGATATTGCCTAAATTTTTTTGATTGTGAATATGAGTATGCATGTTGAGAAATTAATGTAACAAAGACTCCCGGTTGAACATTTGGGATAGATTTGGATATTCATGCCATGACATTGGGTGATATGTGCTAGTGTACGACATGTTTGGGACATGCATCGGCCACATTATGAGAGCCAATGTAAGACATGTCTGGGACATGCATCGGCCTTGAGATATACAACCTAGTGTAAGACCTATCTGAGACATGGTGATAGCTTGTTGTGTGTCAGTGTAAGACCTGTTTAGGACATGGCATCAACTTTGACATGCTAGCCAGTGTAAGACCATGTCTAGGACATGACATCGGCATCTATTCCTATGTCTGGGGCTATTAAATATCCTATAGTGTTCCAAATGGTTCAACGGGAGATTTATGGTCTATATCGAAATGAGAAAATTTGTATTCATGTTGTCAGTGGTACAGGTACCTGAATGAGAATTATGAAATTCGAGCTCCATTTACGTTGTATGATTAGTAAAGAATGAAAGTGAGTAAGTTATGCTTATGACCATTTATGTATTTTACATGAATTATGAGATGTGAATTCAAATCAACATTGTATGATTGATGATAAATGATTATGAGTAGGTGGTATTTATGAATTCTCACCATAGTGTGCAAAATTAAGATTTGTTGGGAGTATAATCCCTTATGGTAACTCGTAGTAATTTCATTATTTACATGCGACTTACTAAGCTTTGTGCTTACCCCTTTTCCTTTCCATTTCCTTGTAGTGCCTCCAAACTAGTCCGTGGATCAAAGAACGTCAGAGGCCTTGTTCAGACTATCATTTGAAGTACTTGGTATAGTTAGTTCTTTTATTTTGATTATGGCATGTATAGGACCTTGTCTTTTGAGTTTTATGTCATTGTTAATTGGCAAAAATATGTTGGTTAAGGCAAAACCCCTTTATTTTGTATAAGGCCATGATAATGGCTAATATTTTCCAATGATATACAATTGATGATGTTTCATGGATGGACATATTGCATGAGTGAATAAGTTCATACTTGGATTTTTATAGTGTAATGATGGTTGATTTTAATTATCATGTTGTGGTTGAAATAACCTTATGTTGATACATGAAATTGGTAATATTGATGTGGTATAAGTTAGTGTAAGTAAGGGTGGCAAATAGGCTTGGCAGATAGCCTTATTTTTGTCTACATAGGTAGACACACGGACGTGAGTCTAGGCCGTATGCGACACACGGATAGCCCCATGGGCATGTTGTCCGGTCGTGTGTCCCCTGCACATTAAGTTTAAAAGTCAGTATGCATGGTAGTAAACACACGGGCAGAGACACGACCGTGTATCTCAGCCGTGTGTAGAACACGGCCAAACATTGATGATGATCCAGAGAGGGTAGAGTTTTGGTTGGAAAATACCATTAGGGTATTTGACGAATTATCGTGCACACCGAAGGAGTGTATGAAGTGTGTAGTGTCACTCCAACGAGATTTGGCCTACCAATGGTGGAATACTCTCGTGTCAATTGTACTGAGAGAGCGGATAACTTGGGAATTCTTTCAAGAAGAGTTCCGTAAGAAGTACATTAGTCAAAGGTTCATTGATCAAAAGAGGAAGCAGTTCCTTGAGTTGAAACAAGGCCACTTGACGGTGACGGAATATGAGCGCGATTTTGTGAGGCTTAGCAAATATGCACGAGAATGCGTATCTACAGAAGCCACTATGTGTAAGAAGTTCGAAGATAGACTGAACGAAGACATCCGACTATTAGTTGGTATCCTAGAACTGGGAGAGTTTGTAGTACTTGTTGAAAGAGCTTGCAAGGCCGAAGAATTGGCCAAAGAGAATAGAAGAGCTAACATCGAGTCTCGTGACTCAAAGAAAAGACAG
This sequence comes from Gossypium anomalum, assembly GCA_025698475.1. NCBI lineage: Eukaryota > Viridiplantae > Streptophyta > Magnoliopsida > Malvales > Malvaceae > Gossypium > Gossypium anomalum. The sequence continues at coordinate 67,280,911 of CM046963.1, forward strand.
ATGGGGAAGTCACACCAAACCTCATCCAAGAGATCGATAGAGTTTTCTACTTGATCAAACGCGTCGATGGGGTTCTCCAGCAAAAGTAAGAATAAGCAGTATGCGGCGACAAAAGCCCAAACCACTTCCATTGCGAGAGTTGATAGTGCTCGCTCGGATCGACCAGAGTGTCCTCAGTGCGGTAGACATTATTTTGGTGAATACCACGTAAGTGAAAGAGGCTGTTTCAAATGTGGGTTGCTTGACCATTTTATCCGTAGTTGTCCCGAGATGGGCGAGAAAAATAGAGATCAAACTGTGAGATTGGGTAACGCTCCTTCGAGGGTAGACCACAGAAGAACCTAGGAAGTGGGGCTAGCAGTCGAGGTACACCTAAAGATTCCACTGTGAGGTCCAAGGGCAGAGCACCTGCCAGAACTTATGCTATACATGCCCGGGAAGAGGCAGAGTCTCCCAATGTGGTTACGAGTACCTTTTCTATCCATGATATATCTGTCGTTGCTTTAATTGACCCGGGGTCTACCCATTCGTATATTTTTATGAAATTGATACCCCGTATGAATATGCTAGTCGAGTCCACTAAATTTGTGGTAAAAGTGTCCAACCCATTAGGCAAACATGTGTTAGTTGACCAAGTATGTAGAAATTGTCCTTTGACCATTAGAGGTCATTGTTTTCAAGCTAACTTGATGTTATTGTCGTTTAATGAATTTCATGTAATCCTTGGGATGGATTGGTTAACTTTTCATGGTGTTGTAGTGGACTGTGGACAAAAAGTTATCGAGTTGAAATGTGGGAGTGGGGATATTCTTTGGGTTGAAATGGGTGAATTAGACAATTCGCCTGTAGTGATATCGTCCACGTCGGCACTAAGACATTTGAGAAAAGGGAGTGAAGCTTACCTTGCCTTTGTATTGAATACTCAAGCATCTAAATTAAAGATCAAGTCAGTACCGATGGTATGTGAGTTCACGGATGTGTTTCCGGAGGAATTACTCGGGTTGCCTCCAGTGAGGGAAGTTGAGTTTGGCATCGAATTAGTCCCTGGTACGATACCCATCTCGATTGCTCTATATAGGATAGCTTTGACGGAGTTAAAAGAGTTAAAAGTTCAGCTACAAGAGTTAGCGGATAAGGGTTTTGTGAGACCAAGCTATTCTCCGTGGGGTGCTCCGGTACTTTTTGTGAAAAAGAAAGACGGGACGATGAGGTTATGTATAGATTATAGATAGCTGAACAAGGTCACTGTGAAGAACAAGTATCATTTACGAAGGATAGACGATCTATTTAACCAATTGAAAGGAGCCACATGTTTTCCAAGATAGACTTAAGGTCTGGTTATTATCAGTTTAGAGTAAAGGAGCAAGATGTACCGAAAACCACGTTTAGGATGAGGTATGGGCACTATGAGTTCCTAGTTATGCCTTTTGGTTTAATGAGTGCCCCTGCGATGTTTATGGACTTAATGAACCATATTTTTTGGTCGTATTTGGATAAGTTTGTAGTGGTCTTTATTGATGATATATTGATTTATTCTTGAGATACGAGCGATCAAGCGGAGCATTTGAGAATTTTTTTGGAGACCTTAAGGGATAAGCAGTTATATGCCAAGTTTAGTAAAAGTGAGTTTTGGCTTTGAGAGGTCAGATTCTTAGGACACATTGTGTCGAGTGATGGAATTAGAGTTGACCCAAGTAAGATCTCGGCTATTGAAGAGTGGAAACCGTCGAGGAATGTGTCAGAGATTAGAAGCTTTCTTGGCTTGGCAGAGTACTACAGATGATTTGTTAAAGGGTTCTCGATGATAGCTACTCTAGACTGATACAAAAAGAAGTCAAGTTCGAGTGGACGGATAAATGCCAACAGAGCTTTGAGACATTAAAGACCTTGTTGACTGAGGCCCCAGTTTTAGTGCAACTGAAACCGGGAAAAGAGTTCGTGGTATATAGCGACGCCTCCTTGAATGGTTGAAATTATGACAACGGAGATGGTTAGAGTTGATAAAAGACTATGAGTTGATAATCGACTATCACCCGAGGAAGGCGAATGTAGTCACTAACCCTTTGAGTAGGAAGTCACTGTTCACCTTGAAGGCTATGAATGCTCAGTTGTCTGTGACTAATGACGGTTCAGTTTTGGTATAGATGAAAGCTAGACCAATGTTCCTACAAGATATTTGTGAAGCTTAAGGTAATGACAGTGAATTGTAAGCCAAGAGAATTCAGTGTGAGTCGAGGGATGAATTAAACTTTCGGATTGGTACCGATGGGTGTATAATGTTCAAAGATAGGGTTTGTGTACCCAAGGACAATGAACTTATTCAGAGAATTTCACAAGAAGCACATAGTGGTTGCTTGTCTATCCATCCGGGTAGTGTGAAAATGCATAATAACTGAAGAAAATGTACTAGTGGTCAGGAATGAAAGGGGACATCTCAAAGTTTGTTTCTAAATGCTTGGTTTGCCAGCAAGTGAAGGCTGAACATCAAGTACCTTCGAGTTTGCTTCAACTAGTAATGGTTCCCGAGTGGAAATAGGACCGGGTAACCATGGATTTTGTATCGGGGTTACCTTTAACGCCAAAGAAAAAGGATGTCGTTTGGGTTGTGGTCGATAGACTAACAAAGTCATCACATTTTATATCGGTGCATACTGACTACTCACTTGAGAAATTGGCTGAATTGTATGTTTCAGAGATCGTGAGACTTCATGGAGTACCCTTGTTGATTATATCGGATAGAGATCTGAGATTTACCTCGCGATTTTGGAAGAAGTTACAAGAGGCACTAGGAACAAAACTAAATTTTAGCACTGCATTTCATCCGTAAACCGACGGTCAGTCAGAAAGAATGATTCAGATCTTAGAAGACATGTTGCGGTGTTGTGTTCTCGAGTTTCAAGGCAGTTGGGAGAAGTACTTATCATTGGTTGAATTCGCCTATAACAATAGTTATCAGTCAAGTCTGAGTCGGTAGAAATGGCAAGCTGAGTCCTCGTTTCATAGGACCTCATGGGATTATTGAGAGAGTAGGCCCTGTTGCCTATTGATTGGCTTTGCCCTCAAAGTTGGAAAAGATTCACAACGTGTTTCATGTGTCCATGTTGCATCGATATAGATCGGATTCTTCGCATGTGATTACGCCAATTGAGGTTGAGATTTAGCCGGACATGACTTATGGGGAAGAGCCGATTAAGATTTTGGCTCAGGAGATTAAACAATTGAGGAATAAGAGTATAGCACTTGTTAAAGTATTATGGCATAGACATGGAGTCAAAGAAGCCACATGGACTAAAATCCCTCAGGAGGAGAATTATAACAGCCCGAGTTTAGGCTTAGTCAAAACAGTAGTTTCGAGACCACAAATCTGAGGTCGAGAAATTTTTATTATTATTTTGGTGCCATAGTATGATTATATGAGTGTATGAAAATTTTGGTGAATTAATTTTAGCGATTGGAAGCTTAATTTTGAAAAATGACTAAATCGCATAAAGGGAAAAGTTGTGATTTGCTAGCAAATGGTGTTAAATGGCCATGGATTATAAACTAGGGGTATTTAAAGTGCAAATAGACCTTAGAATGGTGCTTGGCCGACCATAGAGACAAGATTTGACAAAAATTTCAAAATTAGGTGAGTTTGGTAGCTAAATTGACTAGAAATATAATAAAATAAAGAGTGAATGATATCATCTTTTTCTCATTTTCTTATCCACTGAAAATACCAGCAAATAGAGGGTTTTAAAAGCTCAAAAATATCAGCCACTCTTCACCCTCACAAGTAAGTGATTTTGATGACTTCTCTTGATAATTTTTGTATTTTTGGGACCCTTATAGCATGAGCTTTCTAATGAGGGGACTATTTTGCAAAATGGTTAAAAGCCTAGGGTTTTACCATGATAGTAATCATGTTGGTTTCTGAAATTTTATGGAAGAAAATGAGTCTTAGTGGTTGAGTAAACAACTTTTGTGAAAGGATTTCTCATGAAAACCCTAATAGGACCATTTTGTAAAGTTTGTAAAATAGATAGTAATATTGTGAAATAATGGGAATTTTGGGATTCTATAAGAGTAAGAAGGGTTCGGCTAGGCTTAACACTTGAATAAATTCGTTAAAAATTGATTTTCGAGCCTAGGGGTAAAATGGTCATTTTACCAAAAATGTGAATTTTTTATTGTCTAAAATTATTTAGTGGTAAATGAGTGAATTTTATTATTTTAGATCAAGAAATACAAAATCCGAACCTAGAACGGGGGAAGGCTAAGCAAGTAGATTAAATCGGCTAATCGTCTACATTTTGTAATCCGAGGTAAGTTGTATGTTAACAATGCAACTATATTGTCGTGATGTGTAATTGAATGGATATTGCCTAAATTTTTTTGATTGTGAATATGAGTATGCATGTTGAGAAATTAATGTAACAAAGACTCCCGGTTGAACATTTGGGATAGATTTGGATATTCATGCCATGACATTGGGTGATATGTGCTAGTGTACGACATGTTTGGGACATGCATCGGCCACATTATGAGAGCCAATGTAAGACATGTCTGGGACATACATCGGCCTTGAGATATACAACCTAGTGTAAGACCTATCTGAGACATGGCGTCAGCTTGTTGTGTGTTAGTGTAAGACCTCTTTGGTACATGGCATCGACACCGATAGATGAAACCCAGCGTAAGACCTGTCTGGGACATGGCATCAGCCTCGATATATATGAAAGTCAATGTAAGACCTATCTGAGACATGGCATCGACATTGACGTGCTAGCCAGTGTAAGACCATGTCTAGGACATGGCGTCAGCATCTATTCCTATGTTTGGGGCTATTGAAAATCCTATAGTATTCCAAATGGTTTAACGGGAGATTTATGGCGTATATCGAAATGAGAAAAATTGTAATCATGTTGTGAGTGGTACAGGTACCTAAATGAGAATTATGAAATTCGAGCTCCATTTACATTGTATGATTAGTAAAGAATGAAAGTGAGTAAGTTATGCTTATGACCATTTATGTATTTTACATGAATTATGATATGTGAATTCAAATCAACGTTGTATGATTGATGAGAAATGAATATGAGCAGGTGGTATTTATGTATTCTCACCTTAGTGTGCAAAATTAAGATTTGTTGGGAGTATAATCCCTTATGGTAACTCGTAGTAATTTAATTATTTACATGCGACTTACTAAGCTTTGTGCTTACCCTTTTTCCTTTCATTTCCTTGTTGTGCCGCCAAACTAGTCCGTGGATTAAAAAACGTCAGAGGCCTTGTTCATACTATCATTTGAAGCACTTGGTATAGTTAGTTCTTTTATTTTGATTATTGCATGTATAGGACCTTGTCTTTTGAGTTTTGTGTCATTGTTAATTGGCAACAATATGTTGGCAGGGGCGAAACCCCTTTATTTTGTCTAAGGCCATGATAATGGCTAATGTTTTTCATTGATATACAATTGATGATGTTTCATGGATGGGCATATTGCATGAGTGAATAAGTGCATGCTTGGATTGTTATAGTGTAATGATGGTTGATTTTAATTATCATGTTGTGGTTGAAATGGCCTTATGTTGATGCATGAAATTGGTAATATTGATGTGGTATAAGTTAGTGCAAGTAAGGGTGGCAAAAAGTCTTGGCAGATAGCCTTATTTTTGTCCACACGGGTAGACACGCGGGCGTGTGTCTAAGCCGTGTGCGACACACGGTTAGCCCCATGGGCATGTTGTCCGGCCGTGTGTCCCCTGCACGTTAAATTCAAAAGTCAGTATTTATGGTAGTAAACACACGAGTAGAGACACGGCCGTATGTCTCAGCCGTGTGTAGAACACGGCCATTGGCCACCGGCATGTGCCTTGGCCGAGTGCCCCTAAATTGTCGCTGACGTTAGAAACAGAATGTCAAGGTTTTTACACATGGGCTGCGACACGGGTGTGTCTTGGTCGTGTGTGAGACACGAGCGTGTGTCTGGCCGTGTGAAAACCCCTGTCGGTTCAAATTTGGAAATAAATTCAGACGGGTTTAGGGCACGGGCGTGTCCCCTTGTGCTTAGGCGCCGTGTGAACCACACGGGCCTTCAGCATGGCCATGTCAGAATTGCCACACGGGCATGTACCCCTATTTCAAGTGACATTTCTTTTCAGAGTTTTTAGAGGTGTGATTAATACCAAGTCGTTCCCAAGGTGTGATTTGGGCCTCGTAGGTCCATATTAAAAATTTTTAGAGTAAGATTAAAAATTTTTAAATTCGATCGAATTTTTATGACTCGAAATAATTATATGCATGTGTTTAAGTCAGGTAATGCCTCGTACCTAGTCCTGGTCTCGGACCCGGGTAAGGGGTGTTACAGACCACTTGGGAGGAAGATTGCTCATACAAAAAATATTCAGGCAAGGGTACTACTGGCCTACCATACATAAGACACTCAGAAGTTAGTCCACAGATGTGATTCCTACCAAAGGAACACCAAAATATAGCGACAACTAGTGGAGCCCCTCTAAGTTGATGAGCCCTCGGCCTTTTGCGATTTGAGGGGTCGATATCCTCGGCCCATCCCCTATGGCCACAGCCCAAAAGAAATTTATTGTAGTGACTGTATTTTACTTCACTAATTAGATCGAAGCCAAAGCCTTGGCGACCATCACAGAAAAGCAAATGGAGTCTTCCCTATGGAATTCAATTGTCTGTAGATTTGGGGTACCTCGCACTATTATTACAAATTTTGCGCAAACTTCCAGATAATTTTAGCTCAAAGCTCAGTGAAAATGTCACAAACCAATGGGCAGGTGGAAACCATGAACAAAAAAATCTTAATAGCCCTCAAGAAAAAAGTGGGTAAGCTCAATGAGGCTTGGTTGGAGGAATTGCTTAGGATCCTATGGGCACAGCGAACTACACCTCACATTGCAACAGGGGAAACAACTTTCACTCTCATTTACAGTGAGAAGCTGTAATCCCTGTGGAGATTGGTTTAAGGTCGCATAAGACGCGACACTTCAATGAGGAAACTAATCAAGAAGCCCTTAAGCTTAACCTAGATTTGATCCATGAACTTTTAGAGACAGCTGAAATTATAAATATAACGTGCGCCCAACATGTAGCTCGATATTATAACTCCAAAGTCAAGAATAAGTAGTTTCAAGTGGGCGGTCTCATTTTAAGGAACACCGAAGCCAGTCTACTTGCCTTCCAACGAGGAAAAATGGCTTCAAATTTGGAAGAGTCATATAAAGTGATAGAAAAGATAGGTTATAGAGCATATAAACTAGCAAGAATGGAGGGCATAATTGTACCACAAACTTGGAATGCCCAACACATCAAAAAATACTATGTATGACTCTTTACCCTAATGATGAAATTTTTTTTCCAATAGCATTTCCCAACTGTCATGCTAAAGCTCGCAGGCGAAGAGCCGTAGCCTTAACACAGTTAGCGAGAGCAAAGCTCCTAGTTGTCATGCTAAGGCTTGTAGGTAAAGAGCCATAGCCTCCAACACAGATAGCGAAAGCAAAGTTCCTAGATGTTTTTAAGGTTCGCAAGCGAAGAGTCGCAGCCTCTAGCACAGTTAGTGAAAGCAAAGCTCCTAGCTGTCATCCTAAGGTTCACAGGTGAAGAGCCAAATCCTCCAACACAGTTAGCGAGAGCAAAACTCCTACCTATCGTGCTAAAGCTCGTAGGCAAAGAGTCGCAGCCTCTAACACAGTTAGAGAGAGCAAAGCTCTCAATTGTTGTGCTAAGACTCGCAAGTGAAAAGTCACAACCTCCAAAAAAGTTAGCGAGAGCAAAGCTCCCAGCTGTGGCGCTAAGGTTCGCAGGTGAAAAGCTGGAGCCTCCAACATAGTTAACGAGAGCAAAGCTCCCACTTGTCATGCTAAGGCCCGTAGGCGAAGAGTCGCAACCTTCAACATAGTTGACAAGAGAAAAGCTCACAACTATCATACTGAGCCTCGTAGGCGAAATGCCGCAACCTCCAACGTAGTTAGCAAGAACAAAGCTCCTAGCTACCACATTGAAGCTAGCAGATGAAAAACCACAGCCCTAAGCACAATAATCAAAGTTAAAATTTCACTGCCTTGCAATCCTCTAAAAGTTTCCAAGTATAAAAAGTTCGCGGAGTCACATTCCCAGCTTATTATTTTATAAATTTCCCAAGTGCAAAATGGCTCACAGATCCATGCTCGAAGCTGATAATTTTCACAGATTTTACTTAAAGCTCATACAATTATGTAATTATGTGACAAGTATAACAAGCTCGCAAAAAATAGATTTTCTCAAAGTAAACTCTCGTTTTATTAAAGAAAATACAAAAGGAAAAATAAATTATAGTACATTTATAACACATCGTCTCCTTCACTAGCACCTAGGTTCGCATTATCAATAGGGACAGCATCACTGTTCGTAGACGGGATCATGTTCTTAATTGTTGGATCCTCTTCTATGTAGAAATATAGACAATTCTTCCAAGTATACATGAAAGAATTCCATGCAGCACCCAAGGGGCATAACACGTTAAAGCCCAGCTCATTTATATCCACCTCTACAAGAGCATCAAAATCCACTTTGCGAATATCAAAAGGACCAATAGAGACTTGGGCATGGAGCGCTGTATTCAACTACAGCTTAGAAATAAAACTTACAATGTTCTCAGTTCTTTTCTTCTTGAAATCCTCTAGGACCTAACGTTGTTCCCTGAGCATGCTATCCACTAGGTCATGGCACTCCTGAACAATCTTGTCTTTTTCAGTTGTGTACTCTTCTACAACCCTATTCAGGTCAGCCTTCGGAGCTTCTTTTCTCTCCATTTCAGTGGTCAACTCCCACTCCAACCACTCAGCTTTAATTTCCATAATAGACAGACACTCTTGGAGATCCACGTTCTGGTTGTTAATAGTCTCATTCTCCTCCATCATCTTATCACGTTGCTCAAGAGCCCTTTTCAACTCCACTTTAATATCAGTGAGCTCCTTCTGGTGAGCTTCTTCAAACTTTAGTCTAACCGTGTTAGCTTCACATAGTAGGAATTGTAGAGATGAAGAAAAGCTCATCGCCGAAAGTGCTATTGAGCTAGAGTCCCCGCACTACAGATATAAGCACCTGCCAACCCCAGTACATGCTTCCTCAGTAATAGGTACAGAATGAGGGCATTGCAAGATAGCTGGGTGGGTATCTTTGTCGACAATAATTAGTAAGCTCATATGGGGAATAGATAGAGAGCTTGCCCGTAGAGAATTGCAAGGACTTTGAGTCCCAGCGGCGGTGACAATAGTGCCAACAAGATCTGACCTTCTTTTACTCTGACACTCCAACCCTACGTTGTCCCTCTCTTCCTCACTCAAAGAGCTAATGCGCACAGCCCTCGAGATAGTCTTGCACTTCTTGCGCACCTTAGTAACTAGCGAATCAATGTCTATAACTTCGTTTAGCTCACAAGAAATGCTATCAGTTATGCTTGAAGTATCCTTTGAGTCCCAACCAACCCTACACCAGCAATAACCCTATGATTAGTAGGAGCAACTAAGAAATTAACCTGTTGACAACCACCTTCCACACGTGAATACTCCGTAAGAGTGAATGGGCACAGCTTCTTCTCATAATAATGATAGAAAAATTTACAGGTTCCTCTACATGACTCGTCAATACTAGGCCTAACTCATCACAAGAGTAGTCAGGCCACGTGCACTACTCGAGCAATGCGCCAACAGAAAGGGAAACTTCCTTACTATCACCAAGTCTCCACCCGTTAGGGCTATAACCCTTTAAACAGTACTGAAAGACATTTCTTGTCCATATCAGATCCTTTAAGACCAGTAGGCACCAAACGCGAAATCCCTAGAACAGAGCCACAGCTTCGTTGAAGGGGAGACTCTGCTGAAACGAGCACATATCTTGACTCGGTGAAGACCACCTTATCGGGAACCCAAAGTCCTCACCAAGTTTGCTACAAACTCAGATGTAATTCCCCTAATTTAGATAAAGGCTTGAGTAGTGGTTCGCGATGATAGACTTCACCCTTTTGCGATAAGAGAAATAGTAGAACCCCAACGAGTTCTCCCGATTATGGTCTTTCAATTGATATAGATGCTGAAAAACTATAAATAGAGGAACCTCACTGCCCTAAGAGTAGTCGATGAAATATGCCATGGCTATCCACCAGGTGAAGCCCGAAAGCTGACCAAAGGCAATGTTGTAGTCTTTAAGCAGACTACGAAAGAAACAATGCAACGGCAAGTGGAACCCAGCCTCAAGTGCATGGAAGGGAAGGAGGAAACTATCCTTAATGGTCTCGCACAATCGATGCGACCCTCTTGGAATGGAAACTCATATGCGAAGTTAGAAAGTTTTATCCCTCGAACGCCCAACATTCGTCGTATATCCTCCGACTTGGTGGTGCATGGGTAGAGTTTATTCGTCACTAGAATTGGAGATGATCATTCTTGCGACGAATGGGGTTGAACCCTCCGATTTTTGATACCCCTCATCCTCACTATAACTCAAGTAAAAGAAGAAAGCAAAAACTTTAAAAGAAAAAAGCAAGGTCTCTAAAAAATTACCTTTGTCCAGATTGTAAAGAGTGCTAAAGATGAAATATTTAGGGCTCAGAGAGATACCCCTTTAAAGAAGTTCCCTTCCCGCCTCTTAGGCAATTCATATGACCAAATAAAATCAATGGCTCAGAGACAGATGGACAAAAATGATTCAATTTTCAACAGCCAAATACGTACGAGCAAAAACTGCTTGTGGGTTTTTTACCTAAATATATTTTTAAAAAATTAAATACCTAAATAGGTTGTCTGTTGGATTATTTACGAAAGTGGTATGTTTTTTTAGTCGCGTCTATTTGACAGGTGCAACTCTTTTTTTATATTAAAGTATTTTTTTGTTTTTTAATAAAATATTATTATTATATTTCAAAAAAATTTAAATTTATATATATTTAAAAACACGGTCAACGGGTCAAAATACAGGTAAAAAAGCCCGAAACAGGTCGCGCCTGTCAGATAGTCGCGCTTGACAGGTAGGCGCAACTCTTAGCTCCCCCTGCGCACCACGTGCTGGCCTCTGCCGTTGCCCATCCTGGCCCCCATCAGCTGCCCTCTGCCGCTGCCCCCTAGTCTGTTGCACAAGTATAGTCCCTTCAAGGGAAAAAAAAATGGTAGATGGGGGACCTTATAAGCATGGTCCCCCAAGTTAGAGTTTGAAGCAGCCACCGAAAGAGAGAAAGAAAGCAGAGAAAGGAGAAGAGAAAAAGAAGAAGAAGAAGAAGAAGAAGGAAAAAGAAAAGGTAATTTAGGATTATGTTATAAATTGTTGTGTTTAGTTTAGTATTTGGTGAGTTTTTAGTAATGTAAACTTATTTTGTTAAATATTTTGTTAGTAATTTATTATAAATTGTTGTGTTTTGTGAGTTTTTAGTAATGTAAATTTTTTTTAAAAACAATTGTATAGTTATTTTGTTAGTAGTTTATAATTAGGTTATAAATTGTTAGTGTTTTGTGTTTTGTTATATTTATTTATTTTGTTAATAATTTATGGGATTAGGTTACAAATTGTTAGTATTTAGTGGTTTAGGGTATTGTGATTTTTTAGTAATATAATTTTTTTAAATAATTTTATAGTTATTTTGTTAGTAATTTATGATTAGTTATATGTTTTGTGATTTTTTAGTAATGTATTTTTAAAAAAAATAATTTTGTAGTTATTTTCTTAGTAATTTATGATTAGGTTATATAAATTGTTAGGTTTTAGTTTAGGTTTTTGTGATTTTTTTAATGTAATTTTTATATAATATAATTTTATATTATTATTTATTCATTTGACAATTTTTATTGATTTATTAAAATGTTGATTAAATTTTTTGTTATATAATTTTATAGGTTGTTTGAAAGAAACTAATCAGGTATGTTTCTATTTCTTTTCTTTTTTTTAATTCGTATGATTTTTATGTTTAGATGTTTATATTTATTTTAATTATATTATTATTGTAATCTAACATAATTTTTTTATTGTAGGTAAATTATGGGAAACTATGAGATATTTACCATGTATTGTTTCTGAAATTTGAAATAATTTGTTGTATTTTTTGAAACAAATTAAATAAATTCATTTTTTTAATTACAGATTTGCAACAAATGGGTTCTTTGATTAATAATAATACTCACATATCAAGTACTATTAATGATATGGTAATGAATTTTTTATTTGATACTCATGTTATTTGTTGAATTAAATTATATTGTATTAACTATTTTGCTAATTTAATAATGTCAGGGCCCGTACTGCGTATTGAGGGGCCATGTTAATACTGTAGGGTTTCTGCCAGATGAACGCCTAATACCATACTTGGAGCTAGCCAGGTTCGGATCAGCGGCATTGATCCGGACTTTTGATTTGCGATATGACTTGATTTCTGCTTTAGTCGAGCGATGGCATCCAGAGACCCACACATTTCATTTGTCGTGCGGGGAGTGCACCATCACTCTAAAGGATGTTACACTACAGCTAGGGCTCACCATCGAAGGGAATGCGGTTACGGGTATAAGTTCGATCTCTAGGCCAGCTGCCATTTGCTATGAATTACTTGGATGGTCACCAAGTAAGGGGAAATTTTTCAGTTTGAGGTTTTCATGGCTAAAGGTCAATTTTGAGTATTTGCCGAGTACTGCCAATGAATGGCAGGTGATGCAGGCCGTTACATTATGCACCTTATAGGGGGTGTACTCATGCCGGATGCAAACGGCAATACGGTCCACTTGATGTACTTACCCCTATTATCCAATTTGCATAACACTCGTTCATACAGTTGGGGGTCCACAGTGTTAGCCATACAGTATCGCAAACTTTGTCGGACTACAGATCCTTCTGCGATAGACATAGGTTGATGCCTCATACTGCTGCAGTCGTGGACACTTTACCGGATGCCATTCTTGGCATCCATTAGTCACCAATCATATATATTTCCACTCATTAATAGGTGATGAATTTTTACTCGTCATAACAATTAGTTGACTTTTTCAGATTATATTATTCTAACAATTTGTTTTCGTAGATGAAGTACCAATCATATATATTTCCACTCATTAATAGGTGATGAATTTTTACTCGTTATAACAATTAGTTGACTTTTTCAGATTATATTGTTCTAACAATTTGTTTTCGTAGATGGAGTACTAATCCAAGTATTGAGACGTTATACACGATTCCAATATACCGTCTGATGATCAAGATCATACTGGAGAGGGGGTAAGTTTTTCCAATATAAACTTAATTTTATTATTTTATCTCACTCGACCCGCATTAATATAACAATGTTCTTAACTGTGCAGTTCATTTGAATGTCGTATTCTGTTCCAAAAATTATGGCTGTTATTCCCTCATCTGCTCACGTCCACTTAAAACTATGGTGCATTAGCGCACCCGTTATCAGTTTTCAGATAGTGGAGTGGTATCATGGCGATCGAGTACTCCGGCAGTTCAGTTGCATACAGTATATCCCGACACTGCCAGTACGATTGGGCGAGATCCATGGGATGAACAAGAGGGGGAAGTATGGAAATGATTAGGGATAAGTGCATGAAGAATATATTACGATGTGGAACAACCGATTGGGGAGGGTACCTCAGATAGATCGTGCTTTGGATCTATAGCCCTCGTTAGAGTACATACAGTGGTACTATGAGATAAAGAAACCATTTTTGTTTGGTGGGCGGTCGATGGTAGTCCCTCCACATATGGCATGAATTGGGCAACCCCTTCCAAACCTGCATCATGAACCAGAGCCAGAGCTGGAGGCAGAGCCGGAACTACACTCTGGGATAGTTCTTATCATCCAGATTTGGGGGGCAATGACTATTTCTTGAGCTCGTCAAGCCATGGATATCATTCAAAGTTTGAAATCTTCAGCCCACTACCACCTCAATACTCCAGTCATCTTGGCTCGTATCCACCTCAGTACTCCTCTCCTTTCGGCCCATATCCACTACAGTACTCCACTCCTCTCGGCTCAAGTTCATCGATGGCTTTTGAGACATATGATTTTTCATCTATGTTTCATATACCCCCATATACGGATGAAGAGAATGTTGGTCGCCGCAATCGCCTGCAACGTGAACATTGAGCTCCACAAAAATATACCCCTAAAACCACACCATCAAACCATAAATTTTAGGGGGTTTTGTAATATAAATAACTTCATATTTATGTAATGAATTTTTTGGCATTTTATTTATCAATTTAATTTGTTTTTTTTTTTTTTTTGCAATTTAAATAGTCAACTTTCTATTTATGTAATGACTTTTTTGCCATTTTATTTATCAATTTTATGGTTTTTTTTTTTTGCAATTTAAATAAATAAACTTTATACTAACTATGTAAGTTAAATTAGATTAACTGCAATAAATTGTAGACAAATTTTAGATTCAATCCTCTCAACATGTAATGAACAACATCTCAATTTCTACCCGATCGCGACGATTGTCCAATATGGTATTCTTTTCCAGACTGCATTCTTATAATCTCGATGGAAGTTAGCCGCAATGTGCCGAATGCAGTAAACAGATCTCCATGGCACACTGGAACACTTAATGGCGGCAATTAGTCCTTTACCTCTATCGGAGATTATGCAAATATTATCGTTGTTAATAACATACCTCCGCAGGTTGGTAAGGAAGAATTCTCATGATTCCATGTTCTCCTTATCGACGATGGCAAAGGCTATCGGGAGCACGTTCCTATTGTCGTCTTGAGCAACCGTAAGAAATAGGATCTGTGTATATTTTCCAATAGCTAGGTTCCATCTACTTGCACAAACGGCTTGCAATAGGGAAATGCGCGCACACATGGATCAAACGTCCAGAAAATCTATTCAAAAATTCTTTTTCCTGATTGTAGTTGGTCATCCAGCCCGTAATAAGGTTCTGCCTGCAACTCAATGACAGTCCCCACTTAATCCCTCATAACGGCTATCCATCCCTGTAACTCATTACGATACATCAAAATCTCCATACAATTGCTCCATTGCCATTTGTTTAGCTATCCATGCCTTCCGGTATGATACTATACTGGAATCGTGCCTGCATTTTGGCAATCAGTACCAAAACTTTAATGGTCGGCATGTCTTTCACCATTCGCATGATGCACGTACAGATAGTTTTGGAATCAAGTTTTCGATGATCTTCTGTCATACGTGTTAAAGTGCATGTGTGAGGCCCAAAAAATTTTTGTATCTCCCACATCTGCGACTTCTGGATAAATGCAGCTCGTATCCGCCAATTGCAGCCTTCTGCCGACCTCCAACACTCTCCAATATATAATGTCGATTTAGACACGACGACTTTGTAGTCTACTAATATATTCATGCTATACCGCTTAATGGAAATTACACATTCTTCCTTACTTTTGAATCTCTAGCCACGAACAACCCTCAGGATCAGAATATACAGTCATCCGGTGAGCAGGTAGTATTTCAGGGTACTCAGGGAAGTCGACTACATGCACCGCATTGGGGTCCATCCGAAACATGTGTGTCCTACGATTATTTTGTATCACAATACGACGAATCTGGTTCCCGACTAAAGACGTGTTCGTTTCCACCCTCATTCATGCTTTCGTCGTCAACATCATCTAGGACCTCGTCCACGTCGGGATCACTATCACTAACGACTTCATGATCAGAAGGATCACTACTATGGTATACATCATCACCAACTACATCAGTCTCGGGTGCAGCATTAATATCAATGTCGGTCCCATGTATAGTTGATTGACTATCAACGTACGATATCAGAACCACCATACACGGCTCTTGAGCTCCATCTTCTTCACCTAATGGAGTGGGATCTTCAGTTGCCTCCACACCACTTAACTCAACAAATAACTAAATTGGTGCATTTTGGTTGCTCCGAGTCCCGCAATAAAGAGTGACCATTGTCTCCACGTCTTTATCATCTACAAGTTCCATTTCAGTGAATTTTATGGCATCCGTCAAAACTGGAAACTTGTAAAAAAGTTTCGAGATTCTTCTCCCACAACGTCTATCAATTTTTCACCTATTTTTACTTCATATCATCAAACGAGATATTTCTATTAAATCTCATTGCTACTTGTTTGCGACATTCAAATATACATCCCACGGTTGTTGTCAAAATGTCTCTATTAAAATAAACGCATACGAAAAACTGATTCTCCATCTTCATTACTAGATCTGTTAAAAAAATTTCAAAATTTTTAAAACAGTTTCGAATAGCAAAAAAGTTACATAAAATTTTTAATGCAAAATTTTTCATTCAGAAGCTAACAAAATTAATAACCTAACGAAATAACATTCAAATAATATAATTACTAACAAAACCCTACATTCTATTTAAAAAGAAAAAAACTAAAATATCTTATCCTTCTTCTTGTTTTCCTTTCTTTCTTTCTTCTCCCTATCTTCTTACTTCCATTCTGCTAAATTTTGTGTCTGTTGCTCTGCTAAATTTTATGTCTGTTGCTCATTTGATTTTCGGGGGTATATATAGGGGAAAAATTAAGCACCAAATGCTCATGTGGGCCCCACCAGTTGCGCCTATTAGATAGGCTCAACTAGTCGCGTTTGTCAAATAGACGCAACCTATATACCATTTTTGTATCTATACACAGGTCAAATACTAATACGGGAAGAAAATTAATAATATTTTATTAAACAAAAAAAGAATATTTTAATATAAAAAAAAGAGTTGCGCCTGTTAAATAGGTGCGACTCAAAAACACATACCATTTTGGTATATAATCCAGCTGACAACCTATTTAGGTATTTAATTTTTTTAAAATATATTTAGGTAAAAAACCCACTGCTTGTAAATGTACCCAATAAGCTGCATTTAATGCTGATATGATGGACCTAAGGAGCACTATTTTATGACACCTCTTAGGCCCATTTTAAGGGGGAGAAGATTGTTATACGTCAATAACCTGAGGCCCGAAATCTAGAAAAGATTCGAACCTCCGACCCATGACCTGATCGCGAGATAGGACAAGGTGAACTCGATCGCAAGGTAAAGCTATACACTCAGCTCGCAAGACTCAGCTCACAGGATCCTCATGTGAGCTTATAAGGTAAGACCACAGAACTAGTTTACGAGATAAGAGTACAGACTCAGCTCAGGAGGATCTAAGGAAGGTTGCAATCTCACTTCGCATATACCCAAAGAACTTACAAGAAGTACAACATGCTCCACAGGGCACTAGACACGTGTCTAACAGGTACGAAGTTCACCCAGAGCACTAGTCCCAAGAGCAAAACAGACCACGTGCTCCGCAAACACGTGCCCAAGAAGCCTGGAGTTCACAGAGAATGTCAATATTAGAGGTAGTAGAGTCAAAAAAAATAGTGGGACCCAATCATGAGCTGTAATAGTATCAGTAATATCATGTATAAATACCCTGATACTCATGTCAATAGGAGGCAAGAAAAATATTACTCAACAGAAATCTTGAAAACCCAAATTATTAGTTCTAATATCCATTTGTCTTATAAAGATAGTTGAAACTTCTGTTTTTCCAAATTTAATGTTTGTGTCTGTAATGCCCTAAATTTATTAATTTTGAATTGTTAAATTATTTTAAGTAAATTAATTTAATTTAACGGTTACGTGATTTGGATGTGTGCTTGAAGTCATGTGTTCAATTCCCTTTCCTTGAATTTTGGATATTTTTATTTCTTCACCTACTTGTCTTGTTAAGGTTATTTTTAATTTTTCGTGAGTTGTTAGTAAGAATGAATCTATTAGTTCGATGGTTACACATTCTTCTTTCCCTTGCGATGAAACACTCCTTACCCGTATCTAATGTCGAAACAGGGTACGAGGTATTACCGGACTTGAGTACTTTGTAATCATTTAAAACCGAGACACAAAATTTTATCAATTTTAAAATTTTCAAACAT
The DNA here is from genome assembly GCA_025698475.1 of Gossypium anomalum. NCBI lineage: Eukaryota > Viridiplantae > Streptophyta > Magnoliopsida > Malvales > Malvaceae > Gossypium > Gossypium anomalum. Next base: position 67,298,831 of record CM046963.1, read on the forward strand.
ATTCAAGACTATCTACATTAAATGACTTTATACAATAGAGACCTTCAAATAACATAGGTCAGTATTTTAGGCCAACTCCTAGCAACTTAATAACAATTAAATGAGTCCCCATACATGCTAAAGACTTAAAAATACTTTAAAACCTTTATATATGGATCAATAGTTTGATAGTGTGATTTAACCTCCGGCGACCTCCAACTCAAGCTAACATCTGTGACACTATAGGAAAAAGGAAAGGAAGGGAGTAAGCATTATAGCTTAATAAGTAAATATGTAAATATTAATAAACAATACATTATCATACATTAAACAAAGTCACAATATGTTCCCGGAATATTACCATCACAAACACACATATTTTCACTATTACAATTATAAACAGGTTCAAGATAAGTTGTCTAGCAGAGTACCAGCAGCTAAATTATTTATTTCTAAAGCTACATAACTCCAAATTACAAACCATTAATTTTCCTTGAAACTAGATTCATGTATATTTTTACCATAAAATTTTTAGAATTTTTGGTTGAGCCAATTAGTACAGTTTATTCATTGAAATTACCCCTGTTTCACTGCTCAACTGCCCTGACCACTCTTCACTACAAATAAATTTTCTCTTCGTACAGAACTCATATTATGTTATCGTTTATTTTATTTGAAACTAAGCTCATTAAGGATTTCAAACATATAATTATATCCCATAATTATTTTTGTACAATTTTTAATGATTTTTCAAATTCAGAACAGGGGATCACGTAGTCATTCCGGACCAGTCTCACAAAAACTTAAATATCTCAGAATATAGAATTCCTTTGTTTGCTCTACTTCTTTTATATGAAAATAGACTCATTAGGCTTTAATTGGATATCTCATTCAGTCTCTGATTCAATTTCTACCATTTTTAGTAAATTTTTAGATTCACATCACTGCAACTATCCAGAACAGTTTTATTGTCAATTTTGATCTTTCACACTTCAATTGTATTCATCACCTACCCATAACAATCTTTCCAATTTCCAATCACATATCGAGCATATTGCTCATGAGTTACACACATATATACTTACACTTATCATCACAAAGTCATACACAATTTCATTAAATCAATTTCCCAGTTGAACGCTTCGGAATAATAACAGATACAAGATGGTATCGCACACAGCCCACCTTAAAATTGAAGCTCTCTTGTACACATAGTGGCCTTCACTTAGCACCACTCATGTGACCTAGCTCGATTGCACACATAATTTTGGCTCTCTTGTACACATGGTGAACACTTAGTACCACCCATGTGACCTAGCCACTTTATCTCGTAGCTCTCTTGTTCACATGGTGTCCTTCACCTGGAACCACACATGCAACCTAGCTACATTTATCTCGTAGCTCTCTTGTCTACATGGTGTACACATAGTATCACCCATGCGACCTAGCTACATACCATCTGTATCTTTCGATTCCGAAGGTTCAAACGGGAAGTATCTCACTTTCTAATACTTTATTCCATTCTTCCAATAGTCAGTTATAATTCAAAAATCAGCTACAATACATACAGTATGCTGAAATATAAAAACGTAATAAAGATAATATATTATTTACATACAAACTTACATACTTCCTCATTTCCATGTCGAATTAGTATTGAACATTTAAATCATCATAATTATACTCACTTTCAACACCTCGGCAATCATAGTAAATATATAAATTTTACACAGAAATATGCATAAATTAATGCTTATTATACATATACCTCGAGACTAAAACGGCCATTTTACCAATTTTCCTAATTTTCGATTTTTCTTCCATTCCAGGTCCAAATCTCATTTTTCGAGATCTAAAACATCATATTTTACTTATTTAATTAATGTACTATTCAAAACAGTCCTTAACTCAAAATTTGGCAAAATTACAATTTTGCCCCTAAACTTTTGCATATTTACACTTTTGCCCCTATGCTCGGGAATTAAACTTCATCCCTTATTATTATGTTTTATGACATGCTGATCATTTTTCTCTTCTATTGCAACATCAAATTCTCACTCTAACACATAGTTATGAACAATAATAATTTTTACCGATTAAGCCGTTTTACTCATTTTTGCTTAAAACCGCTTAGCAAAAGTTGTTTAACATAATTTCAGCCTTCATATTCTACCATAAAACATCAAAATAAACACATTTCATCTATGGGTATTTTTCCAAATATGAACCCTAGCTTAAATTATTGCTAGAATAAGCTTAATCAAGTTACCGGGATTCCAAAAACGTAAAGAACTTGAAAAACGGGGCTAGAACGGACTTACTATTGAGCTTGGAAAGCTTGAAAACCCTAGCCATGGCTTCCCCCATGCTAGTTTCAGCCTCCATGAGAAAGATAAGTCAATTTTGGCTTTATTTTTCCTTTTTATTTCTTTTAATTACCAAATGACTAAAATGCCCTTAAGGCCTTTCTTTAAAATTTTGTCCTATTCATGCCCATTTTTGTCCAAACGAAATATAATGGTCTAATTAAAATTTAAGGGCCTCCCCTTTAAAACCCCATTTCAATCAAGTACTTATGAATTAGAACCCATATTTTGCAACTTTTGCAATTTAGTCCTAAAAGTCCAATTAAGCACTTTATCAGTAAAATTTCTTAACGATATTTTTACACAATATTTTAATCAATAAATAAACCTTAAAACTTAATCAGAATAAATTTTTTGACTTCAAATTCGTGGTTCTAAAACCATCGTTCCGTTTAGGCTCTAAATCGAGCTGTTACAGCAACTTCTGCAAATAAGCTCTAATAGGCAAATTAAACATGCAATCTATAAAATTTCTTATCAATACTCTAACACATGCATCTAATCACTCGGTAAATCATAAAAATTAATCGAAATAAACTTTTCTATCTCAGATTTGTGGTTTCACAACCACTATTCCATTTAGGCCCTATTTCGAGCTATTACATTTCTCCCCCCTTTAGGAATTTTCGTCCCCGAAAATCTTACCGGTAAAAAGATTCAATATCTTTTCTCAAAATTTCTTAAACATCTCCAAACAAATTTTCTTCAAAGCAGTACTTTCAAAATCACCCCACTATCAAATTCAAATCCAATATAACTCAGTTTCAACTCTGTATGACCTCTATATTAATCGGAACCTGTTTCCAATTCCCACATTTGCTTTCACTTTTTTTTAAAACCAAAAACTCTGCATTCAGCTATTAATACAGCTCAGTCATTATTTTTTTGTCTAATTCTATCATTACTAAATCCATATTATCTCATTCACAATCAAAATTTATTTTAAAAAAAATCCAGCAATCATATACTTTAAGCATCATACCTGGATGAGTTAATTAACTAAGTCTAATCTTTCTTTAACTGTAACATTTTAGAATTCAGAAAATCTTCATATTAACCTGACATCTTTTCTGCAACTGAGTTCATTTATTAAACCATTCTCAAATACTATCACATTATTAATTAATCTTATTGGAAGGGGGTGAGGCTATAACACTTCTAACTTGCCTCTTATATATTCATGCATATAACTTAACACTCATCAATAATATATAATTTGCTTCAAATAACTCAACATGGATATTCATTTTACACAACCCTTCTATCATCTTATACAAACAAATACACTTATACATGTGTTCATAATTCTCAAATAGAATTACTTATAACATTCATTTAATTTCACAAGTTACACTCATAGCATCACACAATTGCCAATCAACATGAACACTTATCATAATATAAACTTTCCCTTCATCTCACATTTCATATTCCAAGAGAAATTCTTATTCACAACTCATTCATTATCACATAAACATCATGAACCAATATTCTTTCCTTTTACTAGTCTCATTTCATCTTAATATTATCACAGTTATACAATTCACTTTAGACAGGCTTACACACATATTCATATCTTAAAACAAATGCACTCAAACATACATTCCACGAATTTGAGTAAATCTATTTATCACATTCGCTTAGTCAAATGAATTAGACACATAATATCATGTCAATGTCAAACGAACATGGATGAGTTTATAACGATGTAAACTTTCGTTTCTTTTCACTTTTCTATATTTCTCCACTTATGTCTATTTCATTTTACACTTGATCTCACACATATCATCACAAGGCACCAAGATCAATATTTAAGTACACCAATATATCCACCAAATTATATGAACTTACTTAACCCTTTTTTACACTGTCAATGGTAGCTAGGTTGGAAAACACTTCTGTCTCAACAAAACTATTTCATCAGGATTGGGAGGCATCACACTATCACAGGTAGTAATATGGCATGTATAGCTTAACTCTTACACATGCTAGGTTAGTCCGAGAACCGACTAAACCATAGCTCTGATACCACTAAATGTAACACCCTCTACCCGTATCAAACGCTGAAATAGGGTACGAGGTATTACCAGACTTGAGTACTTGTAATCATTTAAAACTGAGACACAAAATTTCATCAATTTTAAACTTTTCAAACATATTCAAGACTATCTACATTAAATGACTTTATACAATAGAGACCTTCAAATAACATAGGTCAGTATTTTAGGCCAACTCCTAGCAACTTAATAACAATTAAATGAGTCCCCATACATGCTAAAGACTTAAAAATACTTTAAAACCTTTATATATGGATCAATAGTTTGATAGTGTGATTTAACCTCCGGCGACCTCCAACTCGAGCTAACATCTGTGACACTATAAGAAAAAAGAAAGGAAGGGAGTAAGCATTACAGCTTAGTAAGTAAATATATAAACATTAATAAACAATACATTATCATACATTAAACAAAGTCACAATATGTTCCCGGAATATTACCATCACAAACACACATATTTTCACTATTACAATTATAAACAGGTTCAAGATAAGTTGTCTAGCAGAGTACCAACAGCTAAATTACTTATTTCTGAAGCTACATAACTCCAAATTACAAACCGTTAATTTTCCTTGAAACTAGATTCACGTATATTTTTACCATAAAATTTTCAGAATTTTTGGTTAAGCCAATTAGTACAGTTTATTTATTGAAATTACCCCTGTTTCACTGCTCAACTGCCCTGACCACTCTTCACTACAAATAAATTTTCTCTTCGTACAGAACTCATATTATGTTATCGCTTATTTTATTTGAAACTAAACTCATTAATGATTTCAAACATACAAATTATATCCCATAATTATTTTTTTACAATTTTTAACGATTTTTCAAATTCAGAATAGGGGATCACGTAGTCATTCTGAACCAGTCTCACAAAAACTTAAATATCTCAGAATATGGAATTCCTTTGCTTACTCTGTTTCTTTTATATGAAAATAGACTCATTAGGCTTTAATTGGATATCTCATTCAGTCTCTGATTCAATTTCTGCCATTTTTAGTAAATTTTTAGATTCACGTCACTGCAACTATCCAGAACAGTTTTATTGTCAATTTTGATCTTTCACACTTCAATTGTATTCATCACCTACCCATAACAATCTTTCCAATTTCCAATCACATATCGAGCATATTGCTCATGAGTTACACACATATATACTTACACTTATCATCACAAAGTCATACACAATTTCATTAAATCAATTTCCCAGTTGAACACTTCGGAATAATAACAGATACGAGATGGTATCGCACACAGCCCACCTTTAAAATCGAAGCTCTCTTGTACACATAGTGGCTTTCACTTAGCACCACTCATGTGACCTAGCTCGATTGTGCACATAATTTTGGCTCTCTTGTACACATGGTGAACACTTAGTACCACCCATGTGACCTAGCCACTTTATCTCGTAGCTCTCTTATTCACATGGTGTCCTTCACCTGGAACCACACATGCAACCTAGCTACATTTATCCCGTAGCTCTCTTGTCTACATGGTGTACACATAGTATCACCCATGCGACCTAACTACATACCATCTGTATCTTTCGATTCCGATGGTTCAAACGGGAAGTATCTCACTTTCTAATACTTTATTCCATTCTTCCAGTAGTCAATTATAATTCAAAAATCAGCTACAATACATACAATATGCTGAAATATAAAAACGTAATAAAGATAATGTATTATTTACATACAAACTTACAAACCTTCTCATTTCCATGTCGAATTAATATTGAACATTTAAATCATCATAATTATACTCACTTTCAACACCTCAGCAATCATAATAAATACATAAATTTTACATTGAAACATGTATAAATTAATGCTTATTATACATATGAACTTACCTCGAGACTAAAACGGCCATTTTACCAACTTTCTTGATTTTCGATTTTTCTCCCATTCCAGGTTCAAATCTCATTTTCCGGGATCTAAAACATCATATTTTACTTATTTAATTAATGTACTATTCAAAACAGTCCTTAACTCAAACTTTGGCAAAATTACAATTTTGCCCCTAAACTTTTGCATATTTAAACTTTTGCCCCTATGCTCGGGAATTAAACTTCATCCCTTATTATTATGTTTTATGACATGCTGATCATTTTTCTCTTCTATGGCAACATCAAATTCTCACTCTAACACATAGTTATGAACAATAACAATTTTTACCAATTAAGCCGTTTTACTCATTTTTGCTTAAAATCGCTTAGCAAAAGTTGTTTAACATAATTTCAGCCTTCATATTCTACCATAAAACATCAAAATAAACACATTTCACCTATGGGTATTTTTCCAAATATGAACCCTAGCTTAAATTATTGCTAGAATAAGCTTAATCAAGTTACCGGGATTCCAAAAACGTAAAGAACTTGAAAAACGGGGCTAGAACAGACTTACTATTGAGCTTGGAAAGCTTGAAAACCCTAGCCATGGCTTCCCCCATGCTAATTTCAGCCTCCATGAGAAAGATGAGTCAATTTTGGCTTTATTTCCCTTTTTATTTCTTTTAATTACCAAATGACTAAAATGCCCTTAAGGCCTTTCTTTAAAATTTTGTCCTATTCATGCCCATTTTTGTCCAAACGAAATATAATGGTCTAATTGAAATTTAAGGACCTCCTCTTTAAAACCCCATTTCAATCAAGTACTTATGAATTAGAACACATATTTTGCAACTTTTGCAATTTAGTCCTAAAAGTCCAATTAAGCACTTTATCAGTAAAATTTCTTAACGATATTTTTACACAATATTTTAATCAATAAATAAACCTTAAAACTTAATCGAAATAAATTTTTTGACTTGAAATTCGTGGTTCTAAAACCATCGTTCCGTTTAGGCCCTAAATCGAGCTGTTACAGCAACTTCTGCAAATAAGCTCTAATAGGCAAATTAAACATGCAATCTATAAAATTTCTTATCAATACTCTAACACATGCATCTAATCACTCGGTAAATCATAAAAATTAATCGAAATAAACTTTTCTATCTCAGATTTGTGATTTCACAACCACTATTCCATTTAGGCCCTATTTCGAGCTGTTACATGCGACCTAAGTTCAAATCCTGTAGTGCCAAAGCAAGATTTATTTTTATTTCCCTCTTGTTGTGCCGCCCACAGTAGCAGAATGCTGATTAAATTCAAATTCTTAGTGGCTAGTGTAACAGCCCGATTTTGGGTTTAGTCGGAACAATGGTTTCGGGACCACAAATTTAACGCAGAAAAATTTATTTTTCTTATATTTTTATGGTCTAAAATTTTATGGAATGATTCTATGAAAATTTCGTTCGAAAATTTCGTTCAAAAATTTTGACGTTTGAGCACTCAATTTAGTAAAAAGGACTAAATTGTAAAAAGTGAAAAACTTGAGTTTTAGAAGCTAGAGGTGTCTAATTGCTATGAAATTTTAAATTGAAGGTCCTTAGATGGTAATTAGGCTATTTGTTAAGTTAGTGGACAAAAATGGGCATGAAGTAAGAAAAATTTTTGTGTTTTAAGAAAAGGGCATTTTGGTCATTTGGTAATTAAATGAATTAATAAGCAAATTAAAAGCCAATTTTTGCTCATATTCTACACCTTGGCCAAAATTTACAAGAGGAAGACATAGCTAGGGTTTGTCAAGCTTTCAAGCTCGATTATAAGTTCGTTCTTGCCCCGTTTTTAATGTTCTTTACATTTTTTCAGTCGTAACTCGATCTACCTATTTCTAGCACTAATTTGAGGTATGATTAGGGTCTAGGGTTTGACCCATGTTATACATGTGTGTATTTTGATGGCTAATGGTAGAAAATGCTTGTTTGTTGTTAGAAAAATGACTTTTGCTAAGTGATTTTCGGTAAAATGTCAAAAAGGACTTATTTATAAAAATTATAAAATAAGTATTAAAAGTGTGATTAAGTGGAAAATTTTGGCTGGTATAAGTATGAAAATGGTTCAGCTAGGCTTGGGTTTTGAAGAAATTGAATACATTTCAATTTACGAGCCTAGGGCCTAAATTGTAAAAATGTGAAACATTAGAGGCAAAAATGTAATTTTTTCATAATATTTTTTTGGACTGAATTGAAAAATGTTAGTATTAAATAAGCTAAATTTTTTATTATAGATCAAGAAAAATGAGGTTCGGACCTAGATCGGGAGAAAAATAAAGTGTTTGATGATTAGGTCAAATGCTACTATTTTTGTACCAAGGTAAGTTCGTATGTAAATAATGCATTGTTATATTTATGTTTTAAATGCTTTAATATTGTATGAATTGTGATTGACTCTTTGGACATATTCGACAAAGTTTCGACAAGTGAGAATTCCCGGTTGAGCCTTAGGAATATAATAGGATACGAGTGACATGTCACTAGGAACCCATGTGTTTATGTGATCCAGGTACTGTTCTCGTACATCTTACCAGTGGCTGGATAGTCCGACATGAGTTGCGGATACCTAATAGCTTGTGTGAGCAGTACTGTGTAGCTACATCTTGACTGACAGCTTATGTGAGCAGGCTCGTGAGTAGCTCAAAAACTAATCTATATGTACTATGAGATATGTGGTAGCCTTGGCTACATATGTGGCACTTATGTGCAAGATTTCTAATTATCCGTTAATATTCCAAGTGTTCAAGAGGAATGTCAAAGTTGAGAAAAACTATGGCTATGTTGCGAGTTGGTACAGGTATGTACATAAAACTCATTCATAATGAGCTCAATAGGTGATGAACCCTCGGTAAGGTTGTGATTGAGTAAGTTATGACTATAAGATTTTAATGACATTCATGCCATATTTCATCATGTTAATTGTATGATTATTGTGTGGTTATAATGCTTATTATTTGCATAGGAACTTACTAAGCTATAAAGCTCACTCCTCTTTCCTTCCCCTTGTCTTATAGTGTCACCAAGCTAGCTCGAGGACCGGAGACTGTCAGAGATCAACTCACACTATCAACAATTATTTTGGTATCAATGATCTCAACATTTTGAGTTATGGCATGTATAGAAGACTTGGTCATTTTGTTATGTGTCATAATTGATTTGGCCAAATGTGATGGCTTATATTGATTGAAATTTCATTTTGTATAAGGCCACTTGAAATTGGCTACTATTGGTATAAGTAATTTATATGATGATGCCCTTCATGAATATGGAAACTTGCATGATTTGAGTTGATGAGTATGTAATGTTTGTGTATAATAGATGGTAACATGTAGTTGACATGTGGATGTCTTGATTGTGGCTAATTTGGTTGTATGTAAATGCTTGAATTGGAGCTATGTTATGTTGTGTAGGTGTGTACATCAAAGGGTGGCAAAATGACTTAGTAAATAGCCTTATTTTTGTCCACACAGGTAGACACACGGGCGTGTGTCTAGGCCGTGTGTGACACACGGTTTGCCCCACTGGCATGTGTTAGGCCGTGTGTCCCCTGCACCTTAATTTTTGTAAAACAGGATGCTCAGAATTGAGCACACGGGTGGTGACACAAATGTATGTCTCAGCCGTGTGGATGACACGGCCTCAGGTACGGGCGTGTGTCCTGGGCGTGTGAAGTCTGCACCTACTTTATGAAAATCATAAATTTTAATTCGACCACACGACCTAGCACACGGGCGTGTGACTTGGCTATGTGTCTCCAATTTGTTCTTAGGTGAAAAATAGATAGTTACACGGGTTCGAGACACGGACGTGTGTGACCACACAGCCTGCCCACACGAGCGCGTCCCAAATCCACACGGGCGTGTGACTCCTATTTAGGGCAAAAATTTTCTAAGTCTTATGAAATTTTCCAAAGTTCTCGGTTTAGTCCCAAACCGCCTCCTAAGTATGTTTTGGGTCTCGTAGGCTCGTATTAGGGATATTGTGATTGAATGTTAAAAGTTTTTAATTTGGACGAAAATTTATGACTCGAAAATGTATGTTTGTTTATGTTTAAGTTCAATAATGCCTCATACCCTGTTCCGACATCGAATACGGGTAAGGAGTGTTACAGCTAGATAGGATGATAATTGATCATATTGGTTAGGATTGAGTAAGTTAATATTTTATTCTTTTTTTAAAAAAAGGAAATATCCCTAAAATTACTCCTCAAGTTTGTCGTCCAACTCCCCCACTCCTTCCATACTCTCTACTTTTCATCTTGTTTCCATTTTTGACTATCAAGTTTTGTTTTTCTCTGCTGTTAAATTTGTTTTCACCTTTCACCTCTATTTTCTTTCTTTTTTTTTCTTGATTTCGATCCCTGCCATAATCTGACATAAGCATTCCATTATTCTTTCTCTTTTTGCCATTCCAAACTCGGTTTTGCCATTATTCTTTCATGTTTTGGTGTCAGTTGGTTGTGGTTGAAGTGTTGTATTAAGTTGTTACTTCTCGGTTAAGAACGTTGGTATTACTGTTTGTCAGCATTATTCCTTTTTTGTTGATTTGGTCTTACAGAGGGAAAGTGATCTTTTAAATTGGTTGTTAGTTCTTAGTTTAATGGTTTTTTTTGTACTGATAAGAGAAGATCGTGACACATACAACGTTCTTCCGGTGAATTAGATGCTATAAGACTACTAATTTTCTGGGTAAGTAAGCCTAAGTTTAGGGGTTGTTTTGTTAAGTAATCTAGTGTCAAATACTTTAATTCAGATTTGGTGTGTGATAGTTAATAGGTCCAGTTTGGATTTCATATGTAGGTTCTAAATTCGCTACTGTAGAAACGATATCTTAGGAGCATTCTGTTGTGTGACCTAACCCTACACGATTTGTATGTGTGGCGTTAACTCGAAATTCTGAAAAAAAAGTGAAAAAATTGATATTGTTGACCTCACACGATCATATGTTTGGCAGTGTGAGCCACACACGCGTATGGTTGGCTGTGTGAGCCACACGGGTGTGTGGTTGGCCGTGTGCCAAACCGTACTGGCCACACTGTCTAGACAGGTAAGGCGTGTGGACCTGTTTCAAGTGGTTTGTTGGGCCTCACTTGGGCCAAATTTGGAAATTTTAGAATCTAGTTTGTAAGTATCCTGTGAGTAAGTTTGACCACGTTAAGCCATAACTTTGTGTGTTCGTATATTGATATGAGTATGATTCCAATTAGTAAGACTCAATAAAAGCTAAAATATTATGCTTATGTTACCTTAATTACTATGTAAGAGCACGTGGCATGAACACTTTGTATGTTTTTGCATATGCATTAGGGTGGTGTATGATTATGTGATGGAAAAAGTTTGATTCTAGTAGTTTATTTGCACTATAATTCTGGTGATTTTCCCGCAATATATATTCTGGTAGCACAGTTGTATATTATTTAAGTGGTTAACGACCACATTATGGGATGACTAGTTCTTGTAGCCCTATTTGATATGATTGATTGAACAGAATTGGTGTGTAGCGGATGGGGGTGGGAATTTCTGTAGGACATCGCTATGCTAAGTATGTTATAATTTCTAGCCTGTTTGTTCTAGTATATGCATCTATGTGTGATTCTGTTATGTGATTTTGTTTGTGGGTCAAGGTACACACTGAGCATTATAGTTCACCCATTAGCTTAATCTTTACAGGTAACCCCCCGACTTAGGATTTGGCGGCGCTCGGGAGCTCGAACTGGTTATTTTACCTAAAATTGATTCAATGATTTTTATTTTAAAACTTATGGGCTTTTGAACTGTTGAACTGTTTTGGACTTTATTAGTGGTTTTGGGATTTGCTAGTATTTAGCTAGTTTTTTTTTTAATTTCGACATGATTTATGAAAATTAAAAATTAAATATTCGATTTCTAAAATTAAACAAGCCTAAGAATTTTTCCACTGCAAAGTTTTAATCAAGTGTATGCATTTTTACAAAGTAAATAAATTAAGTTCATAGCATGATGTTTATAGTAAATTGAATATTATAAGTAAACGTTTCAAAATTCACATACACTTCCAACTAAAAAGGATAAAAACAAGTTATGGTAAAATATTTGATTTCAAAATAGGTTAAGTTTTAAAACCAAAATATCAAATCTTTAAAATATTAATGTAACATTCATGATCCGACCATAACGTATAGTTCAAATATAGGGTGTAATAGGCCAATTTCGGCCTAGGCCAGAGATAAAATAAAACCCAAAAAAATAAACATAAATAAATAAAAGTCCAAAAGTTTTAACAGTCCTATTTACAAATTAAAACCCATAGCCCAAATCAAAAACTACCCAAACCCAATAACCAAAAACCCTAGCAGCCCAAAATGGCCCAAAACTAAACTAGTTTTCAGCCAAACAAAAAGAAAAGGGAAACCCTAGCCGCTCTTCCCATCTCAGCCACAAGCCATCGCCACTCAAGGTTCACCAACCACTGCCCTTCCATGCGTCTGATGCCTCTGTCACCTACAAAACCAAGAACAACACGCAAGCAAAAGGGACAACGAAGAAAAAGACAAAAACCAATAGCAAACAACTAAGAAACAGACAAAGAATAGAAATTAGAAGTTGTGTAATTTGGCTATAAAAGCCACACCGGTTTCCTTTTTTTTTTTTCAGATGCAATATCAATAGAAAAAATAGAAACTAAATTTTCAAAGGTGATTTGCTTTTATTTTTATTCGCATTATTTTTTAAAAAAAGAAGAAGAATAAAACCAAAAGCAAAGATTTATTTATTTTTATTTCGAAATAAAAAGTAAAAGTTAGTTCTTTTTTACCTTTTGGCCGCACCACCACCGCGTGTGGTTGTCGTTGATTCAGAAAACCACCGAATCCCTAAGGATTCGTCCAAAGGCTACGTCGAGAAGGGAGGGGAAACGAAAGGTTTATTTATCCTCCGTCGAGTGTGGCCGGGTTTTCGGGGGTTTTGGTCCTGAATCGGTGTTCCACGAATAACGTGCTTCAAAAAGGATTTTTTTTTTGTTTTTTCGACCACTGGGGACTGCAGAATCCGTCACCAGTGGCCGTTGAGGGACTCGCCGGATCCCCAGGTCGGAGAGAGGGGCGAGTTGAGAGAAAAAAAACAAAGCTTTTTTAGTTTTTTTTAAAAGGGCTTAAAAATGATTTTTTAGTTATTTTTTTTTTACTTATATAGGTTATGCAAAACGACGTCGTTTTGAGCTAAGGTTTGCAGACGCCAAAACGGCGCCATTTAAGGCTTTGACCTGCATGACCCGACCCGCTCCAGAGCGGGATCCGCGCGTTTTTGACTTATGGTCTATTTGCGCAAAGGGTCCCTCCGCTTTTGTGGTGTGCTACAATCTGGCCATTTTCTGTACTTTATTTATTTTTATAAATTTGGCCACATATTTCGCGTGTGTTTCAATTTAGTCCTTGGCACGCTGAGCTCTCGGGGAAAAGACGCGTGCCTGAATATTGGGCAATTTTTTGAATTGGTCCCCTTTAGTTTAAGCGTGTTCCATTTTGACCTTCTTAGCTCCTTTATTTATTTACAATTCGTGTCCCTAAATTTAAATTTTGTTTTAAAACCTTGTTTATTTATTTAATTAACTTCCTTTTTTTCAAATTTACATTAGCTTTATCCATTGATTCACTTATTATTTCCTTTTTTAAAAAACTCGGTTTGTTGTATTTTATTTTTGTCCTTGTCATTGCAATCTTATTTGTTTATTTTTTACATGTTTACAAATTCCAGATTTTTTGTTATTATTGTTATTGTTATTGTTATTGTTATTGTTATTGTTATTGTTATTATTGTTACTATATTATCATTTGCATCATTTTTCTTTTTATTGTTCATTCATTTTAACACAATGATTCGTTAATATCAATGCCATGTATGTAATATTTTAATATGCATATTATGTTATTGTTATTTCAAATATATGTTGCATTATCATTTATTAGCTAAGTATGACCCCTTTGTACGTTTTAACGATTGCTTTTTAAACATAATCAAATTGCACATATATCATTTTTTAAATATTTCATTAGTTTTTTATCCAAATTTGTAGAAAAGGAAAATAGTGAAAAAAAAACAAAGGCAATATTTCGCATTTTAGAGATTTGAGAAAAATTATACTTTAACTTACGGGTTTCGATTTTCTCGTTAAGCCTAAATAGCCAAATATCCTTCTAAACTTAAAATACATGAAATAATTTTGAAGGCAAGCTTATTCTCAAGGTTCAAATGTCGTGTCCTAACTTACGGGATGTGACATTTTGTTATCTCGAGGCGAGAAAGCCTTTAATATTCGTTTCGATTTATTCAAGCAAATTTTTAATAAAATTAACATTAGTAAAAAGGGATCGTATTTCTAATTCTTTCCAAATTTTCAACATTCGACATTAAGACATAATTAATCAATTAGGTACCAATTTTGGGCGCACGAGGGTGCTAATCCTTCCTCGTACGTAACCGACTCCTGAACCCTTTTTTTTCTTAAATTTCGTAGACCAAAATTGTTATTTTAGTAAATCAAAATATCTTATTAAAATAATCAAATTACGAGGTGATCTGATCACACCTCATAAAAAAGGATTAGTGACGACTTCATTTTCGTTTTTTAAAGTCGACCCTTACAAAAAAAATGGTTTCGACATAGGGTGTTACAATGTTTAAACAAGGTTTTTTTTTTTTTCTTGAATTTGCAAAAGACGAGAAATGATGAAATATATCATTTAAGTGAGACAATATCTCGTGGCCCTCAATGTATCAACCACAATGGTAGGCCCAAATTTTTATATGCTAAATGTCATAGAAAAGATAGCAAGAAAGATTATGATAAGGGGGGACCAAACCACAGTAGAAATATAACAAAGATGATGACAATATTTCTCGTGAGGAAGAAACTCATGTTTGTTTTGTTTTGTAATGAATAATAAAATTCAAACCAATAATTTAGCTTAGCGCAGTTGACGGATAGAAGGTATCTCTCTCTCTCTCTCTCTCATTATCCATATTCTAAATAAAGCCAAATCCTATCTTCTCTATCCCTAATATAGTGTCAACAATGGCGGTGGCCATGCTTTGCAGAAAGCCCACTATACATTTTCTTATTTTCCCTTTGTGGTTCACATCTAACCTACCTCCTTTTTATCTTTTTAAGCTCAACACTAATTTTCATGTCTGAATTTTGTTTATACCTGTAAAAAATTTTAAAGGTATCTAACATATTACTTATGAGCGGGTGATTTTTGACGAGATTAGATTTAAATTTATTTTGAAGACTTTATTATAACATAAATAATTTAATTGAGAAGATAAACAAAAATTTAAGCGTTAAATTTTGTGTTTAGTGTTCAACCAATCTCTAGAATAAAGAATTATATGAAGGAGGTATAAAAGGTTAATCATTTTCCAGAAAATAAAAGTAGTTTTTAACTTTATACATATATTTATATTACGTCAACACCAATGATTTGAGCATCAAATAAATTTTATCCTAATTAAATGGATAGGCTTAAGTGATTCTACTATATCTTTCTTATTTCCCTTCTATGTTAACCACTAGTGTTTTACGTGGCTTAGAGCCTTTAAGGAAAAAGCACCAACATGTCTTTTCTTCCTTTTTCTCAAAATTTTGGCTTATATCACAAAATATATTCAATTTATACCATTTTACTCATATTGTGTTATCTAAAGTAGTGCTTAAATTATATACATTTTTTCAAGTTGGTGCCTAAAACCTTTTTTCTATCACAAGTGAAACCTAAATTATAATCTATTACCCATAAATTACACCATCCATTAAAAAAATTCTTAGCCATTTATTTTGTGACACATAAAAATTTTTAATTAAAAAATCTCAAAAGGTTAAATATTATTTTCTTAAGTTTTTTTTAAAATTATAAACATATTTGTATATTTTGTTCTTTAAATACATAATTTATAATACAAGGTAAAAAAAAGTCTTCACTAATGAGATGAATCCCGATATCGAAAGAAACTCTAAAAGAAAGCCCTACCAAAAAAAAACTATTTTATTTTAATTTATTTTTTTCAATGCAATTAAAAGTATAGGAAAATATTTTGTACATCTTCAATGGAGTTTTTAGAGTCACTACAGCAAAACAGGGTTTTAACAGCGTTTTTAGTGGCGTTTTTGGCAAAAACGCCGCAAATATTATACATTAGCGGTGTTTGAACCAAAACGCCACTATAAGTCAAGAAATAGCGGCGTTTTCGAAAAAACGCAGCCAAAAGTCCGAGAATTAGCGGCGTTTTTCAAGAAACGCCGCAAAAAGTCTGAGAATTCGCGGCATTTTTCCAAAAACGCCGCCAAAGGTCTGAGCATTAGCGGCATTTTTTACCAAAACGCCGCCAAAGGTCTGAGCATTAGCGGCATTTTTAAACGCCACAAAAAGTCTGAGTATTAGCGGCGTTTTTGGGAAAACGCCGCCAAAAGTCTGAGTATTCCAAAAACGCCGCAAAAAGTCTGAGCATTAGCGGCGTTTTTGGAGAAACGCCGCTAAACGTCTTTTTTGAATTATATTTTCTTAGTTAAGTTTTAATGTTTAGTTCTTATTTTTTGGGTTTACGGTTTAATATTTAAGGTTTAAGGTCTATGGTTTAGGGTTTTGTTATTTTGGGTTTGAGGTTTAGTGTTTAGTGCTTAGTGTTTATGATCTTAATGTTTAGCGGTATTAGAGGTTCATGGGTTTATGTTTTTTTTTGCGATCTCTTATCCCTCTCACACGTTCTTCTATTCTTTTTTCACGTTTTCTTCTTTTTCTTTTAATCTTTGATTTTCTTCTGCTGCTTCATTTCAATGGGTTGTTTTCGTCTCAATTGGAGTTCTACTCTTTTGCTTCTACTCCATTTCTTTTGTTGCGTTTACAATTTCACTGCATGAGTTTTCTAATTGGTGGATTTGAGGCGTCGATCATTTTTGGGTGTTTAAATCGTGAATTCAGGTATAAGTTTTGTAGCTCTTTAATTTTATTCTTGAATTATTGAATTAATTTTGTGAAATTCAGTAATTTCGTGTTCCGATGATTGTGTAATCGTAATCGTAATGTGGCTCTAGTTAGGGTGTGTTTCTGCACTATTAGAGTTTAAGGATCATTTGATGTCGAATTTCATGTTTTTCGGACTAATTATATTTTTAAATTATAATTTGTGTGGAAGCATTACTTAATATTGATTAAATTTATTTTTGGGTTTAGGGTTTAATATTTAAGGTTTAAGGTCTATGGTTTAGGGGTTTTATGATAGAAGGTTTAGGGTTTAGTATGTTAATGTTATGGTTTAGGGTTTGTTATCTTTGGTTTTTAGGTTTTACTACTATTTTAAATTTTGTTATTTAATTAGGGTTTAGTGTTTAAGGTTTAAGATCTTAGTGTTTAGCGGTATTAAGGTTTAAGGTTAGTGGTTAGGGGTTAGGGTTTAAGGGATAGGGGATATGTTAAAGGTTATGCATGGTTTGTGGTTTATGGTTTATGTTTAGGGGTTTAGGCTAGGGTTTTTAATAGGAATGTAATTGTAAAATTAATTTTTTAATGATACTGACATGAAAACCTACAAGGTAATCCACATAACATGATACTATTTTTTTATATGTTAAATTAAAAATTATATAATTCTTCAAAATTATCTTGTCTGCTTTTCAAGTGTTTCAAAATTAAAAATTATCTTGTCTGGTTTAGGGTGTAGTGTTTACGATTTTGTGGTTTAGTATGGGTTTAGGAAGGTTTAGAGTATAGGGTTTAAGGTTAAGTGTTTGTGGTTTAGGGATTTAAGGATTTAGTATCTAGAATTTAGGGTTTAATGTTTATAAAGTTAGGGGTTTATGGTTTAGAGTTTAGGGTTTAAGATTTAGGGTTTAGGGTCTGATTTTGTGGAGAACGGTGCCGTTTTGCTCATTGTATTCTGATCCATCATCGAAGTGCTATCATGAATTATTTTCAAAAACTCATGCACTCTTTCATCATTTTCAACTATTTTTTGACTAGTTTTTATATTAATTAAAATACAATTTATTTGTAATTTAATAATTAAAATATTCAAAATGATTAATCACACGTTGAAAGAGTTTGGAACTAATAACATTGAAAAATATATGTTAAAAATGAAAAAATAAAATAAAATACTATTATTTAAAATACTTTTAAATTAAATTTTTTGGGTATATATATGACTGATTGTTTTTAATTTATATAATAAATAATTTACTATATAATTGTAAAAGAGATAATTTTAAATTTAATATATTAAAAATATCATTATAGTTTAAGTTATTTAATAGATAGTAGATAAACTTTTTATATATTAAAATTTTAAAAAAAATGTAAAATGTAAAGTATTAGCGGCGTTTATATAAAAAACGCCACAAAAGTGTTAGTAATGTAAAACAGCGTCGTTTTCTGTTTAAATTGTCATCCCGTTAGCGGCACTTTAGATAAAACGCCACTAAAGCTTAACAATATCAAGGCGTTTATCCTTAAAACGCCACAAATTTTCATGTGAACGTCATGTCGCTTTTGTTACGGGAAATTTATCCTTACCAAAATCCCTAAGTGAATTTTTACTATGTCATTTCCCCATTCATCGCCTTTCTTCCTAATTCCCCAACCCCGAAATCCCTTTCCTTTTTTCCCTATTTCATTTTCAGCATATCCCTAACTCTTCTCCCAAGTGTTTCTTCCCTATTTCTTCCCTAAGTGTTTTTATTCACGAATTCAGCTCCCCCTTTTCCCAAATCCCTAACTCTTTTCCCTTTCCTATCGTCTCGCTTCCTCGAATTCATCTAGCTTTCAAGCTTCCAACTTTCCCCGAATCTCCAAGGCTGAAACCGACGTGGGTATGTTGTTTAATCTTATATTTTAACGTTAATATTAAAACCAATTTTAGTTCTCTTGTTGAATATTATTCTGTTGGATTGAAATTTATTGTTTTGATTCGGGGGAATTGAGGTTTAATAAGAAATATTATATAAAACGCAAGAGGTTTAATTTTGGAAAAGGAATTGGTTTTATGCTAAGCTTGGGTTCTTTGTTTCTTTTTTTGGGTTCATCTGACATTGGTGCATTTTTTTGGGAAACAGAGAGATCCGGAGACAGAGTTGAAGTGTGTGTTTCACTGCTTTGGAAGAAGGCGTCTTTATGGAACAAGGTAATGTAATTTAATGAGTAATTTCTATTAATATACACCACAGCTGATCACATCAATGGCTAATCACTTTAATATACCCCATAAGCATCCAAGTCCTTTCATTTTTAGTCAATTTTTTTAATTAATCAAAATTTTTTATCTAATATTATCCTAAATTTTTATATATTATATTAATTTAATTATAATTTAAAAATAATTTTTAGAATTTATAAATTACCTCTATTAAAATTCAAATATATATATAAACAACTTAGAAATGTGACGAATATGTGCTTATGAGTTCATAATTTGTTAAGGTGAAAATGTATTGGAATGCTTGAAATAATATATGAAAGAATGATAATGTAATGAAACTATTATGAATCTGTTATCAAATGTTTTAGATGATTATAAAATTAGTTTTATGGAAATTTTTATAGTTTATACAGATGAGATGCAGAACACATATTGTTTTGGATGTACTGATAAGGTGCTAGACACGCATTACTTTAATTTATACCGATGAGGCTCAAAGCGTATAGTAATTCAAATGTATCGATGATGCATTGGGTGTAATTTATATTAGTGTAATGGTAGATTGATCTATGTATCCATTTTGAGTTTGTGTTCGATTAATAGGCCCACAAAATTAGAAAAGGAGTTCACCTGATCCAAACATTGGTTTACTTGTGATTCTTCATGTTTTTACAATATTAAAGCTTTAGCTTAGGCTTTGCTTTTCACATCTTCATTTCTACTATTAAATTTTTGCGTATGCATCCGCTTTGTTGATATATATTTTTATGCTAGGTGTTGTTGGTTTAGAGAACATTAATATAAATTTCACTTTGGATTTAATTGATACTTTTATGCAAAGCTTCGATAGTATGAACGGATAGATCACTTGGAATTTCTCGCTTGTTCGTGTTAGTCATAACGAAGTGAAGGAGGAAACTAGCTAATCTTGTCCGAATTTGCAAGGTCGAATCTATTATCTATTTTTAATTTCATAGTTGCACTATTTTGCTACTTAAAAATTAACTTGATTTCAAAATATTTTAGTAATCGCTAATATTCCTATGAATTAAAGATATATTTTCTTATAATTATTTTAATGTTTTCATCTTCTTTGATATATGAAACATCGGAAATTCTTGAGCTTTAACTAACGGGGTTTTTTGACATATGCACTTGACGATCGTTAGAAGTTTCCCATTTAATCGCTTATTGCTTCTGCTCCCTCCCGCAAGTATTGGTTCAACTAAAGCTTAGCTTCAATCCACATTGTTTGAGGTAAGAAAGGTCTACTTCCTTTCTTTCTTTGAAAGGTCCGCTCCTCCCGCATTAATATTTTTGATATTATTAAGGTACGCTTTAGTTCATAATTATGATGAATAATATTTTTATCATGATGATTTTCGGAAAATTAATCTTTTGGGGCTTCGATTTTGTATCGATTTAATTGTTGATTTTCCTTTAAAATTTCCATGTTTGGCAGTTTGCCATGTTCTTTTTCAATTACATTTTATTACAATGTAGCTTGCTTGTCCATGTCACGTGTAATAACACCATGTATGGTCAACGGATTAAAAAATTCAAAATGACCTGAAAAAAGTTCTATCAACATTTACTATTGAATATTTATATAACCTTAATTTATTTGTAATTTACTTATAAAATTTAAACTACGATTCTTTTTTGATATTATTATATTCAAATTATTATTTTTTTATATTAATAATGTTTGATTTTAGTACTTAATATTTTTAAAGGTATTTGTATAAAAAACAAGATTCAAAGTATATAGGTCGAAAACCTAACAGGTTGCCTTATATCTCACTGTAAGATATAACGGATCCTCCCCAGGTGTAACAACGCCACGTATGATGAATCTTAAAAAAGCCGCTAAAAGAGTTGAAAAATGTTCTATCGAGCTCGTTGACTATTGAATATTTATATAACCTTAATTTGTATTAAAAAAAGATTTAAATTACTATTGTTTTATATTAATAATTTTTTATTTTAATATTTAATAATTTTAAATTCTTTAAAAGTTATAACTAATTTTTATCAAAATAGTTTTAATATTGATCATTACTTAAATAAGTTACATAACTCATGTAACTTACATAATTTACATAACAACCTACATAACTTACATAACTTACATAATTTATATAACTCACATAATGTATATAACAACTTACATAACTCACATAACTTACATAACTTAACTAATACATGTAGTTTAATCTAATAATTTCTTTAAAAGCATATAGTTTAAAGTTCAAATTCCATAACTTACATAATTTACGTAACTTAAATAAAACATCAACAACTTACCCGTGTAACTTATTGCCAACTTTAGACATCAACAACTACGAAATGGATAGGACTTGGATGAATTTATCAAGGGGAAGCAACGAGTATCGAAATGGAGTGCAAACTTTTTTAGATATTGCATTTCACAATTCAAGCCAAGAGAATATGATTCTTTGCCCATGTAAGAAGTGTGGCAATATCTATTGGCATTATCGTGAAGTTGTCTACGAACATCTAATTGTTGATGGCTTTATTCGGGGGTATAAAAAATGGATTTTCCATGGTGAGTGTACACCCAGTGGAGCCTCTTCGACGATTCATTCAGGTTATCCTTATAGTGGTTACCGTCAATATGTTAGAGAAGATGACATGGAAGGTATGCTGCGGGATGCATTTAATATGCGGAGCGAAGGTTTTCAATCATGTCCACCAAACTATGTTGCATCCGATGATTATAATATCGGTGGAAATACTTTCATGGAAACGGGAAGAAGTGTGCCGGATGAACAGCCGAATGAAGAAGCGGCAAAGTTCTACAAGTTACTTGGTGAAATGAATGAAGAACTTTATGAAGGATCAAAATTTTCGACAATGTCATTCTGTGTTCACCTTTTTCACATAAAATGTTTAGGAGGGTGGAGCGGAAACTCTTTGACAATGCTGTTAGAGCTTTTGAGAGAAATGTTCCCATTTGCAAAAATCCCTCAATCATGCAAAGACATGAAGAAAGTGATAAAAGATTTGGGCCTTGGTTACAACAAAATTCATAGTTGCCCAAATGACTGCATGTTGTATTGGGGTGATCGGAGAAATCAACAGTCTTGTCATGTTTGCGGTAAATCTCGTTGGATGAATGCAGATGCAGAAGATGTTAATGAGGATGAATATGAGCCACAATCAAGAAGGAAGCCGAGCAAGATTTTGCGATATTTTCCGCTAATTCAAAGGCTTCAAAGGCTATTCATGTCGTCAAAGACAGCTGAGTTTATGACGTTGGATCATGATCAACGAACGGATGATGGATTACTAAGGCATCCTGCAGATTCTTTAGCATGGAAATCATTTAACAATAAGTTTCCAAGCTTTGCAAGTGATCCTCGGAGTGTGAGGCTCGGCCTAGCATCAGACGAATTTAATCCTTTTAAGATCATGAGCACCTCATACAGTACTTGGCCTGTGGTGCTTGTTCCTTATAATTTGCCTCCATGGCTCTGCATGAAACAATCTTCTTTGATTTTATCTATGATTATCCCCGGAGAGAAAGGTCCCGGAAATGATATTGACATATATTTGCAGCCACTTATTGATGAGTTAAAACAATTATGGGCAGGCGTTGAGACGTATGATGTTGTTAGAAAGGAGAACTTTTACTTACGTGCTGCTTTGATGTGGACAATTAATGATTTTCCCACATATGCGAATTTATCTGGTTGGAGTACCAGAGGACGTTATGCTTGTCCTTGTTGTGCTGCACAAACGTGTTCACAGTGGTTGTATAATGGGAAGAAGTTCTGCTATATGGGGCATCGACGGTGGTTAGATGCAGATCATAGATTTAGATTTCAGAGGGCTTTATTTGACGGTACTGAAGAGTTCAGAAAAGCTCCTGAGCAGACCGTTGGATCTGAAATATTGTTCATGTTAAAAGATATTGATTTCAGTTACGAAAAGCTCAATCAACCATCCAACAGGCAAACAAATAGATGACCGAGGGATGAATCTGATGATGAATCTGATTTGGAGGATGACCCTAATGAGGCGGACTTGTGGAAGAAAAGAAGTATTTTTTTTTAGTTGCCTTATTGGGAGCATCACATATTACGTCACAATCTTGATGTGATGCATATTGAGAAGAATGTCTGCGAGAACATCATCACGACAATTTTGAACGTCGATGGTAAATCCAAAGATAATCTTCAGAGTCGACTTGATTTAGTTGACATGGGAATTCGACGTGATCTTCATCCCCAAGTACTTCCGAATGGAAGATATCGGTTGCCTGCTCCAATTTTTTCAATGTCGAAGGAAGAGAAAGAAATGTTCTGCACAGTGTTGAAGGATATAAAGATCCCAGATGCATATGCATCAAATATATCTTGATGTGTAAGTCTTAAAGATCAAAGACTGTATTCATTAAAATCACATGACTATCACATCTTGATGCAAGATCTACTTCCAGTTGCTTTACGGTGTTGTATGTCAAAGAAGGTAACGTCCTGTATAATTGAACTGTCGAATATAATGAAAGCAATTTGTGGCAAAGTTCTGAACGTTGAAGAACTTGAAAAAATACAAAATCGAGCCGCTTTGACATTATGCAATTTGGAGAAGATCTTTCCACCTTCCTTCTTTACTATTATGGTGCACCTGGTAATTCATCTCCCTCGTGAAGCAATAATTGGTGGACCGGTGTTCTATCGTTGGATGTATCCCATAGAAAGGTGCTAATTTATTTCAAGCTCTTTCATTCATTCAACTCTATACATATAGTTACAACCTTTGATAATGTAGTATATCGTGTTTAGGTTCCTAAGCAAATTGAAGTCTTATTGCCGTAATAAGCGTTATCCGGAAGGATCAATTGCTGAAGGCTACTTGGCAGAGGAATGTATGACATTCTGTTCTAGATATTTAGAAGATGTTGAAACAAGATTGAATAGACCAAGTAGAAATGCTGGGCTCAATGATCCTAACTTGGCCGAAACTTATTTATTTCAAAGTTATGGAGAACCAATCGGCAAAGTTGAAGTTGCGGAATTAGATGACCGATCTTGGATACAAGCACATAAATATGTTCTTTTCCACCACGATGCAATTCAACCATTATGCAAGTAAGTTCTAGAATATGATACATATGATAAATATTCATCTTCTTGATTTATTTATTTTCTAACCATTTCAACATAGTGAGTACAAACAAATATTGAGATCTCGTTCACGCTCACGAAGATTACCACATCGAGAGATTAATAAGTTATTCACTGAATCTTTTCATGAATGGTTAAGCCAAACGGTATGCAACGTGTTCTTTTATTATTACTCAAATCATATTCAATCAAATCATAAAGTTTTCTCGTAACATTTATAATTATTACTCAAATCATATTTTGATTCAATAGGTTTGGAGTGGGAAGGCCGTTAGTAGTGACGTTAAATGGCATTCCTGTGGTCCAAATCGATTAGTGAAAAGATACAGTGGCTTCATCATCAATGGATTCAGATTTCATACCAAATATCGGGAGAGATTGAGGCGAACCCAAAATTGCGGACTAGTTGTTAATTCTTCTATTACGAGTTATGCTAGTGCTAGGGACAGTAATCCCATCGAGGGAAATGTGGATTTTTACGGAATTCTTACGGACATTATTGAATTGGATTACTATGGAAAATGGAAAGTTGTCTTATTTTGAGGTGATTGGGCTGATGTGAATACTGCTCGTGGTACTAAAAACGATCAATTTGGGTTTACAATGGTGAATTTCTCTCGATTGATTCACACCGGAGAACAATTAATAGACGAGCCGTACGTATTTTCTTCTCAAGTGAAACAAGTTTTTACTCGAAAGATCCAATTGATGAGGGTTGGTACGTTGTACTTTCAAACAAATTTCTAGAGACTTGTTTGACATGGGTAATGAAAGTATAGATGATATCATTGAAAGATCAGAAACTTTGCCTTTTCCACAACAAAACTTAAATGAAAATATCCCTAGTACTAGTACGCATTTTCAATGGGTTCGTCGGGATATGGATGAAGATATTTACGAATTATAATGTCGTAAGAATTTACAATTTTTTTACTTATATGTAATGTTATTATTTTAATCTTGCTCATGTTATATAATTTAACTATTTTATGTGTCTTTATTGTTGTTCTAATTTGTTATTAAAATTTACACCGTTTTATGTTTATTGCAGGAAAAATGCGTACAAGAAAGTTACGACATTTAAATATTGTTCAGAATAATCCAAATTCAGAAGAAGGCAATAGTAAACAACAAACAGTTGTTGGTCTTCAAGTGTGCCGGAGACAGTTCACGATACTGCAGAAGTTTAGGGTAATGTTTAGTTTGTTTTACATGCGTGTTCGCTTTTATTATTAATTTATTTTTTATTTTTAATATAATAATATGTCATTTTTTAGTTGAGAGTGCCAGGACGCGCAAAGGTCGAGGTCGTACGCTACTTACAGATTTGTACGACTTAGCTCCTACCGAGCGTGTCAAAGTTCGTAGAAATAATCATGGTCAGCCTGTCGGAACTGAAGCTCAAGTTTTAGCTGGCTATTTGGGCATTCTTGCACGAAATTCAAATATGTTGCCCATCAACTACGAATCATGGCATCACATGCCTGACAGCAACAAAAATCAAGCTCTCGACAATATTAAGGTAAGAAAATGTGAAATTAATCTATAATGCTTTGGTTTAAGTTTAATTTTTATTTACTTTTTAACCTTGTGTTTTTTTAGGAGAGATTTATTTTAGAGGTCTCTGATGACTATATCAAGAAGACCTTGGGCAAAAAATGGAGAGATAATAAAAGTACTTTAAAAAAAAATATTTTAAGAAAGACATAAGTCTCGAGGAAAAATTGTGCAATGTCCCGCCGGGAATGCTGAGGTACCAATGGGAAGATACAGTTAGATTTTGGAATTCAAAAAAAAGAGAGGTATTACGTACTTTCAAACTCTTCTAAATTGTTTGGTTTCTAGTATTTACTATATACATAATAATAATTACTTAATGTAGGACCGTGAGCGTGTTGGAACAAGTAGTAGATGAAAACAAAAATTCACACACACACGGCGAGTCGAGAAGTTTTGCTCATGTGAATGAGGCCGAGGTATTATAAATTTATTAATTTTATCAATTTACGATGAGTCTCTACTACTAAATAATATTTTTATTACTATATTGTAGGAAGTCTCGTCTGGTCAAAAGTTGGGCGCCTTGACTTTTTGACATTACGATAGGAAGAAAGATGGATCCCCAATGACATCCGGTTTGGAGAAATTATGGTATATTAACTTAATAAAATTTGATTTGTTCTAAATTATGTTGCATTCTTTTTTAAATAATTTTATGTTATTTTCTATTTTTTTTCATTATATATTTTGTTTCTAACTCTTTCATTTATTTTTTAGGAGAGACTAAAGGAAAAGAAGGCAGAGTACAGGCGTGATCTTGGTTGATCGATAGTTCTCATTAATCATGAGGACATTGATAACAGAATTATTAATGAAGTTTTGGGTCCTGAGAGGTATGGTTGGGTTCGATTTCAAGGATCTGGTGTTACCCCGGACCCAATATTTTGGATCCAGCTCCCGGCAATACATGCCTTCCGAAGTCAAGCTCAAGTTAAGTTCCAGAGGTTAAGAGATCAGCTAGGTCAGATGCAAGCGAGCACAGTTGAGCAAATTGCAGAGGTTCAAAGAAAATATGAAGAACTCCAAAGAACAACTTCTAGCCGATGCAGAGAGAGAGGAGGCAAATGCAAGAATAATGAGGAGGCAATGCAAGCAGCTGAGAGGGCGAGCAGAGCGAAAGTATGATGAGTCTGCAATTAAGCTTCAACAAATGATGAAGATGTTTCAAAGAATCGCAGCATTATTACTTTCTTAGATATTTATTTGATTGTTCTGACGATATTTTTAACATTTTTACATTGAATATTATTGTAACAATATACTTAGTTATACTTTTATTTATTAATGTAAATCATATATCTTTCATTGAATTTAAAGTATTATTTAGGTTTAATGTTATTGGTTGGATTTGTATGTCATATTTGTCGTTTATTGGTTGAATTTCTAATGCGGAGGAGGGTTCGATATTGGTTAAAACGCAACGATTTCAATCAGTAAATTTAGCGCGATTGTGGGGAAAGCGCCACTAAAGGACTCTACTTTTAGCGGCATTTGTGGATAAAGCGCCGCTAAAAGGTCTCAGTACTTTGGCGGCGTTTTTGGTGTAAGCGCCATATATAGGTCTCAGTAATTTAGCGGTTTTTTTTGGCTAAAGCTCCGCTAAAGGTCTCAGACTTTTAGTGGCGCTTTGCAAACAAACGCCGCTAAAGGTCCGCACTTTTAGCGCTTTCGCTTTCTCGAAACGCCGCTAAAGGTTCGCACTCAGAGCGGCGTTTGTGGATAAAACGCCGCTAAAGGTATGTGATTTTAGCGGCGTTTGTTTGCTAAGCGCCGCTAAAGGTCTATACTATTAGCGGCGTTTATGGTAAAGCGCCGCTAAAGGTATCTACTTTTAGCGGCGTTTTCCGTTCAAACGCCGCTAAAAGTGATGACTTTTAGTGGCGTTTTTTTCACATAAACGCCACAAAAAATTGCGGCGCTGCTTACAGCGGCGTTTTTTGCGGCGCTTTTAAAAGCCAAAAAAAACGCCACTAAAAATCTGTTTTGCTGTAGTGAGTCCACAATCACAAGTAAGGTCAAGGGGTTGACAAATGTTTTACAAGAGATATGTGGCTATTTTTTAAGGTTTTTTGCAGAATAAAAATATATATATTGCCAATGTATCAAATAATAACCCAAAAATATAACTATTTTTTTATACAAATTAAAAGTATAACTATTAATAGTACTATGCTAATATACTAAAAAAACTCTTAAACTACTACACTTTATTTAAACAAGCCGTTAAACTATTTGTGTAGTTAATTAAGCTCCTAATCTATGATTTTTATTTATAAAAACCCTTGACTTGAATATTAAAGTAAAAAATTTTGAATTTCAAGCTCTTTTCTAATTTTTTGTTGATACAATAGAAATTATATACACTTTAACATCAACATAAAATTTAAAAGAGAAGTAAAAATTTTTAAAAGAGTATTTCAGTGTGTTATGCATAGATAAAAGTACTATAGAGACCTTTGTATTAGGAGTCAGATTTCATTTTACCCTCTTTACTCAAAAATAAATAAATTAGGCTCTAAAAAATAAATTAATTCTTTTTATTAAAAATAATATTTATTTATACCGTTAAAAATGTTAAAGTATCATCAATTTGTGTAGATTTATTTCCATATATTTTACAGTTATACTACTTGTATAACAGTTTGGCATGGTGGTAAAAATAATTTTGTATATTCTTTTTTAATAAATCAAAGATATTGTTTTATACAATTTAAAACTTCTTTTTCCCTAAAAGAATTTAAAATTTTATTTTTTAATTTTAAGAATAATTTTATTTTTATTTTTTAAGAATACTAACAAAAAACTTATTTTTAATTCAAAATTTATCCTCATTCATTACATTTTACAATACCATTTAACGCAATATTAAAATTAATTTACCAAAAAAAAAAACACATTCATTTATCAACAAAATAAAATGCTATAAGTTTCAACTAGACAACAATATATTTCTAAAAAAATTGTGAAGCTTTTGTCATCGTGACATCAATTTGTTGGTGACATGACGTACTGTACTTCTTTGGCCAAAGAAAGCGGCGTCGTATGCAGCCGCAGTTGGCCAGTTGCGCGCCCGAGAAAATATTTACCGGGAATGATATGAAATCACGAGAATTTGCTAATTTCACTGCTTTAGGCACGTGTCAGTAGAGAAGCAAGCGTAAAAGTTGCGGCTAGACCACTGGCTTGGTCGGCGTCGCCCTCGCCCTGCACTGACTTGTCTAGCTGCCAACCATACTGCCAAATCTCGACTTTTTCAAGTGTCCCACAATCTAAATGATTTCTTTTTCTTTTAAGTGAAGGCCTCTGCAACTGAATTTCATCCTTTCGTCAAAAATTTTATGTTAGGTGACATAGTCAAAAGGATGAGTATGAACTTATTTCAACAACTTCGTTTTGCCACATTAAGATTCTAACTTGGATACTAAAAAAGAGTAAGAGGATATTAATTTCTAGCTACCCATAGACTTGGCTACTGAGTCTTTATGTATGAATCTATTGAAAAGAAAAGGAAATCATTAGTAGTCCTAACACTAGAAAACATGGAACAACCAAACTCATTCATATAATTATTTTTAAATTTAATTTAACAAAAAATTTTATTGTAATCTTAACATTTAAATCAAATATTTCTATCTTCATATTATAACTTATATAATATAAAAAGGGTCATAAATTATATCACATAAAACATCTACTTAAGGATCCCATTACAATGGGATTATGTGAGATTTTTTTAAATCAACAATTGAAATAAGAATATAGAATGATTTTTAAAGAAAATTAATCCATTAAGCATTAGCATAATTTCTTAATTTCTAACGTAGCAGTTAATTTAAAAAGGATTTAAGAGGACCATACTATAATAAAATCTCACATTAAATGTTATCCATTTTATGAGGTAAAATTAGAAAGAAATAAGAGAGAGAGAGAAGTTGGAGACAACGTAACGTGAAGATAACGAGATAATGGTATTGAGGATTGACTTGTGAGGCATGGTTAGGTTTCTTTCACATGCAAAATACAGCAATACCCTTTATTTCCCGTTTGAGGTCAGTCCAGCAGATGGGGTATCTTTCACGAGCTTTGTCATCCCCAAAAGTAAAAACTAGAAAAGAAAAGAAGAAACTTATAGATATTGGCTTTTCAAACTCTACCTTTACGTCTTTAATGCTCCATACCAAGCTTGGATCCCACATTGATAGTGATGGCAACCTTTATGATTTCATGTAGAAAAAGTCTTTAACCTCATTCAATCAATCCTCGATTTTATATATCAACTTTCTTTTCCTTTCGCTCTCTCTCCGTTTCTTCTTTGGGTTATTTAGATAAATACAAAGTGCAATCCAGCAAAAGTTACAGCATGACCCGCAATTTAATTTCTACAAAGCTATAAGCATTGGATTTGCGAATGAAATCATCAAGTCCAGGCGGCATTCTAGTTCTAGTAAATTTGTGTTTGCTTTTTATGTCAAGGTACGGATCAACTACTCGTAATAATTCTTTCCAAAGAGTAACGTAACTCACATTGTTGGTCTCGAAATGAGAGATCAACATCTCTTCTCTCCACAAATTTAGATTCTCAGTTATTTGGATGTTTCCTATTTAACCCCAATTGTATTATGTTGAAAGACTTTTAACATATATTTAAATCTTTGAACATGTTACAGTATCAAGAGAAACAAAAATAATAATGGAATTTTGAACATTTCAGACTTGAATGGGATTTTGGAATTTTGTGCAGAGTTTGAAACCAAGAGAATGAAAAGCGTTGCGTGGTGGACAACTGGGCATAACATAAGACGCGTGGCGCAGAGGTGTTTTAACTTTTGACAACCCAAAGCTGGCTCTGCCTCTTGCAATAAATACAAAAAGTAGCTTTTTAGCATCTTTGTGCGGGGGACCTCTTCTTTTTGCCCTTTCATGGACACTCCTCCTATTTCTTCTTGCTCAAAAGAATGGGCGGATTTTATGACAATATTTGCACCTCATGCAAAAACACATCCATGAAATTTTAGTATAATAAATTTGGTGGCAAACAAAAATAATAATAATAGTAACTCGAGTTGCATAAGAAGAAGGGAGAGAGGAAAGCATGGCAATGCCCTTCCAATTAATTTAAGATTCCTTTAAATAAGTATTAGGATTAATGTAAAAACAACTATTACAATAAAATTAGATATTAAAATAATATTATAGCCTAAACACATCGCAACCCATTTAAAGTTCCATTCAAAGTTTCGTTAGACCGGAATTCAAACTTGCTCTATATCTTAAAGTAAAATCCTAAGCTTTAGCTTTACTGTCCACCACAGCTATAAATACCACCAACCTCGCCCTCGGCTCTCACCATATACTATCTGGGTTTCTTCTTCCTCCCCACCAAAATTCTTGTTCAACCCAAGATTTCTTCATTTCCTTAACCAAATAACCCTACTTCTTTTTTCTTTTGTTATCTAGTATTTCACTTTCTTCTCTTTTGTTTATACAAGGAAAAAGGGTCAGTTTTTTTAGCGCCCCTGTTTTTCTTCAATTTTACTCTTATACTCTTTGTTTCCTCTGTTTTGATTCAAATCAAGAATAAAAAAAAATGCAAGAAATCAATCATCCTCTTGGATTCAATAATATTGTTAATATTGGATCTTCGCTGTCACAGTTGATATTGTCAGGAGGCTCAAATACCTTAGATTCAATCTTCTCTCATTGCGCACCGTCAACGACGACAACATCAACCGCCATCACCACCAACTGTATTTACGAGCCAATAGGCTCTTCAGTCTATCTCCGCCAGAGAGAGCTCCTTCAAAAGTTCAGCCAAGAGAACAACGGAAACGCTTCGTTTTCGTGCAACTCGCTAATGAACCGGATTCCGAGCTATCCAAACCCCGCATCGACGAGCAACTTCTATTTGAGTCCTGAAAAGAAGAAGCAATATAGGGGGGTGAGGCAGAGACACTGGGGTAAATGGGTGGCCGAAATCAGACTCCCACAAAACAGAATGCGAATCTGGTTAGGCACATACGAAACAGCCGAAGCCGCCGCTTATGCGTATGACCGTGCGGCGTATAAGCTTAGAGGGGAATATGCAAGGTTGAATTTCCAAAACATCAAGGATCCGAGCAAGTTGGGTTTTGGAGATGGTGCTCGTTTGAGTGCTCTGAAGAACTCGGTGGATGCTAAGATTCAAGCCATTTGTCAAAAGGTAAAAAGAGAGAGGGCTAAAAAGAAAGCCAAGAAGGATCGTCCCGCAGAAGCTGAGAAAATAGTTAAGGTGACGGAGTCCTGTTCATCGTCATCATCGTTATCGCCTGTGGTTTTCGGTGACAGTGTGTCTGATGGTGGATTTTGGAGATGTGAGAACTCGCCCTCCTCTGTTTCTAACGATTATCCAATGATGATGGCAGAGGAACCCCAATTCGAGGACTGTTTGCTTGCTAGAATGCCATCTTTTGATGCTGAATTGATATGGGATATTCTTGCCAATTAGGATTTCCACTTTCTCCATTTATTTTTTCACCAAAAAAGCGAGAATTTTCAGTACGTAGCTGTTAAAAACCGAGAGACTTCTAAATAGTGTAAATGGTAATTTTGTTGGGATTCTTACTTCCTTGCACTGATGTCCTGTTGTTCAGTGTTTTCGATTTTAGGAACAAGAATGTTTTCTTTCTTGAATGGGAGTTGAAACGCTTACAAATAAATAAAAATTCCGGAGTAATATATTTTCAAGGTGATGCATGATTATTACAAATATGTGGGACCTTGAGAATGTGAATGAAAAATTCTCTTACTTCTTATCATGTCTATTTTTCCACAAGCACCATTTCACTATCAAAGGACATGATAGGGTTTTAAACCAAGCAGGTGAAGTTGGGCAAAGGTTGCGAATAAGATCACTCCCTTATCGTGAAAACACTAGAGCCACGGCCATGCCTTTTCCTTCGATTCTGAGAAAAGATGGCGGTCCTTCTTCTTAATCAACTTCAATCTTCTTGTACATGTACAAAAATATTGAAAGATGCCTATACATGGTACAGAACAATGTTGAACCAGGCTTAGCGATGGCTGTTTGTGGGTTTGCTTTGGTGATTAGGTAATCAAGGTTTAGGTTTGTCATTAATGATGTATTCAGTTTTAAGCAAACTCTTTATTAAACCATTTCTGCGGCTCGATCTGAAGGGGGCCTCTGACCAATGAATGAATTGAAAAGATAAGTTGAGGAGAACTTAACATAAAAGCAAAACAAGCAGAGGAACATTAGTTCATAATTACAGGGGAGTTAAGTTGCAATAGTTCATAAAAGTATAACTTCATATGAAGGTCAAGGACAACAGGAAATATTAGGAACCAAACCAACAGCCTGTAATCTACATCATAAATTAAAAAACGACCACATCCTTCAATGATATCATTAAGAAAACATTACCGAGGGCATTCTTGGACTTGTGCAAGATTTCAGGCAGAGGTTGTAACAATGAGGATCTGAAAAATACCAATTGCAGGTGGCAGTAGGCCAAGTTCATTTCATGTGCAAAGAACGATGACATTACAGCAGCACGTCCTAACACAAAATTGACCCATCATGTAAGTTTGTGAACCATTCTCAACTCTCAAATTCTTTTGAATGAAATATGAATCTGTGCATGTCAAAGGGTTCAGAGAAGGAAAGAGAAGATTAGAACATGTTTATGTAAGTCCAATTTCTTGAGAGCTTCGGTAACTTTCCCTTTGTTTTCCCCTCCCTCAAGATCCAAACAATCTTCTAACATTTGCATGTGACGAAGACTTTTCCATTTGCATGTGGTAATCTCAACTTTTTACTGCACAACTTTCTGGCCTTTTTATTACAAACCCAGCAGAATACACCAGGTTGACCATTATATGTGCCCGGAGAATATGATTATAGCATGATTGACAAACTAAAACTAGACTATTTTACTTGTGAGAGCAGTATCAATCACTTTCTTTGCAACTGTCACTAGAGACCAGCATTCCGAGCAGACAGCTCCTATGCTGCAATACCTAACATCCTCATTGTCCATTATATCCTGGGGCAAGACTCCAAGAAGTCAAATAATATGGCCATTACAGACATCTGCTCTGTTTGAAAAAGTAGACTAAGATGCTCAATTTTTTTCAAGTCCAGTAGCTTCTCACTAAACTGGAGTGAAAACATTGTCAGCATTCTGTGCATAGGCATGCCTCATTGCAGGCTGCATTGCAGACGATACATCATTAATAACTAATAGACCAATTAAAATTTATATTTCAACAGAGATGTTAAAAAATTTCAGCAGTTTTAACTCATAGCTCATCAAAGTTGATTCAAAGCCTGCATAATAAGAAGAAATTTTGATGAAGTCATACATCAACACTATAGACAGGCCCAATATATATCACTTTATTATTTTTTATTTGGAGAAGACTGGTATCTTGAATGGAACTTTTCAGTTCAGAAACAAGAACTGGAATCTAAGATAAATGTCATTTCTAGCCTGAGAAAATTCTCTTCTTCTAAAGTAGGACTTGTTATAAGCAAGATGCTTGCCATTTACAGATATCAATACGGGGAAATAACTTTCCTGCCAAAATACAAGTCTCAAATTTCAATGGAAATCGCTAGATTAAATGAAAAAGATTCATGATTCAACGCTAAATTTCTTTTTCCACAAAAAGAAATCGATATAAGAATAGTTAGATTTTTTTTTTTCCAAATTGACCCAAACAAAATAATTAATTATGAAAATAACTTAGGACTAAAATTTTGTACTAGTGTCACGGGCCGTAGTTCAAAGCCTGTGACCATCGCACCAAATGCATCTAATGAAGTTCTATTATTTAGATGGGAATCATTTTGCCCGCAAGAACTAACCCGATTCAAGAAGTTGTTGGAGAAGCCTGTCAGATTGAAACTTGATTGGCCCGATATTGAAGATATGACAACTTAGGCTAATTTGGTAACTAATCTTAGAAGATTAAAGGAATCATATCTTGTAAAGATTAGATTTGATTTGATGTGGTATATCTTGTAAATCCCTAAAATTAAGGGATATGATTAATCTCGTCCGTCGATGTAAATATATCTTAACCGTCGATTTTGGAGGAGCTCAACTATAAATAGAGAGCTTCCCCTCATTTGTACTCACTCCATTCATTATTTCATTATTCTTTGTGAATAAGAGAATATTGAGAGCATTTACTCAAACACTTGGTGTACGCTCTTTCTGTTGTTCTTTGTAAATTTCTTTTAGCATAAATCGCTTCCGCTATACAAATTGGTGCTTTGGAGGGGTTTTAAAGGAATCCTCACTTGAGTAAAGGCTGACTTAAGCGAGTTTCGACAAATAAATCACCTAAGGCCGCAGGGATTGCGACACGAAAGATCTAGCCCCGTGACACTAGAATGATCTGTTTTCTACAGTGCACACCGGTGCCGTCATATCCATTGGCGGCACCACCTCATCATTAGGCAATCATCGCTTTTAATAATAATAATAATTTTTTTGGTATTGCCATTGTGTCCAATGGAATCAATATGTTTTTTTTTCTACATGCCCATAAAAAATATGGGTATTTTGAGAGGAAAAAAATTAATGGGTGTCATTAGCCTCTATGACGGCACTAGAAAAATTAAAAAAAAAATGTGTCACCAATCTATCATGTAATTTTTGTCATCTATTCTCTAAAATAGAGGTAGTCATAGGTCGGATCAGTTTTGGGTCGGGCCCAACCAAAAATTTTGGCCTGTTTGCTAGACCCAAAAAATGGGCTTAAAATTTTGTTTAAGCTCGGCTCGAATAAAAATGCTAAAACCCAGGCTCAGCTCGCTCGTATTAATTTTTATATTATTCTTTTTATATAATTTTTTTGAAAAAAAGATAATACATCAAAAATACTAAAAACAATAAATAAATGTTTCCCAATAAATTGAAAAAAATTAAAAAATATATATAGTTAAATAACACTAAAATAGGTGTAACTTAATAAGCAAATGTCTCTAAAATAGTAACAAAATTAATAATAAAACAAGAGTTGTACGATAATAACAAAATAGTAGCAACATAATAGTTAAATAATAGAAAAATAGTGAAAAATAACAAGAAAATAACAACAAAACAGTAAAAAAAAAAAAGAAGCAACAAAACAGTAAAAAAAAATTAGTCTTTTTTTTATATTCAAGTTGGATCCAGGCCAAAAATGTTTTACCCAAGGCATAACCCGTTTTCTAAACGAGCCTTTTTTTTTTAAACTAATTTTTCGAGCCTATATTTTTATTCAAACCTTCTTATTTTTCAAGTAACCCAGCCCATAAGCATGTTTACTGTAAAATGAATATCTAAATTTGGTGCAGCAAAAAGAAGGATGAGGGCAAAGAAAAAGGAACGTCAACGCCATTACTAAAATCTTATAATAAAGCTCCTTCATTTTTTTTTTTCTTTATCTTCCCAGACATCCCTCCCTCCATAATAAAATTGATAAAGGGCCAATCTAATTTAAAAGAAAAAAAAGGAAAAATGTGATGGTGTGCAAAGGTGTAGAAAAATAAAAAAATTTAAAATATATTTTTAGCAGTATTTAAGGCACACATTTTGTAAAAAATATTTTTTAATAGCTGTAACAACAACTTTTTCGGCTTATTAATATATTTTTAAATGACTTGCACTAAGAATTAAAATATTGTCACAAATTAAAAGTTACAGTCAACTTAAAAGAAATGGGTAAAAGGTTAAAAGAGTATTAAAAAATGTTTTTTTTTTTTTAAATAAGGGTTTGATTTGTTGAACTCATTTAAAATATTATATTTCGGTATGTTAGATTTCATTGTAAACATAAATAACGCTTTAAACAATATTCTTATTCAATACGCCTTAATTAACTTGCAAATTTCTTATTTGCCAAATTTTTTTAATCTAATTTTACTTTTTTGCTTCTATTTATATTTCTGAGCAACAAACAAAATATTTTTTTAATATTCTTTTAGCCTTTCACTATTCTTTTTCTTTTTATTAATATATTTTTAAATTACTTGTGTTACACAGATTGGAAGTCAATATATTTTAAATAAGTTCAACTTACAAGGCATTAAATAAAACCATAATGATTAATTTTTATAATAAAATTGGGTTCAACTAAAAGTTTTCTTCTAAAATTCATTTGCTCCCTTTACTTTATTTATGCAAACTAGTGCCCGAAAACTCAAAATTTTTCCAGTTTTCGGCATTGGAAACTTTATGTGTTGTCGAAATATTCAAAAAGAAGTTCTTTTTTGAAACAAACTTTCAAGTTTTCTTCAATTCTCTTTTCCAATATATTTTTTAAGAGTGAAGATTTCAAAGTTTTTACTCCATTGCTCTACTCTTGCAAAAATCTTTTCCAAGCATATATTTCCTTTCTATGTTTATTTTTGTGGGTTATGCCTTATTTTATTTAGACTTATTTATGGGCCGGGCTATCTGTCTAGGCCCGAAAGCCCACCCAAAATTTTGGGGGGTTTGAGTAAAAATATTATGTCCAAAAAATGGATTTGGGCAAAAAAAAAAGGCTCATTTAAAATATGGGTCAAGCTTGAACTTGAACATTTAAGGCCATAGTCCAGCCCTCTTTAAGTTGATAATACTTTATATTATGTTCTTTTTTATATATTATGTAATTTAAAACACATTAAAAAAATTATACTAAATATATAATACTACTCTAATACAAACATTAAAATAATGTTAAGATAACTATATGAATTTTTTAATAAATAAAAAATATATAAAATTATTAGATATTAATATAATATAATATAAATATTTTAAAAAATTAAAAATTATATGAGTAGTCTTAAAATGAGCTTGGATTTTTTTGCAAATATTGTGGGCTTTGGCAAACTATTAAGCCCATATTCCGGGTCGAGATAGGCTTGAGCAAGTATAAAGTATGTTAATATAATGCTTAGGCCCGACCCCAACTTGACCTATAAGCACCTCTAGTTTTACTATTCACTTCTTTAGCGTTGCAATGGATTTTTTCAACGGATTTTGCCTAGATTTTTAAAAATAATTTAATGAGCGTCACCTAATACATTGCTGGCACAAAAAGTTATTTTTTTAAAAAAAGATATTAATGTCGCTACACAATCTGACGGCACAAAAAAAATAATTTTTTCTACCACGAGTGCCGCCAAGGAGAATGGTTGCACCAAAAAGTATACTGACTTTTTATTTGACATTTTTTTAATTTCTCTGGTGCCATCAAAGTGGACGACGACAGATATTAAAATATTTTTTTCTTTTTTTTCCCTCTCAGAATACTCGTATTTTTGGTATTTGAGGAAATACATATTAGTGTCGTTGAACGCAATGGCGGTACAAAAAAATAATTTTTAAAAACCGACAATCATTAAATAATGATGAGGAGTGATGCCACTGGTCAAGTTGATGACACTGACAATCATTGTAGAAAACAAGTTATTTTCGAATAAGATTTTGTTAACTGCTAGAATTGGGTTTAATTTTTCTTAAAATTTTGCAACAACTTATAGTAGAAAAGAATAGTAGACAAGAAGAAGAAAAGAAAGAAATAAGGAAGAAGTATGACAAAGAGAAAAAAAAAAGACAAAAATGATAATTTGAGAATAAAAGAGAAGAACTTATTT
Source organism: Gossypium anomalum (assembly GCA_025698475.1). Taxonomy (NCBI): domain Eukaryota; kingdom Viridiplantae; phylum Streptophyta; class Magnoliopsida; order Malvales; family Malvaceae; genus Gossypium; species Gossypium anomalum. The sequence continues at coordinate 67,337,621 of CM046963.1, forward strand.
ATTTTCACTATATCCTCCTCAACACTCCTCCCTTCTTATATAACCGAGTCTTGGAGTTGTTACAATCCTTAAAAATCAAAACTACTCACGTATTTACAGGTAGCAAGATCGGAACCAACCAAATCTCATGTTTTAATTTGTTTCCAACCCATCGTATTATTCAAAATAGAAAGAAATAACAGAAACTAATAAAATGAGCACGTACCTACTCCCCTTGCCGACAAGATCCTTAACCTCAAGGATTGAAGGTTGGGAAGCGATGTCACAAATCAACCAAATTCTCTCAGGTAGCATCTTTTGGAAACGAATTTGCCATTCGATCAACACCTCGGTCGTTGCCTGGTTTCCCTTCTTTACCAATCTCTTATCTATAATCCGGACTGGCTCCTTTGGAAGGGTCCCATCCCAATTCATTGCTGGTAGTATAGGTTGAATTTGCGCCAACATGACGCTTAACCTAGGACACATAGAAGGTTAGATGCACTCGCGAGTCTAAGGGCAGTTGGATGTAGTAGACGACTTCCCCAATCTTGGCTTCCATTTTAAATGGCCCAAAATAACGATGAGCTAACTTATGGTTGAAGGCCCTTTGGAGGCTGTGTTATCGGTACAGTTGGAGTTTCAGATAAACCCATTCTCCCACCTAGAACTGTTGATCGCTCCTCCTCTTATCTGAAAAATGTTTCATCCTCTCTTGTATGCGTTTGAGGTGGAATTGTAACATTTTCCTTGCAGCCTCTCGTTGTTGAAGGCTTCGATCTACACAGGCCACACCCAATGAACCAACTAAATACGGCAGATGATGTTGAGGTGCCTGCCCATATAAAACTTCATAAGGCATCTCCTTGATAGCAGAATGGAAAGTGGTGTTATACCATTCTTTTGGTCGCTCCCCAGTTATATATCGCAAGTAATTTTTGAGGCACTTGTTTAGGGCTTCCGTTTGTCCATTTGTTTGCGGGTGGTAAGTAGTTGAATGGTGAAGTTTCGTCCCAAGCTTATTGAAAAGTTCCTGCCAAAAATTGCTGACAAATACATTATCCCTATCGGAAACTATGGTGTTTAAAAGGCCATGGAGTTTGAAAATATTATCTAAATAAGCTTAAGCAACTATTAGAGCCGAGTACAGATGTGCCAAAGCCATGAAGTGCCTGTATTTCGTCAAACGGTCTACTACGACCCATATGGTGTCCTTTCCTTTCAAAATTGGCAACTCATTTATAAAGTCCATGTTTATATCTGCCCACGCTCTAGAAGGTATCGACAGTGGCTACAGGAGTCCTGGTGAAGCTGATGGATTATATTTGTTCCTTTAGCAGACGCCACATTCTCTCACCCACCTTTTAATGTCTTTGGACATCCCTTTCCAATAGACCTAACCTGTCATGCGATGTCGTGTGGCTGTAGTGCCCGAGTGGCCCTTTAAGGAACTGTTATGAAAGAAAGTAAAAAGCTCTTTTTGTATTTCTAGATCAGATCTTACCACTAACTTTCCTTTTCTCCTGATACACGAACCATCCCATGAGTATTTTGGATGGGAGCTAGGATTTTTTTTACAATTCAACACACAACTTACTTGATTGTGGGTCATTTTTCCATGAGTTCTGTACACGGGGCCACAATTTTGAGATAACAGGACTTTTCACCATTTGAAACAGTTGCTTCGGGGAGCAGTCGAGTTGCCAAGAAAGAGCATCGGCTACTATATTCTTACTCCTTTTCCTGTACACAATATCAAAACTATATCCTAGCATTTTGGCCACCCATTTTTGTTGGAAGGGTGTGATGGCCTACTAGTCGAAAAAGAAACGGAGGCTTTGATAGTTGGTTCGAATTTTGAAATTGTAGGGCCCAAAATTTGCCCAAATACATCAGCTAACCCAAATACATTTCAATTAAAACCCAACTAACCTACCCTATCCCAAAAACCCCTAGCCCAACAAGCCCACTAAACTAATGACCCATTACACAAAATCAAATCAAAAAAAAAAAACCCCTAGCCTAACAGTACCACCACCTCCACCACCAATCGCTCTCAGACCGCCACTTCTCTATCAACCTCTGTCACATCGACTCAAAGCAGCCACTCAGACTCCTCCACTTGCCCAAGTTGCATCGTTTGCGAATGTAAGAAAGGACATAAATAGAATAGAAAAATCATGTAAAAGGGGGCTACAAAAGCCTTCAAAACTCAATTGTATAAAAGGGGGAAAAAGTTTTTGCAAAAGAGATGAAATATATGATATTAAACAACAATAATAGTCCCAAAAACAGCAAAAATAGCAAGTATTCTGGAGAAGAAAACGAAAGCAAACAAAAAGGTTACTTTGTTTATTTTTCTTCTTTTTCTTTCCGATTTTCGCATCTATATACATATTTCTTTATTTTTTTACTAATATAAACATAATATATACTTTTAAAAAAATAAAAAAACAAAAATTACCTTTTGAATTTCCACCACCGCGTGCATGTGCTACGCACAACATTTGAAGGCGGCGGTGAGGGTCGATGGCCGCCCCCATGGCCTGACTCCTCTCTCTTCCCTCTCTCTTCTTTTTTTCTTTCTCCCTTCAAATGATTTTTTTTTCAAAATGGGCCTATTTATAGCACCTCAAAACGACGTCGCTTTTGGGGCTACACTTAAGCCCCAAAACGACGCCGTTTAAGCCTTACCCGACCGATCCGACCATCTCCGACAAGGATCCGCGCGTTTTTGCTCTTAGGGGTTATTTGCGCAATAGATCCTTCCGCATTTTTGATATTTTAAATCAGGTTTATATGTATTTATGAATTGGCCCTAAACTTTATCCCGTCTTTCAATTCAACCCCCTGTTGATGTACTGCGTTTTAGAATGTGGAAATATTGCGATTTTGGTACTCTCAGGTTATGCGCACCTTGCAATCTGGTCCTTTCCTCTTTACTCTCTTTTCAAATTACCCCAAGACTCTGATTTTAGTTTCGATTTGGTCCTTTTTTCACTCTAACCTGTTTGATACTATTATTTCTATTTCTCTTATTATTATTTTATTTTCTACTATTATTATTATTATTATTATTATTATTATTATTAGTATTTTACTATTATTAATATTAATATTATGTATCCCTTAATACTTATATGTGTATATGTATATGTAAGTATTTATGTAGTGTATTAATAGCCTTTTTTACTTCTAATATAGATATCTACTCATGTAATGCTTAAATATTACTATGTATACACTTTTTAACTTTATCTTATGTATATATATATCTTCAATATTATTAGTTATGTGTTTTATATACTATTCTGTATACATATTTCATATCTAGTATTATTTTAGTATATCATTTTTATTTATTATTATTATACCTATTATTTTCATTATTATCATTCATTATTTTTATTTTAATATATTTTTCATAAATGTCACTTACCTACGTTTTTATTTATCTTATACATATATGTACATATCATGTATATATTTTATCCTTACTATTATGAATACTATTATATGTTTTATTATATATATATCTTTAATACATATAGGTTTATGTTTATTATTAATAGATGTTTTCAACATTATAATTATGTATGTATATATTATATAAGTGTTTTAACATTATATTGTATATGTATTTCATTATATATGTGTGTATATATGTAGTAGTTTTCATTATTTCATTTCAATATTTTGTATTATCTGTTTTTTTTTTTTATAATATTATTGTACATATCGGTGTATATATCTCTTATGTGTATATATATATATATATATATATATTTTTTTTATATATATATATACATATGTGAATATTACGTATATATTATAACATTACAAGTCACGTTTTGCTATTCTATATATATATTTCAAATTCTATATATCTTTAACATTATTACTACCTATATATATGTTATTTGGTGTACATATATCTTTTATTGTCGCTATTTTTACTATTATTAGTATATGCTGATATATATATATATGTATATTGTATATGTTCATTTTAAATATGTTATATATATATATTCATTGTTTCTATTTCATGTTTAATTCTAGTATGGCGCTTAGTGTCGTATATATCTCTATCATTTCAATATCATTATCGTATTGATTATTTACTTCAATCTGTACCTAGCCCTTTCATTTATTTATTTTATTCCATATCTGTTTTGCTTTGCATTACTTTGAAAGCCATATTTTTGTTTTCTATTTGATTTTAATAATCAAGGCAACGCATCTGGGTAACATTTAAGTCATCGATTTCATCGCTATGTTGGGTGAACATCAATGGACTCATATTAAACGGTGTGTCCTTCTAAAAATCTAAAGATTAAAAATTCTCATGTTTTAATCGGATCACATCTAAGTGTTACATTGAACTCGCATTTTTGAAAATCAAGACAACACGTGTTTATGAGATACCAAATTTTGGGCGTCGCGAGGGTGCTAATACCTTCCTCATACAGCAGAACCGACTCCCGAACCCTACTCTTTCTTTGGATTTTAACGTAGACTTAAACTCAGCCTTCTTTTCATTTTAAAAATAAAGGACTCTAATAGGTGTCCGATCACACCCTAAAAAAGATCGGTGGCGACTCCCTGTTTATTTTAAAAATCAAAATTTAGTTTTCAAGTTTTCAATAGATCGCCACAATTAGCGACCGAAAGCAAATTTTTTACGTCGCTACAGCTGGCGACTCCACTGGGGAACTTGGTGCGAGTCGAGTCGAATTAAACATGTTTTGTCAAAGTTTTCAAATTTCCTTGTTCAAAGTAAATATTTGGTCGTGATCCGAAAATCTCACTTTCAAAATTCATGCATTTGTATCGTGTTGTAAATATTTCTTCTAACTTGTTATTTGTTTGTTTTTCAGTCTTTATGGTTTTAATTCCGGTTTAGTTTCTTTAAATAAAATGTAAAGGTTTATGAGTTTTCCCCCCACACACCGTGCACTTGCATTTTGCATAACATGAGCTCTATACCCGGGCTCCGTCCGTTTAAGTGAAAGTAAACGCTACGCCTTCGTGAGTTAACTCGTCCCTCCGACAAAGCTAGTGAATACTTTCGGGTTACATATGACTTATGCTTTCGTGAGTTAACTTGTCCCTCCACATAGGCATAAGTAAATGTAACCCTCGAATTGAACTCGTGAGCTTTGTGATGGGCTATGATCCCGAGGTTCCGTACTAATCTTAGCGGATGATAGTACGGGCAATTCGAAATACCTATCTAGAACCAAAACCGCATATAATGAACCATATGAGCCATCCAATTAGAGCCATACCGAACCTTTGTCCGCTTATAGCCACCAAAATAAGTACACGGGATAATGCCTTTTTGCCTTTCATTTACATTGTTCATACAAAGAGATTTGGATTGGACAGTTTAATTTGTTTCTCAAATCATATGTGTTGTGTTTACTAACCAAGTTTGTTTGTTTTTATTTGTATTTTCATCATGCATCATAGGCATCACATTAGGAAGGTGTTGATTAAAGGATAGTTGCCAAAGAACGGGTTTCTGATGGAGGAGTCAATTACACAAATAACCGAGAAGAATGCCGTGGTTCGAGAGTGGTCTCTAAAAACTCAAAGAGAAAAGGGGGACAGCCTAGTGGAAGGGTGTGTTGCCAATTTGCCCGAACATACAACTGTGAATGTTCGCCAAAATAACCTTGAGGATTTGGTGCGAGTTTGGAATCAATGGGATTCAGATACTAGGGGCATTTTCACCGAGAGGTATGGAGATATAGCTCACTTGATCACCATTCGTGTAGACGAACAGTTGATTCAAGCCATGGTTCGATTCTGGGACCCAGCTTATCAGTGCTTTACATTCAATCAAGAGGACATGACTCCAACCATAGAAGAGTATCTTTGCTTTACTCGCGCATCGACAATGTACAATTCGGCAAGATATACGTGAAGGAGTCTAAGCCATTGACCTTTAGGAAAAAATTAGTAAGACCGATGAGACATGACTGATGCATGGGCGAAAAACAAATAAAAAGAAGAATGAAACCGTTTGCATTCCATGGTCCAAATTATGAGAATCGGTTACGAGTCATCCTGACATATTGAAGAGAGTTAATCTATTCGCCTTGGCCATTTACTGGTTTGGTCATTTTCCCAAGAGTTCTCGGACATATTGAGGTCGCAGATTTGATTTCTTCGAAAGGCTAAAACAAGGAGTCAACCTGTCCCGACTATCTTAGCCGAGAGACATTCTGTGTCCTTGAGTACTTGTCGAAGGGGTAGGAAAGGGACGATTTATCGGGGTGTGCACAAATGCTCAATGTTTGGATTTTCAGTCATTTTTGGAAAGTAGAGCGCACTCCATTCCACATGTTTTCAAAAACATTCGCCCTTAGAAGCTTACCTCAAGAAAGAATGGCCGAGAGAAGTCACCGAGCAACATTGGGTATCGCTCTTTCGAATCTTCACGCCGAGGATATAACGTGGAGAGCACCACGGATCCGTCCTTCATCCTGCTATACAAATGTGGAAGCCAAGATTGGGTACCTTTACTCGGATTATGGGAGGAATTGGATATGCCCCGCTATTAGTCCAAAGGCAATTTTCTTCGCGACAATTTATACCCGCAACCGGGAGGGCTAGTGCGATCCGAGTTCGCTTTCATGGGTGAAGGATATATGAAGAAAGTCCGAGACACTCGCAAAGTCTTGGAATGAAATTCATTTCATGGAATTATCCTTGTATGCTTTGATACCCTTACCCAAGACTATGACATATGGAGAAAGCAACGGGTAAGTAGTCGACAAATCTCATCAACAAATTGCACCGCCCGAAACCCCTTTTTGGAGAAATGCCGTGCAGAGTTGGACATCGCTAGACAAGAATTCGAGCGAGAAAAAAAGCTAAGATGTCTAGGGACCTCGCATACCCTTCAAGAAGAAAACTATCGCTTGAAGATTAAAGCTCAAGTTGAAAGGTCCAGAATCGAAAAAGTACAAAGGGAGGCCGAGATCGTGAGAAACGACTTAAGGGACCTTCATTTGGAAAACAAGAAATTAAGAAACACTATAAAGAATAGTGGATTGGGCAAGTCAACAAATGAGTGGAAAGAAGAAATTGGTAACATCAAAGGAGGAATGGAATTTTGGAAGGAAAAGCAAAAAGAAGAGAGGAAAAGGCATACACATACAATAATAGAGTTAAGAAGGAAGAACGCCGAGTATGAAATGGTGACTGCAGAATTTGCGAATAGTCAGTCTGAACATCAAGAATTAAAAAGGAGAGTACGAGATTTAGAAAATATGCTACAATCTCGTCAATAACAATTAGATAACCTCACAAGGCTCTAGAAGAAAAGAATGATCGATCACGATAGGGACATTCACGCGTATGAGGGAACTCTCAAGAGAAAGAAATGCAACTCAACTTCTTGATCAATGAAATTCGCAAAGCGGCTATGCAAGTTGTTCAACTATCGGATGAAGCCAAAGTTCTCGATTGCCAATTCCTCCGAGCCAGAGATCGAGCATATCAGAGTTTTTAGAGCAAGTGAAGAAACAAGGCAATGTGGCTAGAAAATTTGTGTAATTGTTGGAAAAACGAAAACTTTTTGTAACGTACTCTTCTGATGAATGAAATGCCTACATATGGGGCTATCTTGAAATCAACACCAAATTCTTGCATATTTACTCATAACTAATATTTATGCATCATTTATTTCTTTGGACATTCATCCATTCATATACTCATTCATTCATTCATCGCATGTACATATCATCATAATCATCCACCGAAACTAAAAGAGCCATATAATCCGCAGTTGCAAGACTTCAAGACTGGAATCACGACATTTATACAGAACGCGTCGACAAACTAGGGCAATGGAAGCTGAGTTCAATGAGAGAATCGAAAGGATGGAAAGGGCTCAAAAGGAATTACAAGAGCAACTGGCCAAATCGCAACAAGAAACGAGAGATCTAATGGTAAGATCTCGAGAGGAGTCACTTGAGCAAAGAGATCAGATGGCTAAAATGATGGAGATGATGACAACTTTGGTCAAGGGAAAGGGACCCATGCAGAATCCCGATGTTATGGAACCTCAATCGAGAATTCACCACGATCAAGATCCACTCTATCCTCCGGGATTCACTCCACCACCCGCATATACAACACAGAGAGGGTATGCTCAAGGAGAACCCACAGGCTTGGAACATCGACCTATGCCACCTGCTCCACCCACTAATTTGGGGCCAGGAATATTCGCGTCGAACCCAGGGGCCAGCCCTGCTGATCCACTGGTTCTAGATCTGGACGACCCCGCGGAAGTAGCCAAATTGAAATTGGATAACCATGACGCGAAATATAGGAGTCTGGAGGAAAGACTCAAAGCAATAGAAGGCACTGAGGTCTTCTCCGCGCTAGGTGCCAAAGAACTCAGCCTGGTACCAGATCTAATTTTGCCTCCGAAGTTCAAGGCGCCTGATTTTGAGAAGTATGATGGGACTAGGTGCCCAAAAGCACATCTCATCATGTTCTGTCGAAAAATGACTGGTTACGTGAACGATGATAAGTTACTTATACATTGCTTCCAAGATAGTCTATCTGGTCACCCTCGTTGGTACAACCAACTCAAAGAGGAAAAGATTAGATCCTGGAAAGACTTGGCATCTGCATTCTGCGAGCAATATAAGCATGTATCGGACATGGTGCGGGCACCGGATGACCTTACAAATGATGGAGAAAAAGCCGTCAGAGACCTTTTAGGCAAGATGCGCAGAGATGGAGAGATCGTCTCACCCAAGTGGAACCCCACTAACAAAAACGGAGATAACCGTTCTCTTTATCAACACCTTAAAGGCCCCGTTTTATGACAAATTAGTGGGAAGTGCCACGAAGGAATTCGCAGATATTGTAATATCTGGTGAACTAATAGAGAATGCTGTCAAGAGCGGTAGAATGAAAGGATCAGAAGGCTCAAGAAAAGCAGCACCCATAAGGAAAAAAGAGCCAGAAGCCCACATGGTGGGGACCGGAAATCGTTACATTCCCAATTCCTATCTTAACCAACCTCGACCCCAAAATTTTCCACCTCCAAATTTCTATTATCCTCCTCAAACCCCTTACTACCAAACACCACCTCCTTCTTACCCCGTTTACGCCACGAACAACCAAAGACCTGTCACCACTTTTTCACAAAACACTGCACCCGTTCAAAACCAACCCAGAAATGAGCCAAGACCAACAAGGCCTAATCCCGAGAGACCGCAGTTTACTCCCATCCCCGTGTCATATGGGGAATTGTACCCAAAACTTTTGGAGAAGCAACTGATTTCTCCCCATTACATGGCACCCCTTAAACCTCCATACCCAAAATGGTACGATCCAAACGCTAGTTGTGCATATCATGCCGAGAATCAAGGGTATTCTACAGAGAACTGTCTTGCTTTCAAAAGGAGAGTTCAAGGGCTCATCGACGCGGGCATTTTGCGATTTGATGGTGCTTGGCGGACGATCGAAATCCATTCCCAAACCACACCGAAGGAATGTGAGTGCTGAGGGGAGGAGGATAAACGACGAAGTAAAAGATGGGTATCTGAAGTAAGAACACCTCTGCAGAGAATCTGGGAGGTGCTAGTTGAAAAAGGGTTGCTTTGTCGTCTTAGTGGAGTATTCGAAAGAAGGGATGCGAGGAGTCACAGTTTTTGCGAGTTCCATGACATCGAAGGACCACGACATTCATCCTGTGATGAATTCGTAAGATTATTGCAAAGTATGATGGATAACAAGGAGATCGGGATTTTTGTAAAGTCGAAGAGGCCTATAGTGGAGAAATATGTGCCTCTGACAATCAATCATCAGGTCCCCCTTATAGCGCTGATCGACCATTGGTGATCTATTATGACGCAAAGAAGGAGCCGGTGAAACCAAAAATGATAATCGAAGTACCATATCCTTTTCCTTATAAGGACAATAAAACAGTACCATGGAGATATGATGTCAATATCGTCACACCAGAAGTTGGAAAGTCCAAAGCCATAATTGAAGATGTCGGGGAGGTAGGTCATTTTACCCGAAGTGGACGGTGCTATTCTAAAGAAGTTGAACCGGTAAAGAAAGGTAGCGACTTGAAGCAAAAGGGAAAAGCAGTGATGCACGAAGTCGAAGTCGAGCAAGAAATTCCACCCGTGCAAGAAACTAAAAAGCCTGTGAATGAGGAAGAAGCTCAAGAATTCTTGAAATTTATCAAGCACAGTGAATATAGTGTGGTGGAACAATTGAGCAAGCGACCAATGAGAATCTCGATTCTATCTCTCATCATTAAATTCAGAGCCACACCGAATGCCTTATTGAAGGTGTTGAATCAAGCTTATGTAGCCAACAATATATCTGTTGAGAAGCTTGATAGGTGGGTAAACAATCTGAATGCGGACAATTTCATCTCTTTTAGTGATGATGATATACTGCCAAATGGTAGAGGATCGGTGAAAGCACTTTTGCATATCACGACTCATTGCAAGGGCTACATAATACCGAACGCGTGCTCATCGATAATGGGTCAGCATTAAATGTTATGCCATTGGCCACACTTTCCAGAATACCGATGGATTTGTCCTACTTAAGGCCCTGTCATTCCACAGTAAGGGCATTTGATGGGACGAGGCGCGAAGTCATGGGAAAGATCGAAATTCCTTTGAAGTGGGCCTCCATTTTTATGATGTCGAGTTCCAAGTCATGGACATTACACCTCTCTTATAATCGCCTTTTGGGAGACCACGGATCCATTCTCACTGAGCGATCCGTCATCCTCCACCAAAAATAAAATTTATCATGGACGGCCATCTGGTCACGATCGAAGGAGAAGAAGATATTGTCGCATCTATCTCTCGCAGATGCACCGTACTTGGAAGTGAACAAAGATGCAGTGAGTGTTCCTTCCGATCCCTTGAATTTGTGAATGCCACTTTCGTTCTTTGAGGAAAACAATTCCAGTGTCGAAACTGTCGAGAAATACCAGAATGGGTGTCAAGTTGACCGTAGGAAGAGGAGCTCGAGCAAGAAGAGGTTTAGGCAGACATTTGCAAGGAATAGTTAGGGCTTTAAAGCCAGTGCAGCACAAGGCTCAATACGGTTTGGGATTCCAGCCTGACATGCGTCAAAGAAGAAGACAGTGGAAGAAAGATCAGGAAAGGAGGATTGCAAGAACTTTGGGCCGAGAACCAGAATGGGAGCCCATAGAATACCCTCCTTTGTCAAAAACATTTACGTCTGCGGGAATGATATACCCTGGACAAAACGATCCACGAAACATGATGAGGATAATTGAAAGGGGTTTTCAGAATGTCAGTATAAATGTCATTGACAAAGGGGCTGGTACAAGTAAAGATGTCTCGAGGATACGCCCTTGCCCTCCTGGTTTCATGATGAACAATTGGACTTCTGAAGAGCTTCTTGTAGTTTATAAATCTTCAGAGTAATGCTAAACATTAACCTTCTATTGTGTCCTTAGATATAATAGAATTCTTTTGTAAGAGCGTGCATTCGCTCTTTATCATTTAAATGAATATCAATGAAGATGCATTTTGTCACGATTTTTTCGTATTATCGCTAATTTCATAATCATTTCCTCATTTCATAGCCCATATTCACATTTGCCACATTCCATGCCATAACATTCCTTTGTTGATTCCAATACTTGGATACCTCTCTATAGCTTCCTTTTCCATTCAACTTTCAGGTGCTCAGATATCGATGACATGAACAAACCCGTTACGAGTCTTGAAATTGATTTTGAGAAGGTTTGTTTGCTTAGGGAATTTGAAGTCAAAAAACGTTGAGATTACGTCTCGTCTCTGAATTGTTAAGAATGGTGGAACAAGAGGATAAATGATTTTGCCTCATGAAGAATCAGTGGAAACAATAAACTTGGGCAATCAAGAAAGGAAACAAGAAGTGAAGATTGGGACTTCTATTTGAGAGAGCACCGGGCATAATTTGATCGCTCTACTCTGCGAATACAAAGATGTTTTCGCATGGTCATACCAGACATGCCGTGGCTAGATGAAGATTTAGTGGTCCACAAGCTCCCATTAAAGCCAGAATGCAAGCCTATCCAAAGAAAAATTAAGACGGATGAGACCCAAATGCTTTGCTAAAAATAAAAGAGGAAGTCAAGAAGCAATTTGACGCCGGTTTCCTACAAGCCTCTAAATATCCGAATGGGTGGCTAATATAGTCCCAGTACCAAAGAAAGATGGCAAGGTACGAATGTGTGTGGACTACCGTGACTTGAATCGAGCCAATTTGAAAGGATAATTTTCCTTACCACATATTGATCGTTGGTGGACAACACAAAGAAAGCATTCATTGTTTTCTTTCATGGATGGATTCTCGGGGTATAATCGGATCAAGATGGCCCCCAAGACATGGAGAAAACCACCTTCATAACAATGTGGGGAACGTTCTGCTACAAGGTGATGCCATTCGGGTTAAAGAATGCCGGGGCAACATATCAGAGGGCCATGGTGACGTTATTCCATGACATGATGCATAAAGAAAGAGAGGTCTACGTCGACGATATGATTGCTAAATCCCGAGGGGAAGAAGAGCATATAGTGAACTTGAAAAAGTTGTTCGACCGGCTGAGAAAGTTCCAGTTAAAGCTCAATCCAGCCAAATGTACGTTTGGAGCTACCTCAGGGAAGTTGCTAGGCTTCATTGTCAGTAAAAGAGGTATCGAGGTTGATTCGATAAAATAAAAGCCATTCAAGAGTTACCACCCCGCATCACGCAAAAGGAAGTTAGAGGATTTTTAGGGAGATTAAACTATATCGCCCGATTCATCGCTCAACTTACCAACCAATGCGACCCAATTTTTCGGCTTCTGCGAAAACATAACCCGGGAGAATAGAATGAGGAATGCCAGATAGCCTTTGATAAGATAAAGCAATATTTGTCTAGTCCTCCGATCTTTGTACCGCCAACTCCGGAAGACCGTTAATTTTGTATTTGATTGTGTTCGAAAATTCAATGGGTTGTGTCTTGGGGCAACACAACGAGACGAAAAGAAAGAAAAGGCGATTTACTACCTCAAAGAAAAAGTTCACTTTGAATATGAGGCAAAGTATTCGTCCATTGAAAAATTTTGTTGCGCTCTAGTTTGGGTAGCTCGAAGACTCAGACAATACATGTTGTACCATACGACATGGTTGATTTCAAAGTTAGACCCGATAAAATACATGATGGAATCGCTGCACTATCGGGAAGAATGGCCCGATGGCGATTCTCCTTTCAAATATGACATTGCCTATGTAAGTCGGTCAATAAAAGGGGCGCAATAGCCGACTTTCTAACAAACTCGAACGCAGCGTAAGAATATGAGCCGTTAAGATTCGATTTCCCATTTAAGATTTAATGTGCATCACGAAAATGGAATCCGAGTCCTCAAAAGAGAAATCATGGAAGATGTGTTTTGATGGTGCGTCGAATGCTTTGGGGCATGGAATCGGAGCAGTCCTGATATCACCAGAGAGGAATCATTATCCGTTCACTGCAAGACTGAACTTCTTTTGTACCAATAACATCGCAGAATATGAGGCTGTATCATGGGGCTTCGTGCGGCTATTGATCGAGACATCAAAATTCTAGAGGTATACACGGAGACTCACTTCTAGTGGTTTACGGATCCGTGGAGAGTGGGAAGTGAGGGACCCAAAATTGATCAAGTACAGTGATTTAGTGGCCGAATTGATCAAGGAATTCAAAGAAATAACTTTTCATTACTTCCCACGAGAAGAAAACCAACTGGCTGATGCTCTGGCCACTTTGGCTTCAATGTTCAAAGCAAGTAAAGAAGCAGAAATAATGCCCATCAAAATGAGCATATACGAGGTCCCTGCACACTGTTGTAACATTGAGAAAGAAGTAGATGGACGTCCATGGTTCCATGATATATTAGAATACATCAAGAATCAAAAGTATCCCGAACAAGCGAATAAGAACGACAAAAGAACAATTAGAAGAATGGCAGCGGGATTTGTTCTTGACGAGGACATCCTATACAAAAGAGGAAAGGATCAGATGCTCTTGAGATGTGTGGATGATGTTGAAGCCAGAAAAATACTCGAAGAGGTCCATGAGGGAATCTGCGGAACACATGCTAATGGTTTCAATATGGCGAGAAAAGATCATGAGACTCATTTATTATTGGATGACAATGGAAAGTGATTGCATCAATTTTGCCAGAAAATGCCACAAATGTCAAATCTATAGCGATAAAATTCATGTAGCCCCTTCGCCCCTTCATGTCATGACTTCTCCGTGGCCTTTTTCTATGTGGGGCATGGATGTTATAGGGCCAATTTCTCCAAAAGCGTCAAATGGACATCGATTCATTTTTGTGGTCATTGATTACTTCACAAAATGGATAGAAGCTGCTTCGTTCTCCAATGTGACGAGGACCGCAGTCTGCAGGTTTTTGAAAAAGGAAATCATTTGCCGGTATGGTTTGCCCGAAAGAATCATTTCGAGATAATGCCACGAATCTGAACAATAAGATGATGAAAGAAGTGTGTGCGAGCGATTCCAAATAAAGCATCATAATTCTTCTCCTTATCACCCAAAGATGAACAGAGTCATTGAAGCACGACTAACAAGAACATTAAGAGGATCATTGGGAAAATGACCGAGACGTATAAAGATTGGCACGAGAAACTTCCATTTGCTTTGTTTGCATATCGCATATCCACATGCGAAACATCTACTGGAGCAACTCCTTTCTCTCTGGTCTATGGAATGGAAGTGTGCTACCTATCGAGGTTGAGATCCCCTCTCTGCGAGTCTTAATGGAATCAAAGTTAGAAGAAGCAGAATGGGTTCGAGCTCGATATGATCAGTTGAACGTCTAAGGGCAATTTGTCACGGGCAGATGTACCAGAAAAGGATGATTGCGGCCCATGACAAGAAGGTACGGCCAAGAGAATTCCATGAAGGAGAACTCGTGCTGAGAAAGATTCTCCCAACACAAAAAGACCTGCGAGGAAAATGGGCACCAAATTGGGAAGGACCGTACGTTGTAAAGAAGGCATTTTCAGGAGGAGCTTTGATCCTTACCGAGATGGATGGCAAGGAGCTTCCGAATCCAGTGAACTCAGATGCGGTGAAAAAGTACTATGCTTAAAAAAGAAAGTTAAGATGAAAACCCGAAAAGGGCATCTTAAAAAAAAAAAAAAAAGGATCAGAGCGAAAACCCGAAAAGGGCGCTTTGATTAAACAAAAAAGATTAGGATGAAAACCCGAGAGGGCATTCTAATGAAGTAAACATTCGGCTTACAAGGCAAGATGTTTTAAACTATACGACAAACAGTGAGACTACAGTATTTGAAGCATCTCTGAAAGCTCAAAATCTTCTACGCAAGGAGCCAGACTCGAAAAGATTCTTGATTGAGGAACGCGGAAGAGTTCATGTGTTGAATATCTAGAGCATTTGTATCTGTTGAATACGATCCTTTCTTTCTTTTTGACATTTTTACTCTCATTGGTTAACTTCCTTTGTTTGCCACACTTGAAATAAATGAATATCAGATATCATTTCTGTCCCTACTTGACCTTTTTTATACACCTCATTATGTGTTTATTTACATGATAAATAGTGAAATGACATGCTCTAAACAAAAGAAATGTTAAACATTACTTGGATGAAACTTTGATAAACACAAGAGCCTCAAAGCAAGAATAAAGTTCAACCAGGGGCTAAAGAGTGATATCTGAGAAACGTTGATTACTTGTAATGCCTAAAGGCGAGTACATGGCTTAAAGAGAAAGTCAAGAGCCGAAGTAATGAATGCAGATCCTCAACAATCGTGGCTAAAAGGACAAGTGACAAACATGCTTAAGGAGCACTGCATAATCATGTAGGCATGAAAGCATTTAAGAAAAACATGTGCATATCATGATAACAACATGCATAGTATATACAGGTACTCCAGCAGAGCAAGAAATCTGGAATGAGAGTCGCATTGAATCAAGTGAAAAGACACCTGAGTTCTACCAAAGGACAGGTTTTGGTTTTGATGTTTTAATTCATGTTTTTCAAGAAAATCAACTCATATTGCGAGAGGTGAGTTGAGCCTCAAGAGACGTTGAGGTAATTCCAGTTTATGTTTCAAAAATCAACTCATATTGCGAGAAATGAGTTGAGCCTCGGGGCATGCCGAGGTATCTTCAATTTCTGCTTTTCAAATTCTGCTTTTCAATTCATGTTTTTCAAGAAAATCAACTCATATTGCGAGAGGTGAGTTGAGCCTCAAGACACGTTGAGGTAATTTCAATTTATGTTTCAAAAAACAACTCATATTGCGAGAGGTGAGTTGAACCTCCAGACACGTTGAGGTAATTTCAATTTATGTTTCAAAAATCAACTCATATTATGAGAGGTGAGTTGAGCCTCTGGGAACACGCTGAGGTATTTTCAATTTCTCCTTTTCAATTCCTGTTTTCAATTTATGTTTTTCAAAAATCAACTCATATTGCGAGAGGTGAGTTGAGCCTCAAGACACGTTGAGGTAATTTCAATTTATGTTTTTCAAAAATCAACTCAAATTGCGAGAGGTGAGTTGAGCCTCAAGACACGTTGAGGTAATTTCAGTTTATGCTTTTCAAAAGTCAACTCATATTGCGAGAGGTGAGTTGAGCCTCGGGGCACGCTGAGGTATTTTCAATTTTTGTGTTTTAATTTCAACTCATATTGCGAGAGGTGAGTTGAGCCTCAGGGCAAGCTGAGGTATTTTAAATTTCTGTCTTCAATTTATGTTCTTCAAAGATCAACTCATATTGCGAGAGGTGAGTTGAGCCTTTAATTTCTGTTTTTCGAAATCTACTTTTCAAATTATCAACCCATATTGCGAGAGGTGAGCTGAGCCTCGGCTCACATGCTGAGGTATTTTCAATTTTTGTTTTTAATTTCTGTTTGTCAAAAATCAACTCATATTGCGAGAAGTGAGTTGAGCTTCAAGATACGCTGAGGTATTTTCCATTTCTGTTTTCAGTTTATGTTTTTCAAATAATCAACTCATATTGCGAGAGGTGAGTTGAGCCCTGGCTCACATGCTGAGCCATTTTCAATTTCTGTTTGTCTTTGAATCAATTCATATTGCGAAAGGTGAGTTGAGCCTTTTGATTTCTGCTTTTAATTTCTTTTTTCGAAAATCAACTCATATTGCGAGAGGTGAGTTGAGTCTTTTAATTTTTGTTTTCAATTTCTATTCTTCAAAAAAAAAATCGACTCATATTGCGAGAGGTGAGTTGAGCCTTTTAATTTCTATGTTTCAAAAATCAACTCATATTGCAAGAAGTGAGTTGAGCCTCAGTTCACATGCTGAGGTATTTTCAATTTCTGTTTTTAATGCCTGTTTTTAAAAGAGTCAATTCATATTGCGAGAAATGAGTTAAACTCAAGATCACATGCCGAGTCAAGAATAAAGATTGGAGCTAATTGAAGATGTCAGATTCTGTTTCCTGAAGTTACAGTGGAGCTGATCGAGGGATCAGATCTTGCCTTGCTAGAGTTACAGAATAGAAGATCACAAATCTCATCTCACTAAAGCGATAGTGAAGCGGATTGAAGCTGTAGATCTTATCTTTCTGAAATTACAATGAAGCAGATCGAAGCCTCAAAATCTAATATCCTTGAAGTTACATTGAAGAAGATCGAAGCTACAAGGCGTATATCAGAAGATGCAGTGGATTGAACCAAAGCTACAAGATGCGATGGACTGAAAAGAGATTACCTGAACAAGAAGAGCACCAAAGAAGTCAAGACCCAGCAAGACCGGGCAAATTTGGTCCCATTTAAAAGTCTTTGCTCTATTCTCGTTATACGACAATGAGCAAAGAGGGGCAGCTGTAGGGCCCAAAATTTGCCCAAATACATCAGCTAACCCAAATACATTTCAATTAAAACCCAACTAACCTACCCTATCCCAAAAACCCCTAGCCCAACAAGCCCACTAAACTAACAGCCCATTACACAAAATCAAATCAAAAAAAAAAAGCAAACCCTAGCCTAACAGCCACCTGCCTCCACCAACTGTTCTCTGCACCGCCACTTCTCTGTCAACCTCTGTCACATCGACCAAAGACTCTACCGACTCCTCCACTTGCCCAAGTTGCATCGTTATGCAGCGTAAGAAAGGACAGTAAATAGAATAGAAAAATCATGTAAAAGGGGGCTACAAAAAGCCTTCAAAACTCAGTGTATAAAAGGGGGGAAAAAGTTTTTGCAAAAGAGATGAAATATATGATATTAAACAACAATAATAGTCCCAAAAACAGGCAAAAATAGCAAGTATTCGGAGAAGAAAACGAAAGCAAACAAAAAAGGTTACTTTGTTTATTTTTCTTCTTTTTCTTTCCGATTTTCGCATCTATATACATATTTCTTTATTTTTTTTACTAATATAAACATAATATATACTTTTAAAAAAAAACTAAAAAAAAAAAAACAAAAAATTACCTTTTGAATTTCCGGCCACCGCATGGCCGGACTCCCCTCTCTCTCTCCCTTCTCTCTTCCCTCTCTCTTCTTTTTTTTCTTTTCTCCCTTCAAATGATTTTTTTTTCTGAAAATGGGCCTATTTATAGCACCTCAAAACGACGTCGTTTTGGGGGCTACACTTAAGCCCCAAAACGACGTCGTTTAAGCCTTACCCGACCCGATCCGACCCGCTCCGGACAAGGATCCGCGCGTTTTTGCTCTTAGGGGTTATTTGCGCAATAGATCCTTCCGCATTTTTGATATTTTAAATCAGGTTTATATGTATTTATGAATTGGCCCTAAACTTTATCCCGTCTTTCAATTCAACCCCCTGTTGATGTACTGCGTTTTAGAATGTGGAAATATTGCGATTTTGGTACTCTCAGGTTATGCGCACCTTGCAATCTGGTCCTTTCCTCTTTACTCTCTTTTCAAATTACCCCAAGACTCTGATTTTAGTTTCGATTTGGTCCTTTTTTCACTCTAACCTGTTTGATACTATTATTTCTATTTCTCTTATTATTATTTTATTTTCTACTATTATTATTATTATTATTATTATTATTATTATTAGTAGTAGTATTTTACTATTATTAATATTAATATTATGTATCCCTTAATACTTATATGTGTATATGTATATGTAAGTATTTATGTAGTGTATTAATAGCCTTTTTTACTTCTAATATAGATATCTACTGTAATGCGTTTAAATATTACTATGTATACACTTTTTAACTTTATCTTATGTATATATATATCTTCAATATTATTAGTTATGTGTTTTATATACTATTCTGTATACATATTTCATATCTAGTATTATTTTAGTATATCATTTTTATTTATTATTATTATACCTATTATTTTCATTATTATCATTCATTATTTTTATTTTAATATATTTTTCATAAATGTCACTTACCTACATTTTTATTTATCTTATACATATATGTACATATCATGTATATATTTTATCCTTACTATTATGAATACTATTATATGTTTTATTATATATATATCTTTAATACATATAGGTTTATGTTTATTATTAATAGATGTTTTCAACATTATAATTATGTATGTATATATTATATAAGTGTTTTAACATTATATTGTATATGTATTTCATTATATATGTGTGTATATATGTAGTAGTTTTCATTATTTCATTTCAATATTTTGTATTATCTGTTTTTTTTTTTCTTTTATAATATTATTGTACATATCGGTGTATATATCTCTTATGTGTGTATATATATATATATATATTTTTTTTTTTTATATATATATACATATGTGAATATTACGTATATATTATAACATTACAAGTCACGTTTTGCTATTCTATATATATATTTCAAATTCTATATATCTTTAACATTATTACTACCTATATATATGTTATTTGGTGTACATATATCTTTTATTGTCGCTATTTTTACTATTATTAGTATATGCTGATATATATATGTATATTGTATATGTTCATTTTAAATATGTTATATATATATTCATTGTTTCTATTTCATGTTTAATTCTAGTATGGCGCTTAGTGTCGTATATATCTCTATCATTTCAATATCATTATCGTATTGATTATTTACTTCAATCGTACCTAGCCCTTTCATTTATTTATTTTATTCCATATCTGTTTTGCTTTGCATTACTTTGAAAGCCATATTTTTGTTTTCTATTTGATTTTAATAATCAAGGCAACGTACCGGTTTAACATTAAGTCATCGATTTCATCGCTATGTTGGGTGAACATCAATGGACTCATATTAAACGGTGTGTCCTTCTAAAAATCTAAAGATTAAAAATTCTCATGTTTTAATCGGATCACATCTAAGTATTACATTGAACTCGCATTTTTGAAAATCAAGACAACACGTGTTTATGAGATACCAAATTTTGGGCGTCGCGAGGGTGCTAATACCTTCCTCGCGCGTAACCGACTCCCGAACCCTACTCTTTCTTTGGATTTTAACGTAGACTTAAACTCAGCCTTCTTTTCATTTTAAAAATAAAGGACTCTAATAGGTGTCCGATCACACCCTAAAAAAGATCGGTGGCGACTCCCTGTTTATTTTAAAAATCAAAATTTAGTTTTCAAGTTTTCAATAGATCGCCACAATTAGCGACCGAAAGCAAATTTTTTACGTCGCTACAGAAATGTCGACCAACTAAACACTGGTGCTATTTCTTAACAGCTAATAATGCTGCTAGCATTTTTTTTCGTAAATAGACAACGCTTTATACCTTACCCCTAAGGCTTTACTAAAAAATGCCACTGGGTGACCTTGTTAATGAAGGACGACCCCAACTCCAATATTGTTGGTGTCAGTGTCAACACAAAATTCCTTGTCAAAATCAGGTAGCACCAGAACAGGGGCTGAACTGATGGCCACTTTCAGAGCTTGGAAAGCTTCATTGGCGGACGTTGTCCATGCCAATTCTTTCTTCTTCAAAAGCTTGATAAGAGGTTTAACAATGGTTTCGTACCCTTGTATGAACCTCTTGTAGTACTTAGATAATCCCAAGAATGATCTAAGCTCCTTAGTTGATCGTGGTTTAAGCTAGTTGAACACATTATCGACCTTTGATTGATATATAGCCACAGTGCCACTAAAGATGACATGGCCTAAGTACTCGATGTTGGTATCCCCAAACTGACATTTTCCTTTTTTAGCAAACAATTGGTGGGATCGCAAGATGTTTAACACCTGTTCTGATTGTAATAAGTGTTCAGACCATGAGTTAGAGTATACCAATATGTCATCAAAGAAAACGAGTACCGACTTCCTCAATAAGGGTTTGAAAATTGAATTCATTAGAGCCTGGAAAGTGGATGGAGCGTTAGTGAGCCCGAAATGAATTACTAAAAACTCATAATCACTTTCATGAGTTTGGAATACCGTCTTATGGATATCTTCTTTATGCATGCGAATTTGATGATAGCCGGCATGAAGATCCAGTTTTGAAAAAAATATTACCTGACCAACCTCATCTGATAGTTCTTCTATTACAGGAATTAAGAAATTATCTCTGATAGTTAACTTATTTAACTGTCGATAGTTTACACAAAGATGCCAAATTCTTTCTTTTTTCTTGACCATTACAATTAGAGAAGCAACGCACTATTACTGTCTCTAATACTCCCGTCGTGGAGCATCTTTTGGATCAACTGTTCCATCTCATTTTTCTAAATGGCTGGGTAGCAGTAAGGTCTCATCTTGACTACCGCCGATTCACCGCGTAATGGAATACGATGATCTTGTAAATGTGTTGGGGATAGCCCAACTGGTGTTTAGAACACGCCATTGAATGCCTCTAAGAGATTGATTAAATCCCTAGAAATTGGTTCATGAGGCATTGCAATGATTCCTAGTTCGTCGTAGCCATCAAGAGCGTACAAGGGCCCTAATGATTCCCCATAATAGAAAAGCTTCTAGTAACCTCTCGATCTCACAAACGAACATTCATTTCCTTCGTGATTAAACCGCATTAACAAAGACTTGAAGTCCCAAGTAATGTTCCCCGATGATAGAAGCCACTGCACCCCCATAACCATATCGCAACCTTTAACCGGTAGAACAAAGAAATCTATTGAAAAACGTAATCCTTGGGCCTCTCATCTCACCCCTAGTATAACCCTTGGGTGAATATACTACCCCCATTAGCCACCATGACCTTCAACTTAAGTTTTTGACTGAAGGGTATAATGAGCTGCCTCATTAGTCTTGCTCTTATAAAATTTTGCATGCTTTCCGAATCAACCAAAATAATAACGTTAGCATTTCCCACTGATTCCGTCACCCTCATCATATGGGTACCTTGGGATCTTTAGATGGAATGGAGCGAAAGTATAGGATTTTGGGCCACCATTTTGATCGAAAAGCCCACTAATTGCTTCAATTCCTCGTGGGCTTCTTCCCCATCCTCATTCGATTCTGACTCCAACAGCAGCTGCTATAGCTGAGACCTAACACATTTGTGGCCCACACTATATTTGGAACCACAACAAAAACACAAACCTTCTTTTCTCCTGTTGTTAATCTCTACAGCCGATAACGCCCTGTTAAACTTCTTTGGTGAACCTGCCGTTAGAGTTGACTTGTGAGCTGTATTTGGCCCTGTAGAACCACTACATTACGCATTCCCCAAGGCTTAAAAGTTTGAGAAATAGTACTTATATGACTCTGACTTGAGGATTTTGCAGAAATAAGACTTCTCGTCAAGAGTGCCTCCTAGGAGATTGTTGCAATATGCCCTTCACCTTACGTACCACTTGAAATCTTTCTACCAACGTTTTTGGTTTGAACAATTGTAAGTACTGCCCGATTTCAGTTTTCAAGTTACTAGTAAATATGTTTAAGGCATATGATTCTGGCAACTACAATTGATTCAGCAAGCTAACAAAAGTGACGTGATATTGGTCCACTGTCCCATGTTACTTTAATGCCACCAAGTCGGACATGGGGTCCTAAAAATAACCTAACGCAAAACGCCTTTACAAGCTCTGTGCATAAGTTTCCAAAACCAACATGTGAAATCCCCCTTGCCGTTGTGCATAAAAATGGTGCCAGTCGAGAGCCTTGCTCTCCAAGTGTAACATAACTATTCGGACTCTGGCATTGGAAGGGACCCTTTCGGCCTCAAAATATTGTTCCAAATTTGCCTACCTACATCTAAAATTGGATACGTCAAAATGTGGACATTTTAACTTGTATGACTTAGAGAAGTGATCTTCCACATGGGACCCTAGATTGTCATCAACCTTAGGTAAAAAAGGAATGAGTACCCTTTGAAGGTGAGTTAGGAGACGTTTCTCTAGGCAAAAACCCGGTTGGTAAAACATCAAGAATTCCTTTCCCCTTATCACTCGACTGTCCAGTAGAAGCTGTGGCAAATGGCTACACACTAGTAACGGAAGTAGACAATCAACCCAAATAAAGTTCCAGTAGTCCCTACATTTCAGATTTGATCTCCCCTTGTAACCCATCTTTTAGTTCTCTCAATTCCAGCTTGAATTCTTCCTTGAATTTCACCTTTAACTTTTTCAATCCGTCATTCAACTTTGTGCTCCACTAAGAAACATCCTCCTGCAGTTTTGCCACTGCTTACTGCAGAGTACCCACATATTTTCGAAGTTAAGTAGAGACGCCATCACCGGACATCGTAGATCGTTAGCTCTGATGCCTTGTTAACTATTGAAACTGGGTTGAATTTTTCTTAAGAATTTGCAGCAACTTACAGTAGAAAAAAATAGTAGACAAGAAGAAGAAAAGAAAGAAATAGGGAAGAAGTATGACCAAAAAAAGAAAAGAAAAAGACAGAGATGATAATTTGAGAATAAAAGAGAAGAACCTATTTATTTTCATTGTATCCCCCTCAACACTCATCCCTACTTATATAAGAGAGTCTTGGGGCTGTTACAATCCCTAAAAATCAGAACTACCCACGTATTTACAGGCAGCAAGATCGAAATCAACCAAATCATGTGTTTTGATTTATTTCCAACTCACCGTATTATTCAAAATAGAAAGAAATTAAAGAAACTAATAAAATGAGCTCGTAACAGATTTCACATCTTGATTATTTTTGTGATTAATCAATTTCAAAAAAACCCGAGATAGGAACGACATTTTATTGCTTAGGTCTTGGTCCGCCGATTTGCGTGTCATTTCTTCTGTCTTCAAAATCTTTGGCTTCAACCTCTGTTTTTATTTTTCTTTAGGATAAAGGATTTTCTGAGCGAATGATGGCGGGAAAGAAAGGGGTAGTAGGGAAACCGAAAGATTAGAAATTTTAGGCTTTAATATTTGGTCTATTAAACTTACTTTAGCCCAAGCAAAAACTTTAGAACGCAGCCTTTTTATTTGTTAACTACGTCCCAAACCGCCATTAACTTTTAAGTGATAATTCTAGGCGATGAGATGAGAAAGCAGGCTACCTGGACGATGGCGTTTCATATCCGACCTTTCTACCACGTTGAGATAACAGTACCCGAACCCGCTAATCTCCCATTGGCGTTTTCACCCTTCTTCCTCCTTTATTCCCCGTGCTAGGGTTTCTACTACCGTTACCTCGATGGTGACCAAAGAGCATGTCACCATGAACGGGAACGGTAACGGTAACGGGTTCAGTAAGATGGAAGAAGAGTTTTTCAAGAGGCACCACAAATGTGACGTTACAAAAAATCAGTACAGCTCTTCGCTTGTTAAACTCATCAAAGCTATTTTTCGTCTCGTAAGGTTTTTGCCCTTTATTAGAGTGCATTTACGAGGAGGTTGAAATTAAAGTGGGGATTGATTCGAATTGTAAAGCTTCGTCTGAAATTTTAACTGGTGTCAAGTATTCTATGAATCCATTGGGGTCATCGACATTTTATGTTAGGGTTGTAGCGTGTGATTTTGAGAGATTCAATGTATAACATTGACAACTTTTGATGGAGGATTAACTAGTAGAAATTTGTCTGTAAAATTGTTGTTTTCTTGTGTACTTGCTTAGTGTGTGCATTGTTTAAAAAGAAACAGAAAATAGGATTTTCTTTCAACTTGCATTTCATTCAAGTGTAGAAAGCTTAGCTAGGGGTTCTTGTATCTAATCTTCAAATCCGGAGAACTTCTAATTGAATGTGTTTAATTTTATATCACATCCCCAATGTAAACGTTTTGTGGTTACAAGTAGAGTTACTTTCGGATTAAATGTTTCAGGTTTTAGATTGGGCTGCCTTGGTGATGTTTTCTTCCTTAATGAACAACTATTGGTTTTTGATCAATCAGGTTTGGCCTGTAGTGAGGAGATTCGATCAACTGCAGAAGAACAAACCATCTGTCAGCAGGTGTGTTGTCTGCCGGCCACAACTAGCTCTGAAAGGTTAGAGTATCTAGATGATGACGAGCATATTTTGAGCATGATAATTGTTGGAGGGGATCTTAGGTTGAAGCATAAAGGTATGGATTTTGTACTTGGTTGAAATAGTTATATACAACACATGTAACTTCAAGTGCATGTCTGATGAATTCTGGTATAGATTTTCAACATATAGTTTTGACTGTAGTATAATTATTCATCTCAAATTAATTATTTTCTTTTTGTCTCTGTTGGATTATGTAATGCATAAATTACCTAAAAATATAATAAGGTTTTGGATATGGTCACTAAGGTGGAGGACTGAATATGCCAACCTTTTCCTTTTACTAGTCATTGGGATAAGGATGTGTGGATTGAGTATGAATTGTCAAAATCATTGTTTAAATGGTTAAATCTATTCAGCTTTACAATTTTTTTTGTTGTTCATGTTTGAGTTTGTGCATAGCTTTACAAAACTGGAAATTCAAGTTATGAAACTAGAATGAGATCCACATCTATTATATTCTGTTGGTGGCATGAATTTGCTTTCTGATTGCACTCTGTCAAGAGAATTTCTATGCCTTTTGTTCCTTTTCCTCTCTCCCAATTGTTTATGCTTCTTGTGCTACTTGCACATTTGTTGCACCTGCCAATGATTTACAAGTTTGTTTGCATGTAATGGATCTGAAATAACAGAATACTTTTTCGTGAGCAAGCAACTTGAAGATGTGTTGGTTTTCAGTTCTGTATCCTGTCTCCTTTTCTTTTAACATTTGAATTGATCTAAATGCTTTGACCTCCTTCATTAGGTTGAATTTTGATTTTTGAACGTGTTGGTTTTTTTTTTTTTTTTTTTTCTATGTGCTATTTGGCTGTAAATATGTGTGCTAGTCGAAATTTGAAGTTAATATCTTGAAAAGTTGAAGAAAAGCCTTTTGGTGCGATGGATATAAATGAAATATGGATGCATGAGGTGAAGCAAGTTATTTAGAATAAAGGTGGAAGAGGGAGGGATGAAAGAAATATTTGTATTGTTACGAAAATCCAGTGGTGAAATGCATTGCTTGATGTAGGGGTTTTGGAGTCTTGTGCTTTAGAAACCATTGCCCATTAAATGCTGTTATCCGATAAATGAGAGGTATGGCATGTCTTTCATGACCCACCTAATTTTGATTTATTATATTGACCGACTACTCTATTGCTGTAAAAAAAGAAAAAAGAAAAAAAAGAGAAAATTGGGATTTATGTTCCCAAGCCATTGCTCATCAGTCAAGACAAAAGGGGATTTATGGCCCCCACAAACTGAGAATGGGGGGATCTGGCTTTTTAGTATTTTGCATGGAAAATTTATTTATTATTAGTATAATGGTACAAGATTGGATCACTGGTTCCGAAGTCTTTTATAATCTGAATTCGCCAATAAATTTCTTTATTTCATGGGATCAATAAACGCACTAGCATAACAAAAATCATATGTACAATAAATATTATTGTCACCAACGATTAATGTTAGCAAGAAGGACAAAATATGTAAACTAAAGGGCCAAGGTTTAAATAAAAATAATAAAAACTTGCCACGCCTACCCAACATTATTGATTTTTGTTTTGGTTAATTACAACAAAGCAAATGAATCTGTGAAACACTTCTCTTTCTTCCTTAACCTTTCGCTTTTATAATAAATATATACATTTTATCAACTTAAGACTATTTGTTTGCTCAAGTTTAAAACATAAACTTAGATAAAAACAAAACTCATTTAAAATATGATTTCACCTAGGCTTCAATATTTAAAACTCGATTAATCTAATTTTTTATTTTATGAATTATATAATTTTTATTATATGAAAATTATATATATTATACAATAATATAATATTAAAAGATATGTGTGTTTATATGTAAAAGTTTTCCTTAAAAGTTACAGATTTAGTAAAAGAAAAATATATAACAGTAAAAGGTTTCTTGACAAATTTAATAAGAAATGTTATATTATTTATTATTAAAGGTGTATGGAAATTTATTTTCTTTTAGGATTATTTCAACACTAACGAGTAGGGGTGAGCAAAATCCGATTCGATTCGAAAAACTTGATAATTTTTTTAAATTTTGAATTAAATAGTTCGAGTTAATCAAGTTATTTGGATCAACTCGAAAAAAAATAAGTTTTTCGGTTTAACTCGAATGTGAATTACACAATTCGAGTTATCCAAAAATCCAAATATGAAAAGGCAAAACTATGTCATTTTAATAAATGTTTACCTTTTCTAAAGTTAAAAGTCAAAACCATTAAGTTACAAGGTAAAACTACGTTGTTTTGATAAATGTTTACTAATTAAGTTAAAAGGCAAAATCATTATATTGTTTATGTTGTTAAATAATTTTATACTTCGTTTACTAGTTAAATAATCAGTTCATGTAAGCGCAACATTGAGTACAAATAATAGGATTCGTTAACTCGACTCAAAATTTTTTGACTCGATTTGGAAAAAAAATTCAAATTGAGTTCGGTTGCTAAAATAGGATTCGTCAACTTGACTAACTCGAAATTTTTTTACTCGATCCGACTCGACTCGATCGAATACTCACCCCTACTAACGAGTGTTGAGTTTATTATGCATACAAAAAACATCAATGGTACGTTTGGTTCACTGTAATGGAATAAGGCTGTAATTGAATAAAGTTGTAATGGAATAGAGTTGTAATCAGTAATTTAATTGTTTGGTTGAATGGAATAGAATAGAGCTATAATAGCATTCTTGTGTGTGTTTGAATAGAATAGATGTTGTAATAGCATAAGGAAAAATGCTTAAATGACCAAAGTACCCTTAACATAATTTTTGTAAAGTAGATAATTATTATTATTGTTATTAAATTTTAATAAGATTATTATTAAATATATTTTAATAAAACTAAAACTAAAAATAAATAATTTAATCATATTTTAACATAATTATTATTAAATACAATTTAATAAAATAATATATAATTTAATAACATTCTTCATAAAATTATTATTAAAATATGAATTAAAAAATTATAATATATAATATTATAAAAATAACATATAACCTACTTTATTATTTTTAAACTGCAATACATATTTAATGTGCTAAAATATCATTAGCGAAACAAATAATTTAATTATCTTTTAAATAAAAAGTAAAATATTAGAAGTAATAAATAGCTTGAGAATTATATTTTACATCCAAACATAATGTTCATATATCAACAAAAAGTTACATAATGTCATTAGCTTATATGTCCATAATCTATATGTTAAATTTTACAACATCAAAAAGTTACAACATTGTAATGACATTCTATCATGTCATTATATCATCCAAATATTACATATACAAAAAGTTACTAAAACATCACAACCATGATTTTTAATGGTCAGAAAGAGATCTTCTCACCCATTCCAATAGCATTGAAGAAGGTAGACTAAAGAAAATGAGCTTTTGCGTTGGATGATCTGGAATTTTGCTCAACGCGCGATAGCACTCATCCTCAGTTAATCATTCTACTTCACATAAGGCTGGATATAATTTTAGAGCACTTTCTTGAATGACCATTTCTGACTTTTGTTGAATTAGCACTTCAGAGGCAATGCTCTTTCTTATTTCAAGGCCAACGGTCCGTATGTTTTCTGCCAATAACGTGGCAGCATCAATAAATGAAGTAGAAGAAATTTGTTCACTTGCATCAGAAATATTTTTTTTTCTTCTTTGAAAATGTGGAATCATCTTGATTTTTAGACGATCACGATTGTGTAGCTGAGAGATCCATCTCATCCAAAGAAACATCAGGTTCGCATCCATGGAAATCGTTTCTTTCTTCTTGAGTATTTGCAGTGGCTACATCCTCAACATCTATTTCTTTAATAATATCAACGGTTGTTTGAGCATCTTTCCCAATAGCTTGATCTTTTGTATAGATGACAGTAAGTTGGTCATAATAAGGGAAACTTCGATGTCTAAATTGTTCAGTTTCTTTATGACTCTATAAAAAATGAGGAATCCATATTAGATATAAGTTTGGTCAAAACAATATAATAAAGACAGAAAATAATTCTTACACTTATATATGAGTTCCACACAGCATCTTTAGCAACAACAAGCTATCTATGCTCGTCTCAACCAGAGTCGTTATTTTCTTTTCCACTGAGCATGTTATAAACGATTGCCTAATCCCTTTTCAATGTCCTAATTTTCGATTCAAGATTAGGTTTAGCCTTCAACATAGCATGGGGTAAAACTTTTTCTAACATTATTTCCAGCTCATTTAAAAAATCAGCCTTAAATCATGTATTTGCGTTAAAGGTTCCAACATTGTGGAAGTCGACCATCAAGCAACCAACGCAACATCTTCTTCTGGAACTTATTTCCTTTTGGTTCCTCTTAAATTTTGGGAAAAAAATACTTGATTGTGAAAAGTCTGATATAACTATCTTAAGAAAAAACGCAAATTAAAATTAGGTTCAAAATTATGAATCAAAAGGTCGACACTTTATAAAATTATAACATATGACAATTCAAAAGAAAATAAATTAAAGCTGTAATTCAACAAGTTTAGTACAATACAGAAAGACAATTCAATCATCACTAAAGTTTCATAAACTAGATACATGAAATAACATAAACAAATTAATCTTCTACTATTTTACCCTAAACTTAACTAATTTCTTGATGCTTGCCATTCATAGAACATTGGATTGGCTAGTTCCATCCTCCAAGTAGCCCATGCATCTGACGGATGAATATTTACGATATTCGGTTCATCGTCATCTATCACATTACTAGGTAATCCTTCTCCCAACTTCGCTTCAATAGGATCAAGACTCATACAGGTTCGAATAAAATTATGGAGCTGTAACACCCCTTATATGTATTTGACGCCGGAACAGGATACGAGGCATTACTGTACTCACATCGCAAGCAAACATACAATTCCGCGTCATAAATTTTCATCCAAATTAAAACCATTTGCATTCAAACATAAAGTCCTAATATGAGCCTACGATGGCCAAAACATGCTTTGGAAGTGGTTCAGGACTAAACCGAGCACTTAAGAAATTTTTACAAAACTTAGAAAATTTTTGCTATGAACAAGGATCACACGCCCGTGTGGCTTGGGACACACTCGTGTGGGTAGGCCGTGTGGTCACACACACCCGTGTCTCTAACTCGTGAAATTCTCTGTTTTGCAATACATGAACAAATTGAGATCACACGGCCAAGTCACACGCTCGTTTTCTAGGCCGTGTGGTTAATTAAATTTTCATAAAATGGGTGCAAACTTCACACGCCCGGGACACATGCCCATGCTTGAGGCCGTGTCCCTCACACGGCTGAGACACACGCCTGTGTCTCTACCCGTGTGCTCAATTCTGAGCATTCTATTTCTCAAAATTTAGATGCAGGGGACACACGGCCAGAACACATGCCCATGGGCCAGACCGTGTGTCACACACAGCCTAGACACACTCCCGTGTGTCTACCAATGTGGACAAAATAAAGGCTATTTACTAAGTCATTTGTCACCCTCTTTTTCACCTACACTTAGACAAGTTCAATGGCATAATCCATGCATGTTTAAGCAACCAAAACATCCATAAACAAGGCTAAATCATATCATTCATTACCAACACTTAACATATTTACTTTAGCATAATTTACCAAATCAATTCATACCAAACTCAGATGCACAAGTATCAACATGAACATTTTCATCATGCATAGTTCTACATAGGTTTCCTAGCACACCCAATGACTCATCTCAACTATTTCACAACAAGTATTTTAACCATAATAAACATATAGCAACCCATTACAAAACATAAAAACAAGAAAGCATTAACACAAATACTTATATAAATGGGCTTACAACCATTTAGCCAAAATAATCCAATTACATGGCTCAATACCAAATCACCTTAAACAAATGTAAGCCAATACATTTGGCCAAATCAAATGACACATATGACCAAAAGACCAAGTCCCTATACATGCCAAACTTTCAAAATACTAAGATCATCAATACCTAAAAATAAAAGTTTGATAGTGTGTTTCGAATCTCCGACGATCTCCGATCAGAGTTAGCTTGGCGATGCTATAAAACATTGAAAATAAAATGGAGTAAGCTATATAGCTTAGTAATCTCGTATGAAGAAATAAGGAACCTTACCGTACATTAATCATGCAAGTAATATAACAGAAGATGACATAATTTACCATAATCTCATGATCATAATTCACTTCCATCACAACTTACCTTGAATTCGTTATTTCATGAATTAATAATCATAAATTTCGAGTACGTACCTGCATCATCTCGTAACGAATTTACACTTATTCTCATCTTTGACATACTCATGAACCACTCGGAATAACAATGTTGGATACTTGGGAATCTTGCACACTAAGTGCCACATATGTAGCCAATGCTACCTCAACCTCATATCACATAATTGTTTGTTCTCGAACTAATCAATGGGCCTGTTCACACAAGCTGTCAGTTAAGACGTAGCTACTCGATGCTACTCACACAAGCTGTCAAGTAACCGCAACATATGCCGGTGTACTTAGCCACCAGTATGACGTACGAGACCAACACCCGGATCACAGAATCACATAACACATGCTAACCCTAGTGATATGTCACTTGTATCCTAATTTATTCCTAAGGTTCAAATGAGATTTCTTGCTTATCGAACCATCGTCGAACTTGTCTGTAGAGTTAAATTCGTCCACACAATTAATCATATAGTTCATGCAATATTAAAGCATTTAAATAAAATTATATTAAAGCTTATTTAACATACGAACTTACTTCGATACAAAATGGCTAATAGTTCGATTTAGTTCACAACCTTGTTCTTTCCACGATCTAGGTCAGAACCTCTTCTTTCTTGATCTATAGCATCAAATTTAACTCATTAAATTATCACATTATTCAATTTAATCCCAAAAAAAAATCTTATGGCAAAAATTCCATTTTGCCCTTAACTTTTCAACTTTTTACATTTTAGTCCTTAGGCTCATAAATTGATTTTCATTCAATTTGATCACACCCAAGCCTAGCAGAACCTATTCCTTACTCATAACAACCCACAATTTTTATTTATTCACATTTTTACACATATTTTACAACTTTTACAAATAGGTCCCTATTTAACATTTTTATCAAAAATCACTTGGTAAATCTTGTTTATCTAACAACCAACATGCATTTTCTACCATTAAACATCAAAATACACAAATATTCAACATGGGTAAAATTTTATACTTTGATTTTCTTTCAAATTAGTCCTTAGAATATCTAAATCAAGTTACAACATTCACAAAAAACGTAAAAATCATTAAAAATGGGACAAAAACGGACTTACAATCGAGCTTGGAAGCTTGGCCAAAACCCTAGCTATGGTGACTGTACGGGCCCAATTCTGCCCGGCCTTTCAGAGAACCCAGCAACAAGACCCAATTACAAGAACGACCCAATTCCTACCCATTTTACAAACAAACCCTAACTCAAACCTGGATAGCACAATAGGCCCGACTTAAACCCAAACCTCAGCCAAAGTCTAACCCTAGCTCACCTTGCGCTGCACTCCTCCCATGTGCGCCCTCGGCATGCACGGCGCCCTAAGTGCAGCCTCCGTTTCACCAAAATGGCCACCCACAGCCCGTTGACCCGTTGTACACCTGCAAAAGAAAGCAAAAGAGAGAAACAAGAGCAAAAGAAGAAACAGTAGCAGAGAAACAGCAAGGCAGAGCAGTAAACAGTGATTAGACAATAGTAATTTAGTCACTTATATTTTCGGCTATATAAGGCCAAGACCGATTTTTGTAATTTTGACACGGAGAAGTTGTATAACACGAACAGAGCATAAAACAATCAAAAGAGAAAGGTTGAGATTTTTCTTTCGTTCTTTAATTTCCGTTTCTTTGTCATCTGTCTTCCCTTTTTTTATTTTTCTTTTTAACTTCCTAAGATCGGTCTTGAAATAGAAAAGAGGAAAAGGAAAGAAGAAAGTCGTACCTGAACCCTAGATAGTCGGTATCATCAGAGTTCTTCTCCGTTTGAATCGGATCCGACGAAAGTGGGGGGCTTCCTTTTTGATTTTTTTCATAAAAGAAAATATTAGATCCTCGAATATGGATCAGAAAGGGGCTGAACGAGCCCATCGTTGCGCTTAGTCGGCCACCTTGGTACGGTGGTGGAACGGCGGGCGTGGGGAACCTCAATCGTCGGGGACCAAAGGGGAAGGAGAGAGTAAAAGCTCTCTGTTGTTCTTTCTTAAAGGCTTTCTTAAAAGCTGAAATGAAGTTATTAAAAAAAAAAAAAGGGGTTAGGCTTATATGTGCCCAGGTGCATCCGACCCATATCTAGGTGCACTTCCCATCATTGGGATATTTGCATGCTGGGTCCTCCGCCTTTGCAGCGCGATTCATTGCGGCCCATTCCTTCCTTTTTTTAATTTCTGCCATAGAATTTTGTTGCTTTTTCATTTTGATCCTCTGTCTGCTTGGCCTTTGAAACGCAGCGTATAATAGGGTCTGGGAAATTGCCCATTTCGCCCCCGTTCATTTTCAGCTCATTGCAATTTGCCCCTTTAATTTCATTTTAGTTATTTTAAACCTATACCTCGAATTCTAATTTATTTTCAGTTACGTCCTAGGTTTCTTTAAATTTATTTATTTATTTATTCATTTTAAAAAGGTTTTGTTATATGATTATTTTATCTTATAAATTATTTATGTTCCAATGATCTTAACTTATTTTAATATGTTGTTTATTCAAGTGTTTACTATCTATGGTATTTTATACTTTATATTCTTTACTCATTATGTACATGTATACACATAGTTTATTTTAAGCTTTTTATATGTTTATTATGCTTTTAAAAACTGCTCTTATATATATATATATATTTATTTCAAGTTATTTTATGATTGTTTATTACGTATTTCGAATAACCATTTTTATGTTATTTTTGAACTATTATCATTATATTTTCTATTTTTTAATTCTTTTACATATTATATTTCTTATTTATTATTTCAAACTAACTTATATATTATTTATTTTAAAGTTATGCTTATACCTTATTTAAACTCATTCCGCATTATTTATTTTATACTTTTATTTATATACATATCATCTATTTTAAAATTATTCGTACAAATCTTTCGTAATTTGCTTTACGTAATACAGATTTTAAAGTTCCCTCACATCATTCATTTTATAAACTCGCTTTATGTGTCATTCATTTTAAATTATTTATTGTTTATTGTAAAATTTTACACATTATTTATGTTAAACCATCTTATATATATTTTAAATTTTATATGTTATTTTGTTATACCATTATATATGTAGACAATTTCAAATTCTTTCATTGTTTATCACAAATCTTTTATCATTATCTACCTTAAGATTTCGTATATTACTTATATTAAATTGTTATACATATTTCTTATATATTTTCAAAATTATTCTTACACATTATTCATTTTAAATTTCTTCCATATATGATTTATTTTAAATCTTTGTGTATATTATCTATTTTAAAGTTTTATATGTATTACTTGGTTTGAATTATTTTGTATGTCGTTTACTTTTAAATTTCTTATATATATATATATATATATATATATATATATATATATATATATATATATATTTTATTTCTCTTTTACATATTATTATTTTGAGCCTCTTAATATTTATTTTAAATTTCCTTACATGTTTTATTTTAAACTTGTCTTATTCTCATTTAAATTTGTTTTATACTACTTATTTTAAACTCTCTTATTTGTATTAAATTGTCCTATTATTGTTCATTTCGTTTTTTTATAGTATTTATTATATATATATATATATATATTACTTATTTTAATATTTTTATATGTATATATCCTCTATTTTAAACTATTATACACATTGTCAATTTTAAATCTCCTTTTTCTCATTATTTTAACTTCATTTTAAAATTGTTTTACATCTTATTCATTTTTATTTGCTTTATACCTTTTAAATTATTATTAAATTCATTTGTCTTTAATCATTAATGTTAACATTTAAACGATATACCTCGTGTGATTATTGCCATTATTTTGATTCGTTTATTTGGCAAGTTTGCATTACTGCTAGTCGTTTGCATAATGTAGTGTCCAAGTATATTTATCTTATATTCATTATTATATTTTCATATCATGGTCCATGAATCAAGCCACGTTACATTCATCCAATAAATTGTTTTATTTTTGATCCAAACGAATAATGCACTTTATTAAACATTATACCCGCTACATTTCAAAATGAAATTTCAAAATAAGGCAATGTTTCGCATTTTGGAATATCGAAGAATTGTGCCCTAACTTACGGGATTTCGGTTCTTTCGTTAATTCTAAGAGGTTGAATATCCTTTCAAGTTTTAAAATACACGGATTTCTAATTAAAGACGACCTTGCGCTCGAGAATTCATGGCATTGTGTCCTAACTTACGGGATGTGATACTCCAATATCTCGAGATAAGGAAACCTTCAACAATCATTTTGAGTTAATTCAAGAATTTTAAAATCAATGTTAATAGAAAAGGATCATACTTCAAATTCATTCCCGATTTTTAACTTTCGACATTAGGACACCAAGTAATCAATTCAGTACCAGTTTGGGCGTGACGAGGGTACTAATCCTTCCTCGCACGTAACCGACTCCCGAGCCCATTTTTTCAAGTTTCGTAGACTAAAAATGTCGTTTTAGTAAACCAAAATGTTTTATTAGAATAAAGGTGATCCGATCACACCTAATAAAGATCGGTGGTGACTCCCACATTTGTTTTCATTTTCAAACCAAAGTCGATTCCCGTTTTCAAAAAATGGTTTCGACAGTGACCCTTGAAATTTCGACACAATGAGGATGAAATTGAGAACATGACATATTTTATTTGTTTTATTTTGTCTTTATTAACCAAATGACCAAAATGCCATCAATGCCAAACTTTGAAATTTCACCTACCCATCTCCATTTTTGTCCAACTTAGAGTATAATGGTCTGATTATCATTTAAGGACCTCCAATTTAAAATTTCATAGCAATTAGACACTTGTAGCTTCTAGAACACATATTTTGCACCTATTGCAATTTAGTCCTATTAGTCAAATTGGACACTCTATCGATAAATTTTTTTAACGAAATTTTCACACAATCATTCAATCATACGATAGACCTTAAAGTAATAATAAAATTAACATTTCTACTTCAGATTTGTGATCCCAAAATACTGTTCCGGTTTGACCCAAAAACGGGTCGTTATAGGAGCAAACAACATGCAATAATAATTCTATTGTGTACTATCATAGAATAGAATGATGAACTCTTAAGTATTCCCCATCAAAGTTTTAATAACCCAAAGCATATTTCAATAACATTGCATGCTGAAGCATGTTTCATATTGAAAAATTATTCTGGAGTACTGGGCTGGTAACCTTCATACCAGTCATTCAAATGATATCTTTGTCCTAAATCTATCACAGTTTGTGTAATTAGCATCAACTAGATAATAAAAATCTATAAAAAAGGAAAACATTATTTATCATGATTAATTTTCCCAAAAAAGTATGATCTGAAAAATTAATTCAAATTCCTCCAATTCTGCACATTACCATGAGGAACTTTTAGTCTTTGTCTCCTACTAATGGCATCTCGAAGAACTCGTCCATTGGCAACAGAACCTTTCCAACCAGGAAGAACATAAAAAAAATGCATATAAGGTGTACAAACACCTAACATATTTGTTGCTGCGTCACTTTTTCACGATAGATATCTAGGTTTATCAATTGTTGGAACTCTAATCTTGATGTGGGTTCTATCTAAAGAACCTAAGCAATTCTACATCACATGCATAAAACCTTAATTTAGGATACTATATTTAAACCCTAAATCAACGATGGTAGGCCAATATATGGTTGATTCTGTAACATCTCGAATTAGGGCCTAGTTAGAACAGTGGTTTCGGGACCACAAATCTGACACAGTAAAATTAATTTTTATTATATTTTTATGGTCTACAATTTCACGGGATGTTTCATGAAAATTTCGTTCGAAAATTTTGACGTTTGGGCACTCAATTTAGTCAAAAGAACTAAATTGTAAAAAGTGCAAACGTTGAGTTCTACATGTTAGTGGTGTCAAATTGATTTGAAATTTTAAATTTGAGGTTGTAATTAGACCATTGGTTAATTTTTGTACAAAAATAGACATGAAATGAGTGAAATAGAATATTTTTAAGTTAGGGGCGTTTTGGTAATCTAATAATTAAAAGAATTAAAAAGCTAAATAAGCCAATTTTTGTCCATCTTCAACCTTTGGCCGAAATTTTGCATGGAAGCCATGGCTAGGGTTTGGTTCAAGCTTCCAAGCTCCTTTTTAAGTGATCCCGAACCCTGTTTTTAATGTTCTTTACATTTTTGAAACCCCGGTAACTCGATATACCTATTTCTACCATTATTTTGAGTTAAGGTTCATGTTTAAAAATTTAACCATGAGTGATATGCATTTGTTTTGATTTCTAATGGTATAAAATGAATGTTGGGTGTTAAATAAACGACTTTTGCTAAGTGATTTTCGGGGAAAATGCTTAAAAGGACTAAATCGTAAAAGTTATAAAATTTATCATAAAAGTGTGTTCTAGTGGAAATTGTGGGCTGCTATGGTTCTGAAAATGATTCATATAGGCTTAAAAGATAGGGAAATTGAATAAAAATCATTTTACAAGCCTAGGTGCCAAAGTATAAATAAGTGAAAGTTTAGGGGTCAAAATGCAAATTTGTAAAAGTATGATTTTTGGACCCATATGAATAATGTGACTAATTAGTAAGCTAAATGTGAAATTATAGATCAAGGAAAATGAGATTCGGGCATAGATTGGGAATGAATGAGATTATGGACTAAATTGGAATAAATAGCCGTGCTCGCATTCGAGGTAAGTTCGTGTGATAATAATAATGCAATGTTATACT